>JAWWMS010000001.1:12233573-12244632 GCA_035048045.1 Chlorospingus semifuscus
CGATCTAGGATAAGAAGAAAAGAGTTTTCTTTTTTTAGATTTTAAGAGGAAAATTTTTAATAAAATGCTATGAATAAAATTTTTTGATCACAATTAAGCGTTTCTCTAAAGTAATTGGTGACAATTGCCATAAATATTTTGAAGTTCTTGAAAAGTTTTTACCTGAATTTTTATCTTTTTAGATTCTTACATTTTGCTCATATTTGCTTTGCATATTCCTCCACAGATATCCCTACACATTTGTTTTTGTGGAGCTGGCTTTCTCTAATGGGTAATAACACTCCTGGTGCCATCCCAATAAGCCTCTGCATTTTTCTACTTCTTACACAGCAAATTTACATTTTGTTTCCTGACAAACAGAAAATTAATTATGTGGAGTGTTAGTCAATAAAATATGTGATGTGTTGCTAGTCCATGAGAGTTCTGCATTTCTTCTTGGCTATGTTTTTGCCTTGGTTCTGCAAAGTTTCCTTCTATCCAGCTGACACCCAGCCTACATGGTGCCACAGTGTTGTTCCATTACAGATGCAGAATTTACCATTGCCTTACTTCACTGAATTTGTTTGGGTTCCTGTCAAACCCTTGCTTCAGTCTGTCAAAGTCCCAAAATGTAACAACCTTGCCCTTCTACTCCCTGATTTGGTGCTGTCACCTGGAGAATGTGCTCTGGGTATCTCTAGCAACTGACTGCAATTGGTGGGTTTTTGGGGTTTTTTCCTGTTGATTCAAGTCTGTGAGGATGGCAGGCCAGATTAATTCATATAGTGTCTACTCACCCTGTTCATATCAGTCCACTTGGATTAAAATGGTTCACTGTTCTCTGTCTGCCCATGCCAAATAATTCTTCTCCTAGAAAATCCTCAGACTGCTAAAGCATGCTCTGTGTCTTAAATTGGATGCTTTATGTCTTAAATTGGATGCTTTGTCTTCTTTTAGTGCAAGAACTTGAAAATTCTTTTACCTAATTGGTATAACTGTAATGAGTAACTACAGAAAAAAATCCCAAACATGTAATGAGACTTCTCATTAGAGGATCTCCCTTGAAATGTTTCCCTTTGGGAAAGAGGGTTTCCTTTCCAAAACACACATGGGAGTTTATCTCAGGTTACTGGAGTGATCAAACACTTCAAATCTTCCTCCTCCTCCAAGCTCAGGCTTGGTACTTGTGACAAAGACAAAATGGGCCTAGCATTGCAGTAAACACAGGTTCAGTCACTTAGGATAAAAATGATGATAAATCCAGCAGCAACCAAAGAACATTCAATGAGCATTCCTTTTTTGCCTGGACAAAAGAGCATTTGATGACAAGTGGAAGGTTTTAAATTTCCCTTTAGAAAAGATTTCACTTCTCTTTTGATTGGATTATTCACTCACATTTCACAGAGTACAAGCTCAGCATTCTTCTGTGCAATCATGCTGTATAATGGTTTTTACTTAAATGGGAAAAATAATAGATGGTCCAAGCCCTAAGTGTTGTTTTTTTGTTAACATTGTCATCCTTTTACATATTTTTGTCAGAGATGGAAGAATGCAGTTGTAGTAGAAAGCTCTATTCAAGCATCCCTTTGTTCTTAAAATGGTGCTGACCATGCCAAATTTGTGGGTTTGATCCCTGTATGAGCCATTCACTTAAGAAGTAGACTAGGTGATCCTTGTGGGTCCCTTCCAACCCAGAATATTCTGTGATTCTTACATTTGTCCATCCCCATGGTCGCCTGTCACCGTCATATTTTCTGAAAAATCCCTTCACCAGGATTTCTTCTCCCGGGAAGCTGAGAAGCCTTAGAGAAAAATGAAATCAATAATTATCTGATTGCTTCTCCTGTGATTTGCTGCTTTGGAATGTGGTTTGGACATTGTTTACCAACTGGCCACTGTTTGATTGGTTTCATGTGAATTGTTTTAACTTAATGATCAATCACTGTCCAGTTGTGTCGGAACTCTGGAGTCAGTCACAAGTTTTAAGTTAGTATCTTGTTAAGCCTTTTGTAAGTATCCTTTCTCTATTCTTTAGTATAGTTTATTATACCATTCTGTAATATAATATAATATCACAAAATAGTAAATTAGCCTTCTAAGAACATGGAGTCAGATTCTCAATTCCTCCTTCGTCCTGAGGACCCCAGCAAATACCACACTCACCCTCCTTCTTTTTCTTCCTTTTCAGTTGCAAAACCATTCTACCCTTCAGAGTCCCATGTTACACCATGAAACTGTGGTTGAATGCTACCAAACACCCCAAAATAACCATTTCTCAATTGAATTATTCAGTGTTGCAAATTGCTTGTGTACAAGAAAAGGGAGTTCCTCACATTTATATGTGAGGAAGATTTAGTTTTCTTTTGGAGGAAGGAGGAATAACTGTGTAATAAACTTGTTGTTCTAACAGTATTCCCTCTTTTTTAATCTCCTTCTTGCAGAAAGATCCATCTATGTTAATTTTTCTTAGCTGAAAGTGCACCTTTGTCAATAGGAATGTATTTTTTAAATCACATCACTACAGAAATGGCTGTAAAGCATTATTGAGTGAGCAATTTTCTTTTCTAATTTTTCTACTTAGAAATAATTTTAACAGAGTAAATTAGAAGTTTGGATATTGATTTTTATATTTGCTGCTAATATTTTTTTTAGTCTAAAAGAGCGTAAGATTTTAAGGTATAAAGTAGCTTAAAAAGAATAAACAGAGAATTGCCACTTCATTTCCATAGCAAATTCAGTGACGATTATAAACATTTTTAAACAAAGACCAGAGCTCTAAATTATGATAGTGCCTTTTTAAAATGAATTTTATAGCTCAAGCATGAGACCAAATATTGGAAATCTATTCAGAACTATTCTTTTTTCTGAAAGCTGTGAATTTGACTTTATTGTTTGAATTGCAGTTTTCTAAGCCTGAAATGAATAAGGACATAGATATTTACATGTGTTGAAAACAACTTTTTACTTTTTTTCTGGAGTATTTCGCAATAATCAGAGGTAAAGAGAGTTTTTAATAGCAATCTAGAAAAGACATAAGGTAAAATAGGAATGGAAATAAAAGAGGAATTAATATCAACCACCAGTTACCTCAGACTTTCTAAAGCCTAAAATAAGGCTTTCTCTGTGTAGTTGGTTTATTGACTAGAAAGTAGACAAGCTTCCCAAACTCTGATTCTTAAAGGTTTATATTTTGCTGATTGAAACCATTACATTGAAGCTCAAATTTTCTTCTTCTGTAAAAGATGCCAAACCTGGTGAGTGTTTGTAGCAGCAGTAGACTTCCAAGACAGAGTGTACATCAGGCACAGGGTAGATAAGAAAATCTCAAGAAGTTCTTTTCATGGTATGTTCCAAACAGTTTTGTTTCCTTTCCATCCAGATGAAAAAAAGAATTTTCTGTTTTCATATTTCCAGATGAAAGAGAATTTTCAGCAGAAGGTACATTGACTGGAGTATGTTTCTTTTCAATGGAAACAACAAATTGAAATATGTATGAAGTTAATTTTTTTTTCTAATTGAAACAGGAATTAGGGAGCTGACTGAAAAAGTTTCCAAGAATAAAGATCAGCCATCCTAATCTTCTTCTTTTACAAAATTACATTAACCCATTGATTAGTCTGTCCTCTGCAAAGACCTGGCTTCTTATGATTGGTGATTAATTTTATGGGAAAGATGGATTTTTTTTTAAGCCTAAAAAAAAAAATAAAAATAATCTGTGTGTTTCAGTGACTATTGATGTACTTATTTTCCGATCAGAACTTATGCAGAGTTTTGCCCAGACATGGAATCTCTGAGATGGATGCTAGGTTTTAAAAGCAGAAGCAAGAAGAAAAGACATATCATGTCCACCAGATACCTTTCAAGCTTCCCTTAACCTCAGGTTATAAGTGGAATAATTCTGGAGTTACAGAGTAAAGGGAGGGAAAATATGGCACTTTTTCATACAACAAAAGGTATGGTGGCTATAGTCGTCTCACTTCCCTTAGATATTTTTGTGGAAAACAATTTTTGTGACTTATCCCTCTTTTTGACTTTTTTCAGCAGTAAATTGGCATAATTTTGACACCACATCTTCTCTAATTCAGCACAAACTGGGCTTCTTTGTTCTCTAGAGTCCCTTACATGGGAAATTTACTTTAGCTTTACTATCATATATTTATTTAATACTTAGCAGCTGTATTTTCTGGTCAATAATACATATATTCATTGGATGTCCAAACAAGAAATATAACAGAACATTAAAATAATAGAATTTTTAACGGTGCTTTTGTAATATTTACAAAACTCTATCAAAATAATTGCTTCTGATCTTCTTTTTTGAATTTTCTGTCCTGCAAATAGTGACTATAGTCATTTAAACTTCTTACAAATCCTCTCTGAAAAGCTTCACACAATTTATTTGGTGATTATAATAAAAAAATTAGATCAAGGCAATACTTGGAATTTGACTAATGTGCAATAATATTCACTGCCCAGAGCAACCATTTTGCAGTTCTTTACACTGGGGAAAATATCTAATCATTAGTTTCTTTAGCTAATTCAGAGACATTCAGCATTTCCTAAAATATAACTATTAAGTAGGTTAAGAATTCTCTCATTAAAATATCCACTGTTTCTTTCATACAATATACTTTTAAAAGAAAGATGTTAGCTTTAAATATTCGGAGCTTTTTTCAGCCACTGTCACCTCTTTCTTTTTAACATTTATCATTTGACCAATGCAATTTGTGATTTAGTTGAGTTTTGAGTCAGAGGTTATAGCTGAATTTAATGACCTTGGTATTAAATACCATGTTTAAAGATTCAGAGGTCTTATTGTTCTAATAAAAACCTTGGCAGATATTCTCCTTTTTCTGTATCCCAGCAGACACAATCCCCAAGTGTCCCCACAAGTGAGTCAAGAGTTTAACAGTTCTAGGAGAACTTGGTGTAGAAGGCTGTGAAATCCAGAGAATTTATCATTAGACATAGGTTCATAATGGCAGCTGTGCAACCTGTTGCCCTTACCAGGGTTTCTTGCATTGCAGAAAATTGTGCAAAGTTCTCAGTTTATTGATTTATTTTGCAATTAAGTAGGGAGACCAGGTTGAAGGCAAGTCTTCAACGTGTTTTGGGAGATTTTTGGCGTTTTTTTCCATAATTCTTTAACTTCTCTTCAAAGTACTATTTTGCTCTACTGGATTTTCTCTTGATCTTTCTGTTGGTCCTCAGTGTAGCATTTCTGCCTGGTCTGGAAAATACCAAAAACAGCTATCAATAATAGCAGGAGGTCAAAGGTCTTTGTGGGCTCATGTAAGTGTTTTTATTACAATTTTATTAGTGAAATAGTTAACACTTTCCATCTCTAGGAATTGTGTTAGTGATGAGAGATATGAAACACTTCTCTTGCTGACAGAATGTGGCTTTGTGTGCTTTGTCTGTGGTCCATGGAGTTGGAACTTTTCTTTTTTTTGATGTGCAGTCAAACACTACTAATTTTTTACCATTTCTCACAGTGCAGTTGGACAGTATGAATTACAGGCAAAAGTCAGCCTTCTCACTTTATTTTGTGTCTCAGACATAATGAATAAGATTTTCAGTGAATATGTGAATTTCTAAAAGGTCAGTTTTATTGTGTTACTGATCATACTCATAAAATGCAGCTATTCTTCTCTTTTGGCTTCACTTGACTGCTGAATCTGTGGGTTTTACTAGAATCATAGAATAGTTTGGGTTGGAAGGGAGCTTTCAACATAGTCCAGTCCAACTACCCCTGAACTGAGTAGGGACAACTAAATCAGGTTGATGAAAGCCACATCTAGTGTGACTATAAATGTTTCTGAGGACTGGACATCTACCAACTCTCAGGGCAACCCATTCTAGAGTTTTGCTAAACTCATTAGAAAAAAATTTCTTCTTATATTTAATTTCAATCTACCCCCTTTAATTTAAACCCCCTACCCTTTGTCCTATCATTAGAGTCCCTTTGTTTGCTTGTTTTGTCCATTCAATTGTGTTTTTTTTAAATGCAATGTAATTTAATTATTTATTTTATTCTGTTTTATTTTCTTTTCCAAGAGAGTGTGCAATTGGAAGAAATAATTTGAGTCTCAGTTACTATATAGTTACTGAGATTTAATGTAGTTTTATTGTTTTGGGAAAAGGGAGAAGGTGTATAGGTGTGGATGATCATATATCTTGGCAGTTGCCATATCAATCATAAAGAGATACAACAGCCTTCTGTACAAACATATTTTTAAAAAAATTTTTAAAATATCAGAGAGGAAGAGTGGAAACACCATTCTCTTAGTGAGACTGCTTGTCATGCCTGTTTAGGGATCTTGGAGTGCTGCCTGGAGACTTAGGATGTCAATGTGCTAAAAGGGCCCAATACAAACCCCATTAATGTCAGTAGAACAATCTCCACAGAATTACATGAACTTTAAATCAAGATAAGCAAGTGCTTCTGTCAGTACTTTATCTGAGTCGTGTGCAGGCTCACAAAGGTGAGGAGAGGTTTGCAGGCTGGAATAAAACACTTCCAGGTTCCAGCAGTAAATCTCAGTAGGTATGATGTGATGGCTCTAAAATGCACTGGGCTTTGTTTTGTATTGTCATTACTTAACAATATGAACTGCTAACTTCTAGCAGACATGCAGAAGAAAATTATGTGGACAGAAACACCCCTGTTTATAGAAATAAAGCAACTTGCAGTTACTTTAACTTTGGAGTTCCAAAAACTGTGTTTCCTCTCTAGCAGCTTTATCATTTTCCTAAATTTACAAACTTTCCTATATGAGAATTTAGTCCTGTTCTGTAGCTGAGGCAGATTTTAATAATTCTTTTTCACAGTACAAATTCAAGTGGTGCAGTGACCTCTTGCCTGTCAGCAAAACCCACATATTTCTGGGAAGGAGATAAAAATACGCTTGAACAAAGGATGCAAAGTACAGCTTGACAGATGGCCATTAGTAATGCAGAAAGGACATGCATCTACTCTGACTTGGAACCAGCCTTTCCTCTAGTCTTTTTGTTACCCAGATATTGTTAGGGTAGGCTTTGGAATCTTTGAATATAAACCTTAGATACAGCTGGGAAACTTTGCTTTCACAGCAACTTTCAAACAACAGGACCTCATCAAGGTCTATAAATGTCTGAAGGATGAGTGTCAAGAGGATGGACCAGGCTCTTTACTATGATTCCCAGCAATACAAGGGGAAATGGGGAGAAACTGAGGCACAGGAAGTTCTACCTGAACATGAGGAAGAGCTACTTTCCCGTACAGTGACCAAGCACTGGAACAGACCACCCAGAGAGGGTGTGGAGTCTCCTCCACGGGAGATATTCCAAAACCATCTGGATGCAACCCTGTGCCATGAGCTCTGGGATGACCCTGCTTGAGCAGGGAGGTGAGACCAGATGATCCACTGTGGTTCCTTCCAACCTGATCAGTTCTGTGATTACGGGATTCTGCAACAGCAGCTGCAGTCAGAAAGCAAGTCCCATCAAATATGTTCTTCAGTACAGGGTGTAAGGTAAGAGGAGGAAGGGTCATGGGAAACAGTGCATAAATTTGATTTATTGATAGATTTGGTGCTTGAATTCTTTTATTGTATTGAAGACTGGAAGTTTTTTCACAGTTTAGCCTACAATCTCTCTTTTTTTTCCAAGCAACTTCTGAAAATTGAAATCTTGAACAGAGGAGATAAATGTCCTTGGCAGAATCTCAGTGACTATATAAAATACAAATTTAAGATGCCCACAAATCAGAATAGTATTGTCTTACAGAAGATCTCTGAAACTGAATTAATACTTACGATGTAATTTAATACAAGAAAGGTACATAACTGGCTCAGTTTTAAGACTAATTGCACATCACATTGTATTGTCAGATCTGCCAGTGTCCGACATGTTTGTGCATTATTACAGACAAAAAATGTTCTGCCAAAGAATGAATAATGTACCTTATAATGGCATACGTAATTAGGTTTGTGTGCTTACAGGAGATCAGAACACTTCTCAACATCAAAAAGATTAATTCAAGAGCTGTAATGTACAGTGAGATCAAGAACAACTCTGGAATAAATTTCCTCCTCTTCTTATTTAGAGTGAGATGTGAAATTGAAGAATGGCTGCTGGGTAATAATGGCTGATATATTCTGTGTCCCTGGTGAACTCTACTGTCCCCAGGTAAGGTGAAGATTCATTCCCTTTTGTTTCAAATGTTCCATTTTGGAGACATCTTTCTTTATACAGTGGGCTGAAGGAGAAGTACATTTACAATGAAACAAATCCCAAAGAGATCTGATTATGACTGGTCAATGTGCTTCCAATAAATTTATCGAGTCTTAAGACATGTAGAAAAATCCCACAACAAACAAACAAATCAATAAACCCCAACCAATCAAAATAAATTCCAAAAAACAAACCCAATCTCATCACAAGCCAGCTAACCAAATAACAAAAAAAACCCAACTGATAACAAAGAAAAGGGGAAAAAAAAAACAGGAAGGATTTTCCTTAACTGCCAAGTTAAATTATCTGCTACTGTTAGTTACTCATGATCTAATCTTGTTCATATACTCATATTTCCCTTCATTAGAGCTAGTCTGTGTCTGCAGGGGCTTTTATTCCTGCTTTTAGGTACTGCTTCACACCTTAATTTTCTCATGGTTAAAAATAATCTTCTAATTTACAGTGCAATTTTCAGACCAAATTACATACCTTTGTTCTAGCACTGATATTGTCTTTTACCTTTAATAGCTTGTCCCTCTCCCTTGTGTTTGCTCCCAGAGGTACTTACAGGGAACAATCATCTACCCTCTTATCTTGTGTTTTGCTAGGCTAAACAAGCCAAGCTCTTTCAGTCCGCTCATGTAAGATAGGCTTTGCTGTCTCTGCACTAATTGTATTTCAAAAAAAAATTATCAGGAGGCACACTTACTGAAAAATAAAGTTTCAGTGTGAGCTGCAGAGCATACAGAAAGCCTTCCACATTTGTTTCGGATCTAAACCTGAAAGTTTTCATAAGAAGCTGGTTTAAAACTGAAACTAATTAAATCTGTAAATTGAAATTACTGACAATCTAGGTTTAGTAATAACGATGTTACCTTATATAAAGAAATTTCTAGAAAATTATTATAATCCAATTTACTGTGCAGCACAAGTTCTATGCCAGGGTGGTGATGCCCCTAAACAGAGATCCATGGAGGAGCCCACACTGTCCCAGGGGGACCATGCTCTATGGAGGGGCTTGTGCTGGTGCAATACAACCACGTGATCAAGCTTTTGCAGGACTTTGTGATAGCTCTGACTAGTAGTCCTGTATTTTTGAAGTGTTTTTCCTGATTGAGAGTAGATTTAGGTGAGATTTTGGACAGCAATTCTTTACTGTGAGGGTGGTGAGGCCCTGGCAGAGGTTGCTCAGAGAAGCTGTGGCTGCCCCATCCCTGCGAGTGTTCAAGGCCAGGCTGGATGGAGCTCTGGGCAACTTGATCCAGCGGAAGATGTTCCTGCCCATGGCAGGGGAATTAAATTATTTTTGGAATTAAATTATTTTTAAGGCCCCCTTTCCTCCCAAACCCCTCTGTGATTCAGTGATTTCAAGGGTATCATACTCTTAAATCTGTTCTTGGTGACATTTTAAAATCCATCAGTATCTGTATGTACTCTTTATTTTACTATTTTTACATATACTACTGTTCTATCAACTCTCCAAATTTTATCATTTCTTACAGTATTTAATGATATGTTTTCATTTAGTGCAAAAAATCAGCGGAGATGAAACAAGCAGTCATGATAATTTATTGTAACTGAGGATCTTAAAGCCCAGCTTATTGAGCCATGTGGTTATTATGCAAGAGTATTTTTTTTTATTTCTATCATACTTTTGTTGCTATCAGTTATATTACTCATATGGAAAACCTTTTTTCTTTATTTTTCTTTTTTCTTTAAATTCTAATGAAATCAGCTTACTAACAAAATGTAATCAAGGGTCCAAATTATGTATCTGATTTTAGAAAGTGCTTATACCATTACTAAAGTATGAAAGGGGTTTAGTCACATCCCAGCTAAATCATAGTTTTGCTACAGCATTTATAATTTGTTATGCATATGCAGATTGACACTAACACACATACACACACACACACATATATATATAGCTTTTACCAAAAATAGATGAGTAGAAAGTAAAACAACATTTTCTTCTAATAGTACTTTTCTGTTGGGTAAGTCACTCATTTTGTGTAGCTAAATGGGAGAACTTTTGGACTAATGAAGAAATTTTCCTTACTTTGATAAAATACTTGTGGATACCTCTAAACTTTTAATGGATTTCATGTCCCACAATATATTTTATTAAAGGACCACAGATATTATACCTTAATGACATATTTATCTCAAAAAATTGAATTATAGAATATATCTGTACAAATGTTTTGTTCCATTTCCAATACCTATCAGCTCTTAGCTCTTAGAGCAGGTTAGGCCCCTTAATTGTCTGCAGACTTGTATTCCTGTATTATCAATAAACACAAAGACAGGGATGGAACAAGGCAACAAATGAAAGAACAATCAATGAAAATGAGATAAGGGAAAAAAAAATCTTTAAAATTCTCAAAACCCCTTAAACAGTCAGGATTTCATTAAAAAAAATAATCAAGCCCAGGCATCTGTCATCTGAATACTATCTGTAAAAAACAAGCAAAGAAAGAGAAAGCCAGCCAAGAAACAATTACTATGATGTTCTAAGCAAAATTGTAGGCTAAATATTGATTATAACCTTCTATTTAAGCTATTGAAACCCAGCTTGTGTTCAGTGCTGTCAATATTTATTTGTTCAGAGGGCAGGCTCTGTGCTAGGGTTAAAGCATCATTCTACTCTGATAATGAACTGGAAAAGGTAAAAAGATAAGAGATAAATTTTATTCTTTTTCTAGAATAACTTATCCTGATACTCCATAGAGAGTAAACTTCTTGGAATTAGAGAATCATAGAATGGCTGATGAGAATTTCAGCACGTCCTGGCCATGGCCTGGCCATTGGGAGCCCAGAGCCCCCCGTGTGCTGGGCTCACCCAGAGCCCCGTGGGCAGCAGGGC
>JAWWMS010000001.1:12244732-12272388 GCA_035048045.1 Chlorospingus semifuscus
AGCAGGGCAGGGAGGGGATTCTGCCCCTCTGCCCCCTCTGCTGAGCCCCCACCTGCAGGGCTGCATCCAGCTCTGGGGTTTCCCAAAACATGAAGGACAGGGACCTGCTGGAATGAGCCCAGAGGAGGCCATGAAGATACTCAGATGGCTGGAGAACCTCTCCTGTGAGGAAAGGCTGAGACACCTGGGACTGTTCAGCCTGGAGAAGAGAAGGCTCCAGGAAGTCCTTGCAGTCCTTACAAGTCCTTACCGTCCTTACAGCCTTCTGTCAGATAATACTTTTTTCTTGATTCAGAGATAGGGTAACTAAGAGGTGTTTTAAAAACTTTTTTTTCCAGTCTCATGGAAAGGGTGAGACAATACAGATGTTCTAATTCACACTATCACAATCAGAAGCCAATTATCTCCTAATTACAATACACTATAAGTGTTTCTTGGCCTATCAGCTTTTTGCCCCACCATGCTGTAGATGCCTTAAAGCCAATCATCTAAAACTACCCCTTGTAGGTCCTACTACAATGCATCTTCCATAGTTCTATTTCTTCAAAGTATCTAGTCTTATTTGCAAGGCCATCCTTTGAAACTTGTTTCTAGCTCCATTTCTCTCTCAATCTCTGTCCTATTTTATGGCATTTCTAAATCAGCATTTCTTGTCTCAAAGTTTGCATATGGATGCATACTGTGTGGGCCTTCTGTCAGGCCCTGAGAACTCTCCACAAATCTATTTCCCACATTTCCCCCTCTCTCTTGGATAGAAAAATCTTCCACAAGAGAATTTGAATGGGACTTTTTACAAGTACATGGAATGACAGGACAAGGGGTCATGTCTTCAAACTGAAATAGAGTAAGTTAAGTTTTAATATCGGGAATAAATTATTTACTGTAAGGATAATGAGGCATTGGAACAGGTTTACCAGAGAAACTGTGGGTGTCCCATCCCTGGAAGTGTTCAAGGCCAGGAATTCTGGGATTCTGTGACTGTCTGGCAAAAGTTCTCAAGGGTCAAGTTAATAGTGCCTGCCAAGATCAATGGCCAATATCTCTTGAATTTTTTTATTTATTTTCTTCCAGTCCAGTATCTAGTTGAATTTAAGTCATCTGAAGTTGCAGATGACTTGTCTACTTCAATAGTAGATATAATACAGAATTTTCTTGATCCCAAAGAAATAAGGCATGTCACCATATAATTTTTCTCTCCTTTCCTTTGTGATGCTGTCAACAGACAGGGCAGTTAGTACATGAGGCAATCAGGTTATCCCCCTCACCACCATAGCCTTCCTTTTCAATGCTGAGACAAAGAAGAGGAGACAATATTGACTTTTCAACAGTTCAGCATCTTCTTTTATCACTGAACATGAAGAGTTTCCAATCTGAAAAGAAGTAAGTATATTACCTTCTATGATGTTAAAGCTATATAAATACATATACAATAATTTATTTTGACTTTATGCTTTGGACAGAGGAAGTAGAACAAGAATCAGCATGGAAAAATGGGATAAGTCTGAATGAAAAGTCTGAAAGACCAGTGAGGCTGCAACTGATTCATTCTCTCTTTTGCCTGCAGCCATACTGACATCCCCTACCATGGCAAAATCAAATTTAAGGTGTGCTTGCCTTACTAGAGTTACTTGTATTTTGTAGTCATCACTAGTGGTGATGACTGCTTGGTAATAAAGTTTTAGAGTTCATATCTTGAGAAAATTCATGTTCCTGTGATAACTACTGCTTGATTGTACCAGGCCTAACTAGGAGACTAACCAGCCATCAATCTCCTTATCCAGGCTATCCTTATGGATAAAAAAGTGAGGAGGACCGAGATACTATTTCAATCTTGAATAAACACTTGCTATGATTGATAAAATCCACTGGAAAATACAAAGGAAAATATTTTTGTAGAAAATACAGACAAATGCATATTGCAAATATGCTTAAAAATTGCTTTTAACCTGCTCAGATACCTAGGTGTCTCCTTATAAACAAGAATTAATGAGACTGGAAACCATGTACTGTCTTATATTTGGCATGAGTCAGTATCACTGGTGGGCACTTCGTATGATAAAGAATGTGTAGGAGACATCTAGTTTGATCATCTTTTTCCTTTTTTATGAATAGAAAATTCCAGCCCAAAACAGTTAATTTTTTTTTTTCAAAATATCTAAAAATTCTTCTACTGATTATCTATGTTGACATAATATGAGGACTTGAACCTTCCTGCTAAAGCAGACTGTAGAACTGTTTAGGATTTTCTGTTAAAATATTTATTCCTCTGTTAAAGATGTCACAATTTTGACAAAATAAATTTTATTAATTAAAAATTATGAGGATATTCCACCTAAATTTTAAGACTCCTTGAACAAAATGTGGGTTGTTTTTTTCCATTTATTTATTTATTTATTTATTTATTTATTTATTTAGATAGATAGCTCAAATTGCAATCTGGAGATACTTTATAAATATGTTATTGCAGACAGGGATAGTTTAGAGACAGAAATTTATTTTATATTAATGTAATTTGTAGGTGGACATAGTGAAACTCAATTAAAAATTAAGTTAAGCATTTGATAAACTGAATGCTACAGGGTGGACTTGAAGTGAGAGTTGAAATAATTCAATAAGGTAGAAAGTGGAAAAGTATGTGATAATTAATCTTACATGATGCCATAAAAAATTAAATTACAATACATCTTCAATGATAAATTGTAGTGAGAGATGCAAAATGAAATTCTTCATACACAGGATTTGACAAACCACTTTTGCTTCACTTGATAATCAAAACCATTCACAAGATTGGATATAATTAGTAAATGTCTAAAAGAGTCTAAAGGAGAACCAGAACTAGCTTTGCTGATGTAAAAACATTGCTGCATGAAATGCTGCAAGAGAATTCTTTAACAACTTTAACACTTTTAACAATCCTTTAACAACTACTAGGAGAAACAAATATTAATGGCAAAACATATCTTTCTCTTGAGGGGATTAAATGCATACAAGTGAAAAGATAGACAATAAAAAGAATGCAAATAAAAAAAAAGAAAACATAATGAGAAACAACAAAAAACCACACTCAAAACCCCACAAGAGATGTAGCAGGACATTTTTTATTTCTTTAAGTATAATGCTATTCAGGAAATTGTGAAAGCAAACCATGAGGAATTTTGATCAGTGTCAATAAATGGGAGCTGAAGAAGCTCCTTTTGAAGATTTTCATCAAATCTAAGGTGGGAATAACTAAGCCAACAGATAGGTCTTTTTCTAATGAAGCATTCTTGGATGATGTACAGCTTAGCTGGAAGTAGCAAACAGAAAAATTTGCACTATAAAATGTACTTATGCAGTTGTAGACTGAAAGATGATGATAATGACACAAGTTAGATTAAATGTTAATATATGTTAGACAAAAACATCCTGGTCATCAGGGTAAAAATTTATGAAAATTTAAAAGACAGTTTAATGCTCCTATGTATCTTCAAAGAAATATGGATTATAGGAACCTAACTTTTCTCACCTTGTGCGAAGTAACATTTTAGTTGATATGTTAAGGGGAGAGAAATAAAATATTCTTATTAATTATAAAGAAATTGCAAGACTCATTTCAGCTTTTTTTATTTTTAATAAAACCCTAATATCAGTTATGCTTTATTTTTGTAAGAAAACCAAACATCCTAAAAGATTAAATCCTCAAGGATAAAAGAGGAAGAATGACTTAATTACTTGAAAAATCAAAAGAATTGAGATCTGAAATAGAAACAAGATGGTACAACTGTTCTTAAAAAAAAATAAAAGAAAAAGTGTTGTTTTTCTTATATGACATGGAAGTTCAGTGTTTGCTGTGGTACAGAAGGTGTAGGAGGTGTTGCATTAAGTCCAAGAGTGAGTCAGGATATGCTCTAGCACTTTTCCCAAAAATACCACCATCAGTAGATTTAGAACCATGTTGTAAAGAAAAAGAAAAAAAGAAGGCGGCAGTGTGATGAATCACCCTTGCCAAAGACATGGAAAATACCTTTAGCAGACATCAGTAGGGTGCATAGGCAGGAACAAAACAAACAAAACAAAGATGTTCCTTTCTCTGAAAGTTGTGTTCCACCATTTTCCCAAATGTGTATTAGGTGTCAATTAAATAAACTGTGTCTCCTCTACTGTGCTTTGCATATGCCTATGAGTGTTTGTATAAATAAATAAACAAATGTCTCTGAAACTTTTAATTGTTTTATCTTTCCAACCAAGTACTAAATGTGGCCGGTTGTGTGACTTTTTTTTCTGGTCTTGTTCTGTTAATGTGTTCATTTAACTGTGTTTTAAAGAGATGGCAGCAGAAGGAGAAGCTGGAGGGTGAGGGAGAGAAAAATGCAGATTTTCTGGAAAATCCCTGGTGGAACTCATCATTTTTCCTTGCCCTCCAGTCACCTGTTTGTTTGCTCCATGTCCTTTTATGTAGGGGCAGCACTCTGGTGGTGGTTATGGTGTGCCAGACAGCAAAGCTTTTTCCAGCATTTGTGGGATAAGAGTCTAATGCCTGCAGTGCCTCCAGGACAGCCAGCAAGCTCGTTAGACACATGTATATTCAACTCCCAATGAATAGGAAGGCACTGAAAATTAAATTAATCTGCATAGCTGCTTCTCATTTTAAAAGTAAACCAATACTGTTTGTGCACTGAAAGCTGAGATACATTTTTCTGTAGTACCAGGGAAGTGCTACTATTCAAAAAGCACATTAGAAGAAATGTAATCCTGTTTGGCAAAAACTGGGTTTTATGCAGTGAAAGTCAAATTATATTAAAAGCATTCAGACACCATTGAAGTTATCCCTTTATTTGAACAATGTGATAATGCCTGTGTGTTTTTATCTACTCAGTCAGAAATGATAGAGTTTAAGCTCCAGCAAAGAATGAAATAATGCACCCTAAGGTTTAGAAAAATCAGTCCATTGAAATAAAAAAGGGATAATTCTTACTTATTTGATTGTTTATTTAATACCAGAGACTTTGTGTCTGAAACATAGCACATTAAGGAAATTTGATCTTAATAAAAATGCCTACATGAAAGCAGTTAAATGAACAGATCTTAATGCAATTTCAGATTCATTCAAAATTCTTTGCCATATGTAGTCTGGAAATTAGAATCCCTATCACGTCCAGGTGCTGCTACTTACTTTTCTAAATACAGCCTAGATGCATGAGTAGGGTCTGTAATAATTTGGGATTAGTGTATTTGGTCTGACAGACAACTAAAACCTATTAGTTTTTTAATGGATAGAGTTGTGCTTTGATTTGCAACATACGTGTTTTTGATGTGAATCCTGCTTTAGCAGGAGTTCTCAGTAATGAAAGCTTGGATATGCATAGACTAAGGATCCTGTAAAAGAAATAAAATCTTGTACTCTTTTTTATTTGAGTCAGACTCTGTACACAGCAATTATTTTAGATGGGATGAAAAAGCTTCCTTTTTCTGTGCTTTCTTTGCATCTGTCCTCTCTGAACATGTAGAAAGGTTGACCCAAGATTGGTTAGGCTGCATTCAGAAAAGGTGAATGCGTTGTTTACTATTCCCTTATACACTGACACCAGATGACAGCTCAATTATTGTCACTTTTGGTAACTTTTTGTAATTAATTAACAATGCACTTTTTTTTTCCAGATGGTATTGACAATTAGTGGAGGAAAAAGTATATGGTCTAATTTTTGATAGATGGAGATTTGGTATTTAATTAAACAGATTGCCAGGAAATTACTTGGTCCTGTAGAATTAAAAATTGATAGTAAAATTTATTTGGGGTGCTTAAAAGTAATGTTCTGTAACTTCAATCAATACAGATTTTGTGAAATTTCCTAACAGTAACATTAAATTTATTTGCAAAGTAGATTTGTAAAAGAACTACAGCGCTGTGAGTGACATATGTCCAATAAACAGTGTAAGAGAGGAGTTTGATATAAAATGGATAAACTGGCTTAAAAACATTGCTGAATTTTTCTTTTTGCATTGAAATTTGTGATCTTCAAACTATGCCAGGCCTCCCTGGGGATTCAATTTGTAGTCATTTCCAAGTGAACATAAAATGCCTTAACATTTTTTCACACTTTACCAATTTTGCAAGCATCTCTGCATTGGTACATCATGCTTTCTTTTAGAGTTGGAATAGTATATTTAAGCTTTTTTGTAGGATGTTTTTAAGTGAGAGAGGGCAAGTCTGAATGGGACTACTGGAATATACATCTAGAAATCCAGCTGAAGGAAGTATTGCTTATTCTTAATCGATGTTTCTCTAATCTGTTCTCAAAAGATCTCCAGATGCAGAAGCCTTTATCTTTTCTCTTACAAATAGACTCAATATTTTCCCTGTCTCTCTAATGGCTGAATCTTTGCTTCCCTTGAAAACTCTTACCAGTCAGGTGAGGAAACACTGATTCTTCAATTTACAGATGACACCAAGGTAAGAAAGGTTGAGAATACACTGAAGCAGGTCAGAATTCAAAACAGGTGGTGAAATGGCTTGGGAAAAACGTGGTAATGTATTGTAAGGAGAAAATATACTGGCACAATGAACTACCTACTGTGGCACCATTCAACACTTTGCAGGCATTGTATTTTTGTCATGAGTGTTGTTTCCTGCATTTTTCCTGAGAATATTATACAAATCTTCCTCTTCTAGGAATATGCAAAACCTGCAGTCACCTTCTGTGAAAGGCAGGTACCTATGCACAGAATCACAATTGGTGGTGCTGAGTACACAGAGTCTGAGATGCCCCAAAAGAAGTGGGAATTGTATTCCATTTTCCAAGGAGCTGAGCACATCATCATTTCTGAGAGTAAAAATATCTCAACACTGAATAAATGCCCATTAAAACTCAGTACATTGCTCAATATAAGAGTAATTTGTTTTGAATGCATCAAGAGAAAATTATCCTCAAAAACAACACAAAATTTAACGGGCAGGTATATGGGATTATGGTCCTGAAGAAACAATCAATTTTTTTTTCTAATTTGAATGAAAAACTCACTCATTCTGTGCATTCTAACACAGAAGCTCCCACATGTTTCTGGGTGTCTGAAGTGCCAACTGCTGTGTTAGAGAATATTATCTCCTGTGCTTACATTCCTTTGCACTTGTAAATGTCCTCTTAAACAAAGTTCACTTTTTTTTTCTTTTTATTTTGTGAATAAATATTGCAAGCATCCAAATGCTTGGCAAGCAATGAGGTTGATTATTTTCATCTGAAGCCAATGAGCCCACTGAGATCACTACAATTTTTAAAATAATCTGTGATTATACACACATTATGTTTATCATATAAAACTGTCCCAGGGTTGATCTGACATCATATTCTAATCAATTAATGAATGTGCTTAACTTTTATTTCTGTGTTTCATGTGGACAGAATGGAGAAAAGAGACCAGTTGTGACTTTTCAAATTCCTCTTTTCCTAGATCTGTGTACTTCAGATTTCACTATTTACAGCTACTAAGAATTTTAAATATAATTCCCAAAGTATTGGCCTTTAAAATGTTTGTGAGCATGATAGAAGGAACAAGGAAATGCAAGTTCATTTTGAATAATATATTAATTTTTTAAAAGGGAAAATTGTTAATTGTATTAATCGAATGATATATTAAATGAATTATGTATGTTAATATATCAGTTAATGATATGTGAAATTTTACATTACCTTATATACCTTGTAGCTGCCACTCATCTTCACCCTAAATTTCTCAAGGTCTCATTGGAAAATTGTGGATGTAATTATCTCACTATCAAGAGGAATAAACAGAATTTTTGCCTAGTTAGAATCCATAGGTTAATTAATAGGCTAATAAATAGAAATTATATTTACTATAAATAACAAGGGAATATCTTCATATTGACAAGACTTTGAACATCATTCTATTATTTGTCGCCATCACAGCAACAACAAAAATTTACTTAGTTACAAAGAGATAAAATCCTGAAAAAAAGGAAAATAGCAAAGTAGGACATTATTTAGTTTTTAATACATGTTAAAACAAAATGTAAAATTTTAACTCAGTTTGCATTATTCAAATACATTGATAAATTAGAGGTTATTTTAGATATTATGCAATAAAGAAGACCAGCAACTGGTGTTCAAATGCAGTTGGTTTTGTGAGGGTTTTATCATTACTATGCCAAAAGTTTTCTTGCAGAATACAGTGTAAAATAGAAAGGTTTATTTATAAAAACATAGAAGGTCAAAAATTAAGGGACTTGATGTATTTAAAATGACAGGTTTTTACTCTAAGTAATTGTAACAAATAAAGACTCAGTTCAAGACTTCAACCCTTGCCCCTTATAATCTGATGGAAAACCACATTAACATCTATAAATTCTCTGCTTTCTTCCCACAAAAAGTACTTCAAATATTTCATGTATATTGAATGGAAATAGCCACAATAATTGTAGCCTTTTGGGAAAAAAACATCGTCTTTAATATTTTTCCAACTCATCTCTTCTGACAGCCTTTTTTGGGTAGTTGAGACTTCTCTGAAGTTGCTGAATGAAATGTCAGCCAAAAGAGAAGTCTATCAGTAATAATTCTCTCTGATATATACCCTTGTCTGTATTTTACTTTTGCCCCACATAACACAAAACCATTTCATTTTCAAAATCTAAGGTGAAAATGAGAAATTCTAGCATCAAAGAAGGAACTGTGTGTGCAAAGGGAATACATGGTTAAGTAGAAAATATTTATGCTGTAATCTATAATGGCTATTTCAATTTTTAAAATAAATAGGATCACAATCTTCAAATAATTTTGGAATCTTTGGGGAGTTTTTGATGCAAAATACAGTTAGCTAGTCATTAATACCTTATGAGAGGTTGTTGAAACAATACATTTTTATTTTCCCCATCTAAACAAGCACCAAGAAAAGTATTAAAGGTTTTAAGCTACATGTATGACCTGTATAAAAGAATGACTTTAAAAATTAAATCATATTAGAAAAGCCAAACTAGGTATGAGAATAGCTGAGAAATTGTTGGGGAAAAACTGTTTGAACATTTACAACCAAAGACAGCACATAGACACAAAAATGGGTCTCAGTGACTGAAGTTTGGAACAATTATACTCACAATGCTCATCTATGGAAAAGATCTTTTCTTGGGACACATCTATTTAATTTATTAAAATATATTTCAAAATTAGCAGAAGAATTTTTTGGCTCATATTTCAAGTAATGACTATTTTCTCTAAAAAAAAATCTTTTTTGTTGATTTGTTATTGTGCAAAGGACACTTTAATATTCCAGTGAAGTCAAATTTTAGAGATAACTGCAAAATCAGCTCTGTGCTTATCTTCACTAATGTGACTGGTCTGGCTAGTTTCTGTTAATCATAAGATAAAAGAGAAGAAACTTTCTTTGAAAAATATGACTATAGAAAAATATCAGATTTTCTGCATAATATAGGCATTAACTCTTATTATTGTACCCAAAACGAGTGCATAAAACATTTTTATATAAATCCATTCTGGTTTGAGATGTGCCCGCTGATTTATGGGGTGTGGCTGGACCTGGGTGTCCCTCAGCCAGGGCACAAGGAATGTGTCTTTCCATGGACACCTTGTGGAGCAAGTCTCTTGCCTGACATTGTCATTTTGGGTTACAAAAGCCACTCATTTCCTCAGGGGCACTTCAGTCACGATTCACACAATTTTGAAGCCAAATATGTGTATACCCTTCTTTTTTTCCAGGAAATTTTCAATCTGGGTACCATAATGAAGTCTAAAATGTTCCCTAGACAGCTCTTTACTGTGACACTCACATATATCTATTGTTTTACAAGTTATTTTAAATTCAGAAGTCTAAGTTGTGGTTTTTGGGTTTTAGCTTCGATGCATAAATTTTATTCAGCTGGGTATTCTTTGGTATCCCTTAATGTATCCAGAATACCATGTGGTTGTCCACCAAAATGAATATGAATCTTCTTGCTAAAAAAAGATAAATGTTTTTCCAACGAACACTGGTTATGTATAGAAGCAATAGAATGGGCTCAAGGCTGGCAGGATGGATATGTTGGCTTGACTGTTTTCCTCTGGCTCAAATTATTCTTCATCTTTGGAATAGCACAGATTATTACTCTAAAATCATATTAAATCCACCAACAACTAAAAAATTCAGTGTAGGCTCAATTTCAAGCTAATTTTATACCATCTGAATCATTATTTTTTCACTGAAAAATTAGTGGGACAAGAAATATAAATGTAAAAATAAAAATCCATAAAAATATAATTCACGCAATCAACCATACCCATGTTTTCTTGTGATGTCCGTCATTGTTAAAATCCCCTATATTGACTTTAGGAAAGGTTAAAAAATTCAAGGAAAGTGTTCATTACTTATGTGTATTTTTTAACACTCTACTATGAAACTCCTAGGGAGTAGGATATTAAGGTATGAGAACACCTTTAGAGATTTTGATCTGGAACATGTCATTGCTGATCCAGAGCAACAGGAAGAAGATTTGATTCCCTGCATTTCATTTCCTGGCAGCACAGCCTCATGTGGTTCTTTACAGAATTAATATAATTGACAGTTAACAGAAAATAAGTCCTAAACTTAATTAAAACTTTGGGGGAAAGTACATATAATGCAAAATCCTTTTTAAATGTTGGAGACAATATTTGCGTGATCTCCTGAGCTCTGTCTCATGGTGACATTTTCTCAGGTTGTTAGAGTCACATTTCACTGTCCTCTCTAATACTTCTTGGCAGAGTACAAGGAATACAGCTTGATTTGAGTTGTCACAGTGCAACATGTCCTCCAGACAATTCTGAAAACAAAAGAACAAAGTGCCATAAAACAAACTGTGGCTTTTCAGTGGGAAATGGGAGGATTTGTGGTGTGCTTAATAAGCAGTGAAAGCATAAATTGAAATAACTTCTCCGCACTGTCTTCCTTGCTTGTACATTTTTTTTACCTTAAACAGTGGCATATCCCCTCAGCTTCAAACAGTAACAGAACAGTCTAAAGGAGTATATGCAGCTCAGAATAGTCTTGGGCAATTTCTTGAAATGGAGGAAGAAAAGAAATCTCTGCATGCAAATTTACTGCTGCTTATTGTTATCCTACTATCCTGAGAAGTGAGCACATGGAGGTTTTGAAATAGTTCAATGCTGTTGACAGTCATTAGAAGCTGGGTGACATCTTCTCCACATGCTTTTTGAAATTCTAATTTCTAATGGTTATAGAGGCTGGGAAACAGAGAAACCTTGAGGGTGAAGTCTCTCATTATCTCACAGGAGAGGTACAGAGGATGCTCTGGCTGTTCCAATCTTCCCTTTCTGCCTTTGGTGCTTCATAACTGACACAAAAATCTTTCTCCACAGGTCAGAGCTTATTTTCTCCATTTGCACTCAAGTTTTTGTCATCTTGGCTAAGTTATTCTCCTTTTTGGTGGTAACACAAGGATTTGGCTGTTGATCTTCAATGATTTGTACCTTGCAATACTTAGGCAATTAGGACGTGAAATATTTATTCTTTTTAAAGATTTATGGGGGGTTTTTGGGGAGGTTTTTTTAGTTTTTTATTATCTGCACCTTGTTCTGTACAAGATGGTATGAAATACAGTGAGAAAAAAGAGCCAAACTGACAAAATGTGATAAAATCTTCAGTTTCCTTTTCCTGTGTTTTTGTAAAAAAAATCCAGTATTTTTAAGGAAAAAGAAGTCCTGATTAATATTTGTTATTCCTACTTCCTCAAGACATATTCTTCAACTTCCTTCCCAATTTGTCATTCCTTAAGTAATGCCATTTTCAACCATAAATCAAAACTATAATGAAATATAATTTTTCATCTTTGGACTACTATCAGTTTTCAGATGATATGCTGTTGTTGATAACTTTGCCAAAGAACATGTGTTGGATGTCCAAGAAATCCTTCATGACTACAAATAGCTATCAAAGAAATTTTGCCTCAAATAAAAGAATACATTGTAGTCATTGTGCAGTGATGGAAAATATCAATTTATATCTGGCCAGAGACTCAGAAGTTCAGAACAGATTTATATTGGAATAAAGAAATAAAAATTGCTTCAGGACTAATATAAACCCAAGCATTAGGGTGGAACTAGCTGCATTGTTTGGGTTTCTTGATAGAATAATACCAGAAAATATCTAGGTAACCTCTGTAGATATACAATGACTACTTGATATCTGTATCAGCCTAGGAAAAAGTATATTTCTTCTGGAAAAAAACTGTAGTTTTGGAGGACTTCTTACTGTCCAGCACAAGTAAGGATATCTTACAGAAAAATGCCACCTACAGAGCCACAGTACCACCCCCTGCTCTGTCTCCAACCTCTCTGTGGCAGAATGAAGCCTGGAATGTCTGCTATTCCCTTTCTCTTAGGGGACCCCTGGGGTCCTGCAATCCTGAATTCCCATTTACTTCCAAAATGGAGAGAAGAGTCACAGCATCCCTATTACAGAATGTATTTTCTTTACTATTTATATATATGACTTCCTGACCATCTTAAAATCATGCAAGAGTACTCTCAGAGTCCTGTTGAAAATTGAGTTATTCTTCACTGTTTTTTATTATGGCTGTCTTCCAACTTTAAATATTTTTTCCTGCTATATAATTACTAATATGTGAAATATGCTACCTGCTATAACTGCTTTGAGGAGAAAAAACCACAACTTACAAATGCCTGTTTTCTTTGTTTAAATCTCAGACACTAATTAGTCTAAGGAACAAAGTGTCCAACGCTAGTCAATAGCACTAAAGAAGAGTTTAAAATTAACATTGTAAATGGATAAATAAAAGGTCTTTGTACAGAAGGAAGAAGAAGAAATTCTGTGAGAGGTAAAACAAAAGAAAGTGACAATCTAAAAGACTTAGATGTCAGGTGCAGGCAATTAAATTTCACTGCTTTTTAAAAGCTGAATATTTGAATTTACCATTTTTTTGGTGAAGAAAATGTAGTCTTTCAAGATCAAGGACTATGGATTGTTACATAATTGAGACAATTCCATCACTAGTGGTTCTGCTATGGATCTGTGAAGGTACTTCATGTTGTAGACTCAGTGGTCTAATATTTTCTGTTTCCACTGAATTTAATATAATTTTTATTAAGAAAACCACAGTTTCATAGCTGAAATTTTAATCTCTGTTCATAATAGAAATTGTATTGTCTACTTTTAAAGATTCCTTTTCCGTTCAAGTGAGACATATTTTTTTTTATTCCCTGCCACATGTCATGCTATATTTTCTTCCTCTTCTTAAATGACTTTGACTCCTAAGGAATCACAGGTAGACTTAGTGTTGGGAAAAAGATTTCAACCCAGAAGAGGGCTGTATGACTATCAGGTAATAAAAATGTAAGCATCCTTCTCGGTTTTCTCTGTCAATTACCACATGCTGCACATACCTTGGTTCCTTTAGGTTACTCACTAAGTGGATTAAGTGGTCACTCCCTGATGGTTGATGGTACAAGCCTTGGCTTGAGATAGTAAGAATAAAATTAATTCAGGGATACTCATGTTTTATGAAAGAAAGGGGTCACATTCATATAGGAGAGACTTATATTTACTTATTTTCTTATGGGCAAATTGTTTTGAAAGCATAAGTTGGAGGGTGCAAAATTTTTGTTGCAATACAATAACTATGTACAATGATAAAAAATATTTAGATGAGAAAATAGGAAATATCAAAAAAAGCTACAATTAACCTTTTTCTCCTTTAGGTTAGGACTGCCACTAGAAGTTTTTTATACTGAGAAATGAAAATTTGATTTCAAGAAGAGAAATTAATACCTTGAGTCACCACCCTTAAATCTTTCCAAAACTGAGCAAATAGTTTCTTTTTAATTATCTGAGCTACAAAGTCTCTATTTCATTCTTATCAAGGAAATACAGTCCCTGTTATTCACAGTTTGATCAAGAGTTTCTTCGTTGATTTTGGGATGAGATATCAGGAGCAGGCACAGGAGGTGATAAAATATGTTGTATAAGGAAAACAAATATTTCCTGAAAGAGAAGGAAGTGCCTCATATGTCTGATTTACACAAAACAACAACAGAAAAAAATCTTGGAGGTTGGGTGAGGTTTTTTTGTTTTGTTTTGTTTTTAATTTTGTATAACTATATTTTGTTTCCCGTGAAACAAAAAAAGGTAAAAAGATAAAAATATATTTTATGGACATGTTGATACATGTATGGGAGAATCATGAAAACAAGGAAACTTTACAGTCTTGATATTTTAAGTAGCAGAAGAAACAAATTTACAGGACTAAAATTGTGACAGTCTCTCTTTCCTCATTTGTATAAAATAATTTTTAATGACTCATTTGATATCATGACCAAGTAGGAACCACATGATTTGTCAGTACCATCATACATGAAACACTCTTCCCTCCATCAGTGTTTACTTAATTGGAATGGAATAAAAAAGGTCCTATTTTAAACAATTTTTAACTAGTTTTCCCTAAACCAAAAAATTTTTGAGAACTAAAGTGTTCAGAAATTTTGGTTTTATGGTTTTATTCAATGGTCACTTTTAGGTAACCTTGGATTTTTTAAAGTTCCTTTACAGAAGAACTGTGGGTTTGGGTTTGGTATTGTTTGCTTGCTTAGTTTTTGCTTCTTTTTGTTTGAGTTTTGAAACAATCCCATGCTTATCCACTTAAGAATAATAAATTCATTGGCTTGTGCACAGTCCATTTTCCCATTAATGTGATATTTTTATTTATATCTGAATAATGGAGTTTGATACATGAAGAAAAAAGAATTTTATTATGTTCACTTTCTTTAGACAAATGATTATTAATAGTAATTACTGTGAATAACTCTTCAAAAGATTTAATTGAGTATAAATATGCAGAGAAAATATGCAATATAAAATATAACAGGGAGAGTCCAATATTCTGTGCAGCCACAATTTAGGAAGCATCTAAAAATGTAGTGGTGTTTTGTCTCAGAAACATATATACCATGTGTAACATATTTCTGTTCAAACATATATAACACAATTATTGGAAATTTATAAGTAAATGAGTCAATGTGAAATGATTTTGTTTTAGTTGTTCTCATTTGGATGATTGTTGGATTCTTGGCCTTGCTGGCAATGGGTAATCCTCTTATCAGGCAAGATTTTAATATTGTGAACTTCACTGCCCTTCTCTCAAATAATAACGCACACTTGGAAAAAATATCAAGTGTGTAAAATAATTTTTAAAATTAGTTTTTTCCAGCCTCATTGCTCTTAAAACTGGCAGCATCCTGATTCTTTAAAAGAGTTATTATCATACTGTGTCTGGAAGAATGAGTAAGGATCGTATTTATTACTAGTAAACATTATCAAGAATGCTTTCTTTTTATTGACAGCATTCCCCAAATGGAATTTAATCTGAGTTAAAATAGACAAGAAAAAGAAAGAAGAAAAAGGTAGCCTCCAAATGACTGAGCTTGGCAACTGACTCTCAGGAATGTGTTCCTATTGAGGGAGCAGAGTGAAGCCTTTGTAATTTAAATATTGGCTAGGAGTTGAGCAGTTGCCAAAGTGTTTTTCCCTACTAGGGAAGAAAGCCATATCCAGAAAGTTTGATAAAAAGAATATTGCTATCCAGCTGAGTCTTTCAAAGGGTTCAAAAGCTTGTTTCAAAGCCTACAGTCAAAGCTTTCAAGCTGCCTCTTAGAGCTTTGCTGTTCAGGTACCTGCACATTATTTAAAAAAAATTTAAGGGCCTAAGGATCTGCAATAATTGAAGCAACATTATTGTTTCATAAGTATAGGCTGAAATGATCCATCCCTTCATCCATTCAAAAAATCAGACCCCTGAAGGTATCTGACTTAGAGATGAATTGTCCCTTGAAAAGTGTCTGTGACAAAACATGATGGGCTACAATTACTCCAGAGACATTTTGCTAGAAAAACCAATTTGGTCTGTTGGCTCTAAAATTCTTTGGAATTTTACTGAGAGACAGCCAGTGAATCATACATGGATAACCAGGATAACCAACCTCTTTTCTCACTGTTTTTTTAAGGACAGAATTAAAGGCATGAAATGGGGCCCACTCATTTCTTCACAGATTGTTGAAATTAGAGTTGTTAATTACCAGTCTGGTGGCAGTTATCTGTAGTATTCCTATTACTATTAATAATAATAATTATAATAATCATAATTGTAATAATAATAATAATTATTCAGTAGTGCCAATTCCAAATTTTCAGAATATGTTAAGAACATAAAATAATTCAAAAATACATAAAAAACATGAGATTCAACTTTACATTGCTATTAATGAGAGTATGACTATGACTTTCATAATTTTTAAGGGAAAACATGTAAGAAATTGTTTTCAGTCTGTGACTCAATAATGGAAATAGAAGCAGTACCAAACTCAGAGATGCTTGACACAAAACTAAAATCAGTGGGGTTGGAGCAACAACACAGTTCCACCATATATAACTTCTGTGATTTTAATGTCTGTGGGAGAAAATAATTTTAATTATGGAGAGGAGAAATTAAGGCATGTAAGTGCCAGCAATTAATTTGGGCCTCTGTTTATCTTTGATTACCGACTAAACCCAAGAATATCACTTTTGTTAAAGTGGTCTGTTGCGATTTTTTTTTCAGAGTCTATTTGCCTATATATAGTAATATAGTACTACAAATAAAAGGTGAATAATCCATTCATATAATTCAAAATAATTGTGTAAAATTTTTGAAATAACTGCACTTTCTTCATTTTGTTTCCATTGGGAATATGAGAGGGTTTGTTGGTTTTTTTTTACTCAATAATTTAATGGGAGCATGTAGTGAATATTTTTGAGAATTGCATCCTTTAAAAGACAACTCAAGGACATTTTCAAGTAAAATATGCAATGCTTTGAGTAGTCCTTCTATATGTATAAACACAACCACAAATTAAAAATAGTCTCTGCTTTAAAGAAGGAACTTTGACTACTTTAATCATTGCCCCAGGCAACACATTCAGGTAGTTTTCTTCTTTGTTTTTTTGTGTTTTGTTTATTTTTTTCCTCTGTGTGTTTATTTCCTATATCCTAAATTATTTAGCAGGTAATGTGTATTCTGTATTGATTTTCAAAAAGAAGCAATTGAATAGAACCAAGTCCCAGTTTTCAAAGAGATTTCACAAATAGCAGTATTTTTCTGAGTCAGGATTTTTCAATAAAAGTAGGGTTTACTTCTTAAGCTTTCTCTTGGAATAATCTGATGGTATATTAAATAAGTTGAAAAAAGAAAATCCTTAAACTGAATATGACTTCACAATGTTTTATATTATGTTTGAAAATCTTATCAAAATCTACAAACTGACTCACATTGAAAAATCTCAGGAAGAGTGCTCAGATAATATCTTTTTAGAGGTAGAATACCCTTTGTATGGTTTTTGGTTTCCTAGCCCCCTAAGACATATAAACATGAATAAAAGAAGTAATGGTTTCACTCAATATAAGTTAGAAATCAATCTTTCTAAGCCTTAAGAAGAAGGTACAAAATAATTTATAGTGTCACTGTAACTTTGTTAATTTATGGCAACTCCATTTCAATTACTGTGAGATTTTTGTGCTTGATTGAGACCTTGATAATTGAGATCTTACTGTCTCTGACCTTTATCTTTATCTACAAGGCTTGAGAAACATTGGCAAAGTGCACAGAGCTGCTCACTTTGTTAATCTGTAGTGTCTGGAAGAGATTTGAAGTGCACTAGTAAGACATGATAATGCATTCAAACTTTTCTTCTTTCTCTTGACATTTGAAATATCAAGAGTGATACATAACCATTTCTGTTCCTTTTCCTTTGGGTTCTTGACATATCTCAAAAGAAGGAAAGTTGCATGCAGTTCAAAACTGAAACCAAAACTACCCCAACCCAGTCCATGCCAGGTGAGTAAAAGATGGCTGCAGTTTGAACCCTAGTCTTTGCAATATCATATTTAAGCTTGTTCAGAACTTTTTTGATTTTCCAGCAAAACAAAGCAGTTGAGAATTCATTTGGCTTGAATTATAAAAATAGAAGAATACAGGGGGAATTTCTGTCTCTGACATGGTACCTGCTGTTACTGCAAAAAATCTACATACCTGCCCTGACAAGGTTGCCCAGGGAATGGGCCATCACTGGAATGCCCCATACCTGGAAATGTTCAAGGATAGGTGTCCTGGATTGCCAAGCAAATTGCATTCTATTTGCCATCTGTATAGCAGCTGTCTTCTGTTATTTGGACAGTTTTCCTTATCTCTTCCACACCCAATCCTTCCTCTGGGAGACTGCTGATAACAGGCTATTGAATGTCACTACATGACTGATAAGAACTATGGCATCCCATTGGGAGATGCTCCGCCCAGAGGGAGGAGCCAAGCATTCTACCTGGATATAATCTTGAGATTCTGTGACACCAGCACGGCTTCTCCACTGGATTTTCCCAGCGGAACAACTGCTCTCTTCCAGTGGATCTTCAGAAGAAGACTTCACTTTTCTACAGGATCCCTGCTCCAACAGAACTACACCTGACACTCCAGCAGGACTGCAGCCACAGTTCCAATTGAACCACTACCAACACCCTGACCCACAGGGTGTCAGGTTGTATTCTGACTCTGTCAGAATTGTTTTAGTTTACTGCATTGTTTATTTTATCTTTTTTTTTCTTCCCTAATAAATAACTGTTATTCCTGCTTCCATATCTTTGCCTGAGACCCCCCCTCTTAATTTCAAATTTATAACAATTCGGAGGGAGGGGGTTTACATTTTTCCATTTCAGGGAAGGCTCCTGTGTTCCTTAGCAGACACCTGTCTTTCCAAACCAAGACAATAGGTTGGATGAGGCTCTGAGCAACCTGGTTTACTAGAAGTTCTTGTTTATGGTAAAGCACCTGTAACTAAATGATCTTTAAGGTCCCTTCTAACCCAACACATTCTGTGATTCTACATATGCACAACTAGATATTTAATGGCACAATTTGCTTGTTAAAATTTGTGATTTCAGTGGTGGGCAGAATCCTGGCTTGCCTGAGCTCTAGCTTAGAGCTCTAGCTCTAGCTTAACATTTTGTATGCCTAAAGATAATTGAATTCTCAAATGTTATCTTGAATGAAACCCATGAAAGCAGAAACAGTTTTTGAATTCTGTTCTGGGTTTCTGGGTTAAAATAAGTGCTCTGGAGCACTGTTTGTGTTTTCCTTTTCAACTCTTGTTTAAACCTTCTCTCTCTTTGCCTGTCTTGGTAATGAAATTCACAAAACTTTCATGATCGGTATATGGGGGGAAATGTTCCAGATGGTAACATAAACTTAATTAAGAGAAAAAAATCCTGAAAAATTTTTGGGAGTGTCTGGAGAAGTTTAGAAGACTGCTCTGAGTCAACTACAAAATGATTGCAGGGTAGAGCATAAAAATTCCTTCTGTTTGGAAACATCCATAGATAAGGAACAGGAATGAGTATTCCAGGGCATATGCCTTGGAAACAAAATGGGTTTATCTCAAAAGAGTTGTGCAGTTTGTTTCAAAATGTTAGAGCAGCAAATATGACACAATTCTGCACATGACAATGGGGTTTTTCGACTACTTTCTCTACTTTCTCTTTTTGAACCATCAAGTGTATGGAATTTTCAACTGAAATGTTTTGAGCATCTGCAGAATTTGCAATGGTTGTCTGAACTTGTTAGATGTGTTCTGTAGGCATAAAATATTTTCCTCTATTTTCTTGAAAGCCATCACCAATTTTTTTAAAATCAGTTTACTCTTCTCTGCACTTCTGAAATTGTACTCTTGTACAGCTTTAAATAAAGACTGAGTGATGTAAGTGAGAAAAAATCCTAAATCCCTTCCAAATGCAACTATTCTTTTCTCTAGTTTATATATCCATGTCTATATAGTCTGTATATCCACAAATATTGATACTTAATAGTTAAAAACTGTTTATTTAAAAGTAAAGCAAAACACTATGGATGATCTATGTAATGACTTTCATTCCATTGGCTGCAATTTTAATGGGTGTAAAAGGATCCTAGGGTCATAGAATCACAGGCTGGTTTGTATTGGAAGGGATCTCAAAGATCATCTTGTTCCAACATCCTGCCACTCCTAAAATGTAGATATTTTTGTCAACTGCAAGAAAACATGGAACAATATCTATCAACATGAGACATCTAAAGAAATAGAGAAAAACATGGAAGAGGCAATATATCAAGGATGAGGGAAACAAGACTCTTCAGCATGCTGCAATAACACCAATGAACATTACCTACCTTACTTAGTCCTTACTTTTTACCATGCTGAGAAAACAAACAGGATGTTGGGAAATTAAATTTTTACAACATACTACTTCTGCCAGCAGTGTTCAGGGTACTTTTATCATTTGTATGGTAACTTGTTTGAGTTTGTTTATTTGCTTTATTTTCTTCTTTTTATGAGGAGGATCAATTGAATTAAGATAGCAACTGATGTGACTAGAAGTGTTCCCAAAATTCATGGGCAAAGTTTTTCACAATAGTTTTTAGTACTCTAATGTGAATCTGCCAAATATAATACATTTCTCTTACTTTTTCTGTAGACCATTTACTGTGCCATATAAGCAGTTAATAATTTCATTAAAGTATTGGTTTTCCATTGTCATAATGAGTCCATATTCTTTTTCAGAGCAGCATAACTTCAGCAAGCCTTACCTTCCTGGTCTATCTAGGGATAACATTTTAGTACTGAATCTAACTACAGTGAAGAAAAATTATACTAATTTGAATAATATTTCTTTTGTGTAGCAGAGCAACTACAGGAAATTATGAGTTTAAAATAGCAACAAGCTACCTTGAGGAATTCATGTAGTATGAGAGAAAAAAGACGTGAGTAAAGAGGATACTTTGCTTTCTTTTGAAACTGAATTTCTGAGACTCAATCTGAAAATCTAATTAATGTTCCAGGCTTTTGTTACTGCTCTTTGATTGGCTTTCTACACATTCTCAGCTAATGTATAACAAAATGTCAGCAGATGAGTACTAGTATAATTGAAATTGCATTCATTTTATGATCCTTCTAGTGATTATGTGGCAAATATGTTTGATGTAATATTTTATTTTCTTTGTTTTTTTGAAAATGAAATTAGTTCTTATAGGTATCAATTCACTACACATTCATTATGAAACTCTTGCAAAAAGTGAAGAAGAATTTATTAAGAAGTTGAATGGAACCTCTATATCTTGATTTTTATAGTAACATTGGTGTTTCCTGCTGAAGTCATACATCTGAGTCTGTGCTTTGGCTGTCTTCTTCCTCATATAGTATTCATGTCTGCATTCATAGCATGTATCCTAGATTCCTCAGTGAATAAACCTATCTGGTAGTTAAGCCTTTAGGTCCTAATTCCTCTAGCCAACTACTCCTTATGAAGAGGACCTGTTTTTTGCTTCAACTGTCTTCTTGTTTGATCTAATTAAAATATATCTTTTAGAATTTCTATAAATATTTGTTACAAATTATGAATTGCTACATGTCTAATTATGGCTTAAAATTGATGCTGAAGTTCCCACAGAACAGAATGTGAGGGAAATTATTCTCCACACTCTGTAGAGACCTGGTGAGATGCTGCAGATGGGAGCATCTCCAAAGTGATTCAGTGAAGGGCTACAGGAGGATGAGGGTCCTAGAACACACCAGCCTTGAGAGGAAATGAGGGAATTTGTTTCCTCATTGTTTCCTATGAAAAAAAAAAAGGCTTAAATTCCTTTGCAGGGAAATTTCAAAGGTCATGGGGCCAAGCTCTTCTCAGTAGCAACAAACTCAGGTGTAGTATGAGAGGTGGCTTGGGAATTCAGACACAGAAAAAGTCTTGTCACCAGAAGTGCAGTGCAGTGCTGAATAGGTTTCTCCAAGGAAATGTTGACTCTTCCACCCCTGAAGGTTTTCAGTACTTGGCAGCTCAAATGCCAATATGACCCATCTAGTAGAGGTCACATTCCCACCTGGCCTATGGAGTTGAGCTGCATTCACACAGAGATTGCCAATGTTCTAAACATCATTTCATGGTGCTATAGTTCACTGATAAAAAATACTGACTGGTGGAAACAATCCTGAAAAGCGTTGGTGACTAAAATATATTTTAAACAGGTGTCAAAATATTTTCTTTTCTCAAATTTGTATAGTACATGTATGCAACTTTCAGTTGCAGTTGGTTTGTTCGTATGTTTTGGGATGTTGTTCCTAAGCAATTTAAAACAATTGTAGATAATTGTGAACTGATATTGAAATAAAAATTTCCCAAATCATGCAAAAAAAGCATGCATGCAGTAGCTTTTTAGAAATATTGAATATTAAAAATCCTAATGCTGTTTCCAGGACCAGCATGTTATATTCTACTGTTCAGTGACTTGTAAAAATAGTTTTAAGTACTGGAAGGGCCAGAAGAGAGGAAAAGGATGACTCTCCCCTTGGATGTATCTGGTTTTACATGCTGCATTGGCAGATGCAAAATCAAGGAAAACTAATTAGTCCTTGGTGTTCTCAGAGGTGGTGAGTGACTAATGCAAAGCTGAATTTTGGAAAACAGGGTATCTGTCTTCTTTGTCACATAGGATTTCCATGACGTCTGTCTACAAGTACATGAAATAATCCTAGTGTTAAATCTTAACACAGAGATATGCTCTCTTTAACTTTACACTGAGTGTAAATATTAAATAGACATTGGACAGATAACTAGTTTAAGACAAAATTCTCATTCTTTTCGCTTTTAATCTGATATCTATCTTACATTTTCTGACCTTGGGGAAATCAGCTAACCTTAAACCTTACAAAACAGCAAGTGTTCTGAAATATTTTGTGCAGGAAATTCTTTTGATTTTCCATTGACGTTTTTCTTCAAAATGAACTGCAGTTACTCTCTTCACAACTGCTGGTAACTGCCCCAACTGGCTGTTTTGATTTAAAATGGACTCAAGGAGGTGGTTTCATCCTTATGACTCAACATTCTCTTTAAAATTACTACTTGTTTGAATTGTAGTTCCAGGCTAGCCTATACAGTTTGTGATTTCTGGAGCCCTTAAGTCTTCACAGAAAATTACCTTCTTACTTCTATTTCTTCAAAAAATCTCCAAGCTAGTTTGAAATCTCTACATCTAAAAAAGATTTTAGAAACCATCTCATAGAAATAAAAACCACTTTTTCTCATCCAATTTGTGTCAAATGAACACAATGAAATACGCAATAATAATGAATAGAATTCAATATTCACAGAATAAAACATCACAGAGAAGAGAAGAAAAATCCTCTCACTGATAAATAGGAAAATTTCTTCCTTACACTATACACTTGCACTGATTGCCAAGATGATGGTCTTAAATGACATTTTCAATCATCAGGAGCCTCAGACAAACTGAATAAACTAAATAAGTATGAAAACAAGATATCTAAGGTTAACCTTACATGAAGAGGGGAGCTTAGGTGAAATTGTCTTGCATCCTGTCCAGTGACATCTTGAAAGCCTCCAGAGATGGGCATTTTGCCACATCTTTAGGGAGGTTGTTCCAGTGATTAACCCTTTTTATTGCATAAAATAATCTTCTATCAAGATGAAAGCTCTCATGGTGCAATCTGGACTGCTTTTCCCTTTTTTTCTTTCATTTAATTCCTTGTGAAGAGAGAGCCTTCACCCTCTGAAAGCACTCTTGAAGTACTGGAATGCTGTGATGAAGTCCCTCCTGAGAAAAGGAGGAAATGCCTAATGCCTTAAGTCTTTACACATAGGTGAGTTCTCCAGCTCTTTGACCCTCTTCATGGCTCTCCTTTGGATCAACTCCAGCCTGTTCTTGCCTGCTTTGAGTTGTGGGGACAAGAAGTGGACACAGGGCTCCATGTGTGGCCTGACAAGTGCTGAGTGGGGTGGGATGATCCCATCTCTGTCTCTGCTGGCAGTGTCCCTGTAGATGCAGCCCGGGATGTGTTTCACCTCTGTTGCTGCAATATGGAAACCCAGGGCACCAGGAATATTTTTCTGTCTGCTCTGGGGTGCCCTGACCCCCATGGGAGCACTGACTTTGACCCTAATTCATGGAGAAAGTTTCCTAGACTTCAAGATGGACTCGAATTCACAAAAGTGTGCAATAGATTATAGAGAGTAGTGTAGGTGTATCACTTGGTGAGAAATTTAGGTTTTGGAATTTTTAGCATGTTGTGGGTAGAAGCAAGATGGAGGGCACAGGGTGTCATCCTCGGTTTCTTCTTCATGCTTCTTCTTCTTCTTCATGGGTTTGAGTGGCATTTTGTAATTGGGCAGAAAATTCTGCATTGTGGGCTCTTTGGGATCAGTTATTGGGTTAAAAGGGAAAATAATCTAGGTGTCAGTTCTTAACTGGATAATTTAGTCTTAAAAACCCTTGTAACAAGAGATTGTTGGCCATTTTGTGCCTTGCTGCAGAACTCCCAGCAGTGAGACTGTTTTACTGATAAGAAATAATAAACACTTGAGTCCAAACACGAATTACTGTCTCAAGTGCCTTCAACCCAGACGCAGAGAAACCCACAACTGGTACCCCCACACTGCTCCAAGGTGCTCCAGTGGCTTTGGCTCATGGGGGCCAAACCCTTGGTGGCCTCTCAGTGCTCCATACAGGGGGAAGCTGCTTCCCATTCCAGTTTTCCCTTCCTGTGGCTCCAGCCTGGCTTGTCCCCATCTGTGTTTCATAAGCGCCGGATCCCTGCGGCTCGGGCCGGTTTCATCCTGTTCCCTCCATTGTTCTGCATCTTCTGCTCATGTTTCTGCTCAGGGTCACTGCCAGAGGGATGAGACCCCAGTCTCCTCCTCCTCCTTCTCTTCCTCCTCCTCCTCTCCTCCTCCTCCTCCTCCCTGCCTGCTGCAGTGTTTTCCATGGTTCTGCAGGCGGGTTCCTGCCAGGCAGCAATGCTGGATGGCTCCCTGTGAAATTTGGCACTCAGAAGCTTTGTGCATCTCTCCCTGCAGCATTAATGTGCATTTTTATCCATCTCTCACCTTCTAATGCCCACAACATTTTGTGGGAGGGTGTCAGACATAAGGGAATTTTTTTCCATCCCATTTTTATAACTTCCCCCACTGCAGCGTGGCGGGGTTGGAAAATCCCTAGAAACTCAGGGATTTCAGACAGCCCTCAAAATATTTTTGCAGAATAGAAATTCCAGGCGAGGGGGTTTCCCATCTAAAATCACTCAGGGCTGGTTGGGGAAAATATTCCTGTGGCTCTCCAAGTCCTGCAGCCACACATTGACTCTGTATTGAAAGTCCTTGGCCAACTCTTCAGCCCTGAGGACTTCCCTCCTGAGTTTTCCAAGCACTTTATTAAATGCCCTGTCTGGTAATGAGAGGCAATATTGGTTATTTTAATTTGAAGTGTATTTATTTTAGGAGCATAATGGGTTTCTCCAGCCAGCAGATGCCTGTGGAGCTCTCTGCTGGCTCTGACTCTGGAGAGGGGAGGCTGGGGAGGGAGGGGATGGAACCAGCAGCACTTTGCTTGTGGCCTAAAATTCCTGCTGGACTTGCCACTGCAGCAGGTGTTCTTGAACAGGCCCATCCCATTCATCTCCATCTCTCACTTTGCTCCTGGTTTGATTGATCTTGGAATTGAGGATAAAGCTGAGTTTGAGGAACCCAGTGCAACATGATGGGGGCTTTGGTGGGAAACCTCTGGGCAGGGTCTCCTTCCCTGTCCCTGCTGGAGTGGGAGCAGGGCTTTGCTCAGGTGTGAACCCCCACACCTTGAAAAATGGTGCTGCACTCAGGGTTGAAGTTATTGCCAGCAGAAGGGTTGGAAACTGAGGGGATTCATGGCACACTGTGATTTCCTCACCCACTTTTTCTGGTCTTAACTGTGAGGTTGATGTGTGCTTTGTGAGGAGATACTGCCCTGCCAGCAACAGGGAAAGCTGGATGTTGCCTAAACATGTCATTTCCTGTGGCCATTCTCATTTCTGAAATAAAAAATGTGAAATATAACATGTTAAAGCTGGAAAGGAGGGAAGTGGAATGTTTGAGGTGTTACAATAATCCTGATGTTTTTGCCTGACCTCACGTTTCTCCCTGGTTTCATTGCAGGCTCAGGCACCAGGCACACAAAGAGCTTTACGCCTACAAACAGGTGAGATGATCTTCTGACTTTTTTTTCCCTTCTCCTTAGTGCCAAATCCATCAATTTTCCTCTCCTTGGGAGGTTTCTGGCCCTGTCCCTGCTGATTTTATTGCCCCCTACCAGCTGGGCCATCCCTCACCTGCTCATCCCTGAGTCTCCCAGTTTTCCACTGAGGTCCTGAGCAGTGGGAACATTTCCACCTCTGGAGCATTCCCAGCTCTCCAGCCTCACCCACTGCACAGCAGTGATGCCATCACTCCCCCAGTCACCAAACTTAGATTTTGTGGGGTCTGGATCTGGCTGATCCAAATCCAAAAGCCACAGGGCTTTTCCAGGGAGCAGCACCATGGCAAGCCCAGCTCTTCCCTGCACCCACCTGTTAAAATAAACACAGCCCAGGGGTGGGTGTCAGGCTGCTGCTTCCATGTCCTGTTTTCCCCAGGATTTGTGGGATTTTCTGCCTCTGACCCCTTGATCTGTGCAGGAAGCTGGGTGGAGCTGGGCTGGAAGCACACAGTTGTCCTGCATTTATAGCCCTCTCCAGGTGCTCAGCTTGCATGGAGGGAAAATGAATGGTAGCCCAGGAGGGTTAAATATGGGAGGAAAGCTCCTGGATTTGGTCCTTGTGGTTTTACCTTTCCTCTCCTCCTGTCCCTGCACAGGGCCCCTCGTGCTCCCTGGCTCTGCTGGGTTTACTGGGGGGGGGTTTCCAGTTTTACTGGGGGGTTTCCAGTTTTACTGGGACACTCAGTGGGATCCCTTTGTGGAGATTTTTCTGGGAATGCTGATAGGAGAAGCTCTGTCCTGACCCCAGCTCTTTGCCTTGCAGGTCATACTCAAGGAGAGGGTGAAGGAGCTGAACCTCCATGAGGTGAGCACATCCTGGGGCAACAAAAGCTTCCTCACCCTCCTCTTCCTCACCCTGGGGAGGGGGGAAAACCCTCAAATTCCACTCCCCTGGGAGCAGAGCATGCAGCCAGCTGGGCTTTGGAAATGGGGAAAGATTCTCTGCAAAAATCTGGATGAAACCCTGTCCCTCCTCCAGGCTTCCCTTGGCTTTTTCTGCATCTTTATTGTTATTTATTGTGTTCTTCTTATCACAGTGATAACAAGCTGTGGATAAGGAGAGGCCAAGGCAGTCTGGGCCGTGTACAAACAGTGTCCCTGAGCAGGGACGTCCCCTCTGGGGTGTGACAATGCCCAGCACAGCCCTGGGCAGGGAAAGTTGCAGTCAGGATAAACTCGCTGCCCCGGCTCCTGCAAGAGGCAAATCCCTCCTCCCTCCCTGCCCCCGAGGGCTCAAACACCTCCCTTTATCTCCATGGCCTTCAAAGGCTCTTTGGGGCTGAGCCTTTCTATTCACAGCTCATTTTTCCTGATGAATTTGAGCAGGAATCTGCTGAAATCCCAGTCAAAGCACGGCCTGGATTGATTTGTTCCTCTGGAGATAACAAAAATGCCCACCCACATCCGGGCACGAGGCTGCTCATGTGCTCAGCACCAGCTCCAGTTGTTTCTAAACCATATTTTATTTTATTTTATTTTATTTTATTTTATTTTATTTTATTTTATTTTATTTTATTTTATTTTATTTTATTTT
>JAWWMS010000001.1:12282673-12342540 GCA_035048045.1 Chlorospingus semifuscus
GTTGGAACTAAATGATCTTTAAGGTCCCTTTCAGCACAAATAATTTCTATGTTTCTATAGTTAAATGGAACTTAATCAAACTTGACCTGGAAAATAGGCACTAAACTGCAGACATCTTAGTTCTGTAAGTCAGTAGTTGAAACATTGTAAATCACAAAACCTCAAAATATATATATTAAAAAGACAAATAATTTCACAAATTTTCAGTATAATAAAAAAGTTATTAAAGCTTCCTTTAAATATTTATTTAATTGCTGAAGTATAAAACATACAGGAATAAGTAGATGCATATAAGAAAAATAATTAATATTTTGAAAAGAGTAATGGTGTCTCCAACTAACAGATGGTGGAACTATGTCAAATTATTTCCTGCTTAAAGAAAGATTTTCATATATTGGGATGGTTTTCACCTTTCAAATGGATGCTGTAATGGAAGCTGATTTTTCTTCATAGCTAATAAGCCTAGCAAAGCCTCTGGTATAACCATCCATGAATTACTGGCAATATACCATAACTGAAACTATCATCAGATAGAATTAATAGAAATGGATTAAATGATGGAATTACACACCAGCTGTTCCACAAACTGAATTACCTGGACATAATGGTGTACCTTTCTATTCTAAAGTTCAAGAAACTTAATTGTTTTTGAATCATTTTGTGCATTCACAGAACTATGCTGTCAAAGACAAATTTGCAGAAAACACAAAGAAAAAGGGGAGAAAAATCATAGCAGAAGTAAACAATTAACATGTCCTGGAGGGGATTTGTTCAGCTCATCCCTTAATGAAAGAAAACACATATAAAAGAAAAGCTTAAAAAAACCAAAACCCAACAACAAACAAAGCACCAAAACAAAAAATGTAATATAGAATAATATAAACACATAAAATGCTGCTTAAAGTTTCTGAAATATAGATTGCCACAGACTTTCCAAAATACATTCAATTTTCTAATATATATTCACTCAACAAAAGATATGAGTATTTATAGCTTTTATAGCTCTGGTGGTCTGTTTTTTTTCTTTCTTTCCTTGATTGCTTATCTGCTGGGAACTGGACTTCCCACTTAACTCATTTATGAAAGGTCACAACTCATCCTGAAAATTAGTTTGTCCTATTTAAGTGACATAATTTTAGTGATAATTTCTCTGTGAAATTTGATTTAAATTTCAAGGATTTGAGCTTCAGTGTAAAATTTGATATTAACTGTAAAATTTTACATCCTTCCGAAATCTATTGGCATTGGGGTCACAGTTTCAAGGTGGAAATTTTGTTTACATTTTTTGTCTTTTTTTTTTCTTCTGCAGACACTTCTTGTTGAAAAGGTTATGCTTAAAGATGTGATAAAATTATACTTGCTCTGACTTCTCATTTTACTGTAAAGGGGTTTTATTAATTTCTTTTTCATAAATTTTTGGTGAGATATGTGAATTAGGACATAAGGTAAAAAGTTCAGTAGAACATTCATTTTGAATATTTACCACACGTAGATTTGGGGGTGGAAAGATGGGTGTAACAGTATGCTAATGTTTTTGAAAAATCTAAGTTTTGTGACTATTAAACCCTTTTACGGACCAAAAATAATGCTTTCACAAAAAAATAAATTTAAATAAAATGTTAGCAATATCTTTTATCCCCTGAATTTCATGGCAATTTCATTATCTCTGCTTATATTTGTTCAGCCAGCTTTTTTCAATCACTGTTTTTGAAACTAAGAAATTTTAAAAATGACACAATAATTTCTAATCTAAGAACTTAAATCCCTTAAGGTTCTTTAGGAGACCTGGAATGCCTGAACCACAAATAGATACTTCAGTCAATCCATTTGATATTGAACATAGTATAAAACAGAAGTACTAAGGGTAGTAAGGTCAAAATGACTTGATAAGTGAAGAAATATTCAATTATAATTTCCATTCTCTTGTCTCTGTTCAGTTATTTTAATGGGGAGAAAAGAATTTAAAAAATGTGGCATATAAATGGAAAATAGGTTTATAGGTATATTGTTAAAAAGGAAGGAGTTATGTAAAAAAACACGTTTTGTACAGGATTATTTCTTGTACATTAAAATGCTAATTATCCTAACTCTGTGTTAATGATGATGCCAGGAGGGCATGAGTTTGAATTAAACTAATTAAATATATCCTAAAGGAAAGAAAAAAGAAAAGAAATTGTGCTTCTCTAAAACTGAATATATATAATTAAAATGAGAAGTAGTGGTAGAATGTAAATACAATATTATACAGATCTATAATGGGAAGATAGCACTGTAAGATATTTAAGGTATTAGATTTATATTTTAGTGGTAAAATAATCTTTCGTCTAAAGCTTAAAGCACGTAAATGTACATAATTTCATACCCAAGTATAAAACAGTCAATAAACATTGCTAATATAGAAAGTAAATATGAGTAACACTCCACAAAATTTTAGAAAAACAATCCTTCTCTTGTACCCTATTGTGAGACCTTCAGCAAGAGTCATTTGGCTTCTCAGTGTGCACAAAGAAAAGTTGGTCTCAGTATGGCCAAAACTCCCTATTAGATCAAATAAACTGTATTTTTTTAAGAGGAACTTAGCGTCTGTATGATAAATGTCCATAGACAATAGATTAATCTCCTATTTTATATTGTTTCCAGAAATTTAGAATGACTGCAATTCAGATGTTAGAAGTTAGTTGGAATGGAGAAATAGTGCAGAACATGAAACAAAGCTAGATTCAGATTGGAAAAGAGATATGAGCTATTTTGCAAAGAAGGTGTGTTATTTTTATTCCAAACAAATTCACAGCTAGATCCTTCAGGTGCTTATGAATCTGAAAATTCACCATGAAGGAATATTCTGTTGTAATCATGTTTTGTATTTAAGGTGAAATTTTCATGGATAGACTAACTTCTTTCAGGGAAAAAATTAAGTAAATCAGAACAAGTAGAAAATACAGAATTACTTTTTAAACAAACTTGCAAAATCACTGAATTTTGCATGCCATTGTATGTAACTTGTTTAAAAATTCCACACTAAGTTTTAAAATCTTGTCATTAGGACAGACCAGTAGAATTTGCTGTCCCTCCTATTTGCACATTTAATTGTCATTGCCTGGCTTGTGATAGTCATGATGATGCATTATCTGCAAAGAGAAACATTTGTCTTATTACTGAAGATTTAAGTGTTTCCACTTGCTTAACATCTGTGAAACTTTTTTATGTACAGGAATCAGATGCAGGGTGGATTTAATTTTCCTCAAGAAGAAAGAGGGAGTGGAAAACAAGATGTGTTGGCATCATCCTCAAGTCTTTGCCAGCAGGACCCAGAGGCTCGTGGTGGGAATTTCTACTCATTGCCACATGGAGCAGGATATTGGTGTTATATACAGGGAGTCCATTTAAAATTCTTTTTTACATGTTTTCCAGTTGCTGCCTGATTATTTTACTCTCCGCAGGGAAGGGATGAAACCTGTTTCACAGCCCTGATGTGCCCTGATGTGGCAGGGCTGGGGACCAAACAGGCTGGAGCCATCCAGGGGGTGCCTGTGGACACCAGCTCCGCCCTGGGACCCACCACAGCCCCACACCCCTGCCCAGGGATGGAAAATACACCCAGCCTGCAGGACAGCAAGATGTGTACATTGCTGGTTGGATCATGCCATGAATTGTCTAATTTTTCCAGCTCAGGAAGGGAAGTTCCTTGTGTTTTTTCAAGGTCGTCATGGCACGGATGAAGTAATTTTTGTCACAGAGTTAATGTGGTGCAGGTCAGGCAAGAACTTGTTTGGCCTCTAGCAGGGGATATGAAACAGCAGATTCCTGTCATATGCATTGCATGCCTAGAGAGGCATTCCAGGATTATTGCCCCAGGACCTGCAGTGTGGATACAGATGGCATTGTCAAGGTTTTAATAATAGTATGGGACTTCTCCAGTGAGAGGGTAAGTGCTCAGTAGTTGTGAACACAGCCATTAATCCCTATATTTATAAATGTTCAGAATAAAGATATGGGATATAATAAGACCCAAGGGCATCTGCATGGAGCAGTGCTGGACATTATTGACCCATCTAGATGGAAGTACTATTTATAATTACCCTCTCCTGAGTTAGACAGACAGCTTTTGATTCATTTAATTGTATTCTTCTTCAAACCAATTTGACTTAATTTCCCCATAGGATGTGCTGTGACACAGCATCAAATACATTCTGAGAATCCAGGCAGATCTTCTGCATGTCTTTCTTATAGTTCTGCAATTGTACAAACACCAGAAGAGTGATTGGGATGGCTTGGGACCTTTGGTTTCTATGGATACATTATGATTCTAGGTTGCAAATTATTTCACTCTTTTCCAAGTAGCAGCTATTAACATTATACATCATTAACAAATACAGTTATGTGAATGATATTAGGTGCTAAGATCACATTTTCATATTTTAAGACTGCAGCTTAGCAGCACTAAAGGCTCTAAAGTTATTTCACTCTCTGAGGCTTGGTTTCCCTGGTTCCTTCACTGCTCACATTCATCAGCTAAATAAGTCTTGAACAAAGGCAGCCTTTGTGGAAGGGTTTTTAATTGCTTGTTTTTAACCTAAACTGTGCTTTGCTCCCTTCTGGTTTAGTTTCACAGCTAATAATTTAGCCTTCACTTTTGGAATACTTGAGTGACCTCCTTTAGGTCTGATCTTCCTGCTTATAAATTTCTGTAGCTGCAAGATGTGCTTCATAATTATCTTGCTCTTGAATATCTGATATTCAGTTCTTTTGTTAGTTTATTGGCTTCAGACATGTAAGCCAGCTGCAATCCTCTTTTTTTTTTCCTTCTTTATGTTTTCTCCATCCTTTAACAAACTTAATGTCTATCATTAACACCAAGAACATAAACTGTGGTTCCCACATTAAATCAGACTGGAGAATCATCATGCCTGACATCTTTCTGACAGAAGTCAATATCTAAAACTTCTCAGAAAAATGCAAAATTATGAGATAAATTCTATTTCCAGGAAAGCAAACTTTGAAGCCATAAAAAAAATTAGAAGGAAGAAATAATCCTTCATAAAATATTTCAGCTATTTCTCTCTCCTAATGAAAATAATGATGGCATTATCTTATGATTTAGAATAATTAATTTTTAAGTGCTGATTCTTTCTAATAAGATTGTGCCTGGCAGAAGCACCCTTGGATTTTTAAATGGCCTTTCCAAGAAATTCAGCTGTTAGTGTCTGGAGACAAATGCTTAAAGAGGAACATAATTTATCTTCTGAAAAAGGTATGAGCCTAGATGTAACCAACATATCACAGAAGCTTCAAGTTTAGGATTAAAGTTATTTAAACTTATAAAGGGGAAAAAAAATGTTGTACTTTCTTTAAGGTTTCTTAACAGATTTTGAAACTGTTAAATACTTTTTGTATCCTCTTTGTGCTTATTAAAATTGCTTTTATTGTAAAGATTGAGGCCTAGTTTCTAATATTTGTGGTTTTTTAGATAATGAAGAAGTTCAGAGCACTTAAAATTTTTGCTGTTAAGCAAAATGCCTAAATGTTTATGTGTTGAAGATTAACATTTCATGCAACAGACATAAACAATTTTTTTATCACCTCATATTTTGCTAAAATAGTATTCCTTATGGCTTATATTATTATTATTATCTATTACAGAGATAAAATGTCCTCTTTAATTTAAACATTTTAAGATTTATAATTGCTCCATTAATATGAAAATGAAATTATTACTTTTCTATTTTCTATTTCTCAGCTATGTATTATTTTACAGCTCTTCATTTAAAAGTTAGAGACAAAGTAATTTTGATTAATAAAACACAGTTTATAGGAACCTCTAATAACTATTGTGCTGGCAGCAGCATGGGCATTCCTGTAAGCAACATCTTGTGTTGTAGGGTAAAGAAAGAGCATCAGAGTTTTCATCTTTTTTTTATAAACTTTCTGTTCCTAAATCCAGAAATCTAATGTTGGGCAAGACTCTCTGATTAAGGTTTTTCATCAATATGTGTAGTCATGGACAATTGTTAATTTTTCAAGGTTTTTTTTCTTTAGATTAATCAGGAACTCACATGAACAGACACACAGATCTCAATAAAAGAAAATGTCAACAATTTTGCCGTGATAAATAAAAATATTTCACTTGGCACTCATTTCTATTTGCAGACATTTGCAGAGACAGTAACAAAACTTTTGAGTGAAGAACTTCTAACTTTGATGAGTTTAATATACAGTCTAGTGCTGTTTTGGATATCAATTATGTTTGGTCTTTTTGACCAAAAAGACTAAATGGTGGAATATTTACAAATTCAAGTGACCCCATTAAGACTGTTTTACACCATTTCCCAAGGAGTTTTAGTTATTTTTTCAATATATCTATGTAAAGGGCTCATTAATAATTTCACTTTTCAATAATGAAATTCTAAGAAGTTTAATAAGCTGTCATGATTTGCATCTTATATGTTTTTAATATTCAACCTTGAGGAGGAAGCTACATGTACATCCAAGTAATATTATCTAGAAAACATCTTACAGGTATATTGAAAATAGAAAAACCAATTGAAGTTCACTTCAGGACTGAAGAGCAGTTCTGGATGTCTAATAATAATTGTTATGATTTCAGCTCAAAAGATAAGGGTGACTTCACAACTCATTTTCTTTTGTATTATTTCTAGAAGTATGTGTTTAATTTCCTAGTGGAAGATGAAGGAAGATGACCTTTCCTCCTCCTCAAACAGAACTGTGTTTTCCAGGAGAACAGAAATTGAATTTAAAACATATCGTTACCATTACTGTATGGAAAGTGCCTTAAAAAAAATAAATTAAAAATCAAAGGCATGTATGCATGGTAAAGCTGTGTTTTTGGAGGAGAGGGGAGATATTTTTGTGAAGCATAGAGGAGATAATGTCGCAAATCAAAGATACAAACTTATATGCCTGTGTATATATAAGGAATATGAGAGAATTGGAAAAGAAGTGCTAAAGTATTTTCACATTCTTAGTTTGAAGAATGGAAATGCAAATTCGGGGCTACTTTTAATGAAAGCTAAGGAGGTGATTGTATGAAAAAGTATGTAAAGACTTAGCTCTAAATGGAATTCTTGGAGTTCAACTATAAGGAAAAAATATTAATGGCATATTAAAAGTAGATTCATAATCATGGCATTATATGGTCATAAATTGAATGAGCCATGATCTGCATCCTGAGGGTGGTTGGTCATTTACATTTATGTACAAATATGCTCTTTTTCTAATTTATGGGGTTAGTAACATTGCCTGCTTGCTTGCTTGCTAGTTTTTAAATGTGGCTGCTTTGTACTTTTGCTTGGTTTGGATTTTTTTTAATTTAATTTTTCCATTATTTTAGACTGTTATCTAAACTGGTCCATAAGTAGCAAAATAAAAAATTTTTCCTTTACAAAGCTGCCTTTACCACGATGGAATTTAATGTAAACTGAAGAAAACAAACAAATAAACAAAAATAGAAGCAAAGGCTTCTGGAGAAGGATTAGAAATTGGCAGAGAGATATGGCTCGCTGAGCCAGATGCTGAATACAAAAAAAAGCCCAAAAAATCTAGGTGAGAACCTAACACATAAGAGAGCCCATGTGAAATAGCTTTGTAATCTTCTTAAATTGTACAATATAACTCAGTATCGGGGTAAAGTACAAACTCTTTTCTAAGGACACCAGAAAGGTTTGACTTTGGGACTAGCAATGTGATTTTATGCTAATGGATTTGGAAGCTGAAGTTAATATCTGGGAATAGCAATCATTTTTCTGAAACAATCGGAGTTAGTTAAATGTAGTCAGTGACAGCAGGGAGATAATGTTTAAGTCCCAAGACTAGAATGCAATAATTCTTGTGTATCCAAAGCATTACCTGCTGAAAAGCAAGAAAGGTAAATATTGACCATTTGTTTAATGGAATAAGGACATAAACAAATATCTATTTCAAATGACCCCGGTGTAACTTGCTACTTAGTAAATGAATAAAGGAAATTAATCTACAAAAATTTTAAAAATCAATAAATAAATATGGAGCTGTTTTTTTTCAAATAAGATGATTCATAAATATAATCTCCCGTTTGGGTTTACAATCCAGACTTGTCAAATCCCCTACAGGGTGGTGTTTGGTAATAATTCTGCAAAATGACTTAGAGCTTTAGTTAACAAACAATATTATTGCTGTAAGGGACTTTGTGACTTTCTTAGAGAATTTACAAATTATGTGCAAAAGAGAATTCAAACATATTATTGCCCCTCACTATCACTTTTGAGAGAATTTTTATAACTGTGTTTGAGTTCAGCTGAATATCTTCATTCCATTAATTGATTTCAGCCGAGCTGTTGTTTTTTTAGTTGTCTCAAATTACAGATGGAAAAGTTATTCCAATTTTAGACTTTTATTTAAATTTATAAACAAGGAGAATTTATTCAGTTTTTCTAGTTGTCTTTATTCTAATATTTTTCAACAAATGAAAATGAGATGTTCTTGTATAAATTAAGCTGCTTTGCATGACTCAGAAAAATCACTTTTACATCATACCTCCAGCAAAATCAATAACACTCTCAGATACTTTGAGAACATTCATAAAAAACAATTAGATTTTTATGCATTACGTGTAAAATCTGGATAAGATTGGTCTTATTAAATCATGATAGGCTACTCCATAAAAGCATAATAAATTAAGAGTTTTCATTTATTTAGTTCTGACATTAATATGCTTGACCTTACTCTAGCCAGTCACCATTGGAAATATTTTTAAAATCATCGCAGTGGTTTTAAGGCAGCATTGTATATTATAGTATTTTAGACACAGGACTATATTTTTCTTTCTCTTTATCAGCTGTTTGAAGACATCCAACAACTTTGCTACCAAGTACATTTAGAAAGGAATCTTATAAAAGAATAAAACTCTTTCCTTTTAACATATGGATTTTTCCTTGTGGCACTTACACCCACAGCAAAATAATGCCCAGTTCTGAAAACTGTTAAGATTGTATGGAGTAACTTTATTGAAAAATAAAGAATTCTCTAGTAAAGCTTCACTAATGAACTTTGTATCAGCTGAAAACACAGAAGAAATTCTGAAAGTCTTCCATGACTGAGGTTTTTGAAACAAATTTATGTTTATAAATCTCATATTTCAGGTAGACAGCTGTTTATTTGCAGGGGCCAGAAAAGAATAATTGAATTTAAGAGCAAAATAACCTGGCTGATGTGCTTCTGAATAGAAATTAGCTATGTCTGGAGATAAGAGGTAAAGAAGATTGAGCCCTTTTTTTATTGCTACTTTAAAAGGAGAAAAATCAAGTTAGTGATTTTTGTTCTACTTTGATAGTGTTTGAAGATGAGACTTGAGACAGGTGTAAATTGACTCTCTCTAAAAAGTAACTTGCGTTGATTTATTTTTCTTTCTCTGTAATGCAGAGAGATGTCTGTTTTGCCTGCTCTTTGAGCAGCATACATATCAAAGCACAGGCAAAAGTATTTTGCAGAAACTGTGAAAATTCATTCCTCTTATTTTCTTCAACTTTCAGAGGGTGTATTTATTGAGAGGGTTTTGATCTTTCCTATAGAATTTTGGTTTTTCCATAGGGTATTTAAAAACACTTTTTACTTTATGTGTGAATGGAATAGACATTTGAGCAGATGCTTTAGAAATCTTTCAAAGTTGGACATCTTTGGAACTGTCAGAGATGCTCAGAGTCTATATTTGATTCCTCAAGGTTACTAAAGCTAAACTAGGGTTTTTTGTCGGCCTGAAAAAGAGAAGGCTTGGGGGGAACTTATTTTGCATCTTTTCAGAATCTAATATTTGGATAGAGGAGGTGGTATCAGACTCTTCTTAGAGGTGAACAGTGAGAGAATATAATGCAACTAATAGTGTTAGTGGCTCCAACAGAAACTCTAAACTTTGTGTTTAGAGAGTGTTGGGGTGTATCCATTCTTGGAATTTTCCAAATTTATTAGTCCTTATCAAGATAACCCAAGTTTTGGTTAATTTAAGTTAAACTTTGAGGAAGACGATGCATGAGGTGACTTACAGAAATCTCTTTCAAAACTACAAAACTAATTATTCTTTGAATCTATGTAAAAAAAAACTCAGTAATTTTTACAAAAAATACTTAGTAATTAATACAGGGTTTGCTGATTTTTGTTTGTTGGTTTCTTTTGTGCAAATACTTTACTACTATGAAATGTATTGTCTGTATAGTATTCAAATGCTGATAGTTTTCTTGGTATAGTCACACAAAATTACTGTGTAGTTCTAATCATATTGGATTCCATTAGAAATATCTGGTTTGTTTCTTGCTTCTCTATTGCTCCCCTCTGATGAATAGCTGCAGTTACTGTGTTAGTAAATAAGTGTGAAAACTTTGTAATGTAGGTTGTGCTTCTTTTGTTGTCACCACTGCAGCTGATGTGCTGTGTTCATGTTTGCGTGCCAGCATCAGGCTGAGCAATTTCATCTGCATTCAGATCACAAAATCCGTTTTTATGCAGGGCCTGTGGAAAGCATCCACTGATCACAGAATCATTTAGGTTGGGACCTAAGACCTCTGAGATCATTCCAACCTTTGACTGATCACCACCATTTCCACTAAACCACAGCACTAAGTACCAGATCCAGTAATTTACTGGATATCTCCAGGGATGCTGGCTTCACCACCTCCCTGGGCAACCTGCTCCAATGCATTACAACCTTTTCCATGAAGAAGTTCCTCCTGATGTCCAATGGGAATCTCTACAGGAGCAAACTGAGGCTGTGACCTCTTGTCCTATCGTGCGTTGCCTGAGAGCAGAGCCTGATCCCCACCTGGATCCACTCTCGAATTGTTAGAGGGACAAGATCTCCCCTGAGCCTCCTTTTCTCCAGGCTGAACACCCCCAGATCCCTCAGCTGCTCCTCAAAGGACTTCACCAGACCTGTTGTGATTCGAACACCTCAATGTCTTTCTAGAAATGAAGGAAACAGCTGCTGAATCTATTTCTTACACAGATTCTTATTCCACTGCAGACTCAAAGTGTAAATATTTCTGTATGTGTGCCTGATGTTAACAAGCTTCCAATTGCAGCATCAATAGTGAGCTGAGTCTGTTAAGTACTATGTATTTTGTAATTTGTTAGATACCTTTCCCACATACCTTTATCTAAAGTCTTATTTTAACTACTGCTGATGGAAAATGAGAAGAACACCACTCTAACCACATATAAAATGTGATTACAGTGGTCTTCTCTTCATTGTCATCAGCAGTAGTGGTCTGGTATATGAGAATTCTGACACTTAAAAGCATGTTCTGGAAGTGTGGTGCTGAGTGAGATGAAAAAGGAATTGAGCAGCAGTGAGCTTAAATTGACTCATTTCATGTAGTCATTACCTTACAAGTCTTGTAGCACTGGTTCATTGAAATTCCCATTTATTGCCATCAGTAGCTGGGGAAACTCTTATACAATAAAAGTATTGTACCAATTCTTTCCAGCTTTTACCAGGATTGCATTTTGACAGCCAGATTTAAATGTAGGAACTTCTCAGAACCAAGATGATATGCAAAGAATCCTCATTTTAGCCTGATTGTATAGCTTTAAAATGCCACCACTCTTTTCTGTTCTCAAGCAGGGAAGAAAGTAAAAGCTCCTGGTTTAAGGTATAATTAATATATAAGGTTAAGGAAGGGTTAAAACCCTTGGCAAATTGGCAAATTTTAGACATCCTTTTTGTATGCTCTCATAAAAGTATTTTGAATATTCTGCTACAGTTGGGTTTTAGATTCAATTATCTTGGGATCATTTTCCTTATTATTGTTAGAAATAAGCTGCAAGCTTAGACATTTTTCAGGGTTTTGTTGGTTTGGTTTTGATGTTGTTGTGGATTTGGTTGGTTTGGTGTGGATTTGGTTGGTTTGGTTTGTTTTGCTAGGTTTTTTTGAAAATGTGATCCACACATGCCAGGCAAAGAAAGCACTCAATTTTAGTATTTTATTTGCTATATTCCAACCATCAGGCATCACCTGTCAGGAGTAATCTTCTTATCTCTGGGCTTTTGTCTGAACACTGAGCTTCAGATTTTGCCAGCTAAGTTTTCCTCAAATTTATTCTTCTGCTCTTCTCAGTCCTAACTCAGCTACTGAGAGAAATCTTCTCTGGCTACTTTCTAATGCCATGTTTTCATTAATTCTCTCCTGCATTCTTGCAAGCAGGCTGACAAGAATGTATAGATCAAAAAACCTGCTAGTATAACCTCTCAGTTATTGCAGTGAAATTAAAAAAAGAATCCAGTTATTAATTTACTCAAGTTTGAAATTGGTATTAAAAGAGAATAGGTAACAACATTCTGCTTAAATATTTTATGCATATTCAGTTTCCAGAATCACTGAGGAAAAATGAATGGTTTGTCTGGCACCACATGAAACAGAAACAGAGCAAAAGAAGTGTTAAAAGCAATTTTCTTTTTCTTTGTCAATAATAATTGGTCAGAGTTGCTTAAATTTATGTCACTTGTACTCTTTTAAATAAACTGGGATAGCACTCAATGTCAATTGTTTTTGAATTTTGCATGACACATTTTGATGGAAGTGTTCTTTCCCTCTGCCTTCAAAATTTGTGGGTTGGTGATCTCAGACAATTATCAGTATCAGACAAATCACACACTTACTGCAGTCACTCAGTTCCATTGCTGCTTGATGTCAGACAGAGCTCACTCAAATCCTCCCAACAGAGCAAGGAAAATTCAGTTTCACATTCAGTGGATCTGGGGAAGATAAGAGAAAAATAGCTCAAGGGGTGGAAGCTGTAATTTTGAAAGGCCAGAAGGCAGGAGTAGGTGCAGCCTCAACTTTGAACAGGACAGGAGGGTTGTGTGCCCCAGCAGGGCACAGGGAGGCTACTCAACACTCCCTTCTCTAACTGGATTAGGATCAAAAACTGTTTGATTTTACTTTCAATTTCCTAGGGATTTTAATTACCAGTGGATCCCAACATCTATTAATTTATTTCTTTGTTTGAGGTATCCAGATGATAAAGATATTGAAACAGGAGTTTAGCTAGTCTGCAAATCTCTAGGCAGCATCTACTTCCCTTTTCCAACACAGCAATTATGGGGAGATAAAATTCTCTAACATTTTTTGTATCCCAAACTCTTTCTGTAGTTTCTATTTCTGAACCCTTATTTACTGTTCTGCTATCCTAACACATTTCTCCCCACTCTTTAATTTCTTATTTTGCCCATCCTCCTAACCTGTGTCTTATACTATAAATCACTGATGACAGAAACAAGCCCTGTACAGAGTGAGGTCCTGGAAATGCTTGATTTTCTGCAGAAATCACTAAGGGAGAAATGTTGAACAGACAGAGACATGTGTCGGCTGGAAAGCTTCCTCCTGTGCAAGGCAAACATTTTTGTACAGATTTGTTTTTATGTGCGTTCTCCTTGCTGTTGAACCTGGAACAGGATTGGTTTGGGCCTCAAACAACATAGCTGATAAGTCATGTGAACTATCTGTGAGTTGCAGCTTGGTTGCCTCTGCACAAAAAAAATTCAGGGAAATCTTCCAACATTTCCATGATTACCTGAAACAAGCACTTTTGACTCTTTACCGTCATTTGTGTTGCTCTTCCAACCAGCTGAACAGCCCTCCCCAGACTAAACTGGAGTAATCAGGACTTTTTCCTCCTTTTCCTTTTTGTTTTTGCTTTCAGAGCATTTATTTTGTCATTAAAGAGGCCAATTATTTTTATTTTTTATTTTTTTTTATCCCAGATATCTTCAGGCTGTTTTCTGAGTGATTCATTGGTCACCTGAGGTATTAAGGCTTTAAGCCCAAACAACAGGGATAGTGAGAATGGAACAGGGAAATTTATTTATTTAAAAATTGCAGATTTCACTATTCTTCAGACACGCCTTTTCAGGAAGAATTTTTTCATGGAAAATTTTGATAAGCACCTCAGCTGCCCAGGGAAATGGAGTCACCATCCTTGGAGATGTTCAAGAAAGAGATATGGCACTTGGTGCCCCAGGGGTGATCAGTCAAGAGTTGGGCTCAATTATCTGGGAGGTAAATTCCAACCCTAATGATTCTATGATTCTGTGATTAACAGAGTTTCTTTAGGTGAATGGTAGTGTGTATGTTAGAAATAAATTTTTATTTATGTGCAAAATTTTTTGAATTCATAATAGAAATTAATTGTAGAGGAAAAGAAACCTTATGGAACCTTTTATTACTTCACAGCAGCAGCTTAGTTGCACATTTGCACATGCAATTATATCTTCAAAGGTTCTTGCTTCATAACCTTTTCAACAGACCAGAGGCTAATTAATTCCTAAGGAATAGTTCTCTGATCATGGTTGAAGGTGATCTGTCTTTTTTTGTACTTCAGACTGACTTGTGGTATTATGAAACTCTGTATCTGGTTCTTAATAGTCATGTCATACTGCATTAAGTCATATCCTGAAAAGATTGATGCAGTGATTTATCTCATGTCATATCTTTATGTGTCAGTCAAGGAAGTAGAGCATATACAGATGGATCTTATCTGTAAAAATGGCTGGAATCTGCAGAGTTGTAAGAAAAAAAAGTAATGAGAACCACAGAACTTGAGAAAAACTGCTTTTATACTAAGTATAATATTTAGAATTATCTGTTAGACTGCCATCTCTTTGATAAGATATGATAAATTTGCTTAAATCAGGATAGTTGGATATATATGACAAATAAAGAATCCTTGCTATAGAAAGAACTATTAGGGATCCATTTTGAGCAATGCACAATAGAAATCTTCATAGTAACCTTTGAGGACCTATTGGAGTCTAAGATCTTAAAATTTAAGAATTATAGGCAGTTTGTGGGGAATATCCTAGCCAAAAGTGTATTTTGGTATATTTCTTCATGATTGGTATTGCTGGTTTCAATACCAAAAATATTCACAAAGAAACTGGGAGCAAAACCTGAAATCTTTCTTTTGAAATTTCATCTATAAGATAAGCAGTTGACAACATTATCCGAGCACAGAACAATTATGAACTGCCTGTTAGGTCCTAGCTACTTTAAATGTATAAAACTTCATTTTCTGTGGGTAGATAATAAATTTTAGGTCCATTATCCTGGATAATAAACTATTTATTCAATGTGCCTAGGTATGTGAGCAATAAACAGTGTAGGCATTTTTGGCAAGGATAGTTGGCATCTATGGAAGTGTCTTTGGTTCCTAAGCTGAAAGATTTTATGGCAACTATTCAGTCATGGAGTTTCTGTACAGTGTTTGATCGTGTCCATGACTTCCAGCTCCATTAAGACATTTTGAAGTCTCAGGAAGCTACAACTGCTTAATGCAAATATGTAAAATTGTATTTTATACAAAAATGGCTGCAGGACATTAAAGATAAAATTGTCTACTAACTTTAATGCCATGCCCTAGATTTTTGAAAGACATTGCTCAGGATGATGTCTTATTTCCATATTCTAATGCCATTTCTTCTAGTTTTATTTTATTTTTCTGTCATTACGGCATTTCTTTGGGAAGAGTAACAGCTGCTACTGTTCAAGGTAAACATATTTTAAATTTTTAATTTTTTTTTAGCTGATATTTTGGAGATAATAATGGCTGAAGGCATTGATGTAGATGGATCTCCTGTATAATGTGCCAATCTACTAATTAATTTAAATACTTTAAAATAATTTACAGGGAACTGGTTATAAATGACTTCTATTTCAGATAAAAATCCTGGAATTAATACGAAGAGATTCTTTCCAAGATTTTAGTCCTTTGTATGAAAACAAACTATCACTTATAGTAAAAGGAGAATTTGCACACTAGAGGTTGTTAATTTTTATGTACTTCTATAAAAGTAGTGTAGCAATAGCACATTTTTCACATTTTTGGTCCCAGTTATTTTCCTGCCCTGGATTTTATGGATATCTCATAATTAGAAGGTCACCCCTGTTACCACTTTCTATTTTTACATCAAATGTTCATCAATTTCTTTTGCCGAAAGAAACACTAGAAACAATGTTTTAGAACATCTCAGCTACAAGAAGAATTTTTCTTTTAAATACTGCAAACGTTTGATTTATAAATAAAAGTCACAGTGGTTGATTTCTTGAAGAAAAAACATATGTCATTCCCTTGTTCTTTTACATCTGTAGATTTTTATTTTCTCTGTCTACTATGGCCAGAAAATATTCAACAGATAAATACTGTTTAATGTGGAAATCACTTTTTTTTTATGATTAGTTGAATTTATATATCCCTGGGATATATATTATTTAGAGAGTTTGATGTACATTTGTCCCACATTAAGACTTTAGGATGACCAATGGATAGAGATTTTTTAATGCCACAAAATCAAGATGCCTTCCAGAAACACAGGGATCAGTAGATAAAAATGAGATCAAAGGCCTGAAAAAGTAATAAATATTAAATAAAACTAACCCAGAACCAAATAAATAAGTGGAAGTGTTGTCCATACTCAATCAGTTCTTCAGAAATCAATAGCAGGTGGGGAGCAATACAGAAACTTCTCTGTGCAGCAGAGGTTGGATGAGGCTTCTGTTCAACATCAGAATGAGGATATTAGAAGTAGCTTCTAAAATTGCCATAAAAGCATTACTACTTTGTTCTGGCTTTCTTATAATGGGCCTTTATTTTTTCACAGAAACAACATATAAGTCTTAATAACTTTTTTACCACATACTGTGGCGCATCAAGTTTGTAATAGCAAAAACTAAAAGTTATTATCTTTATGTGATTTAATGTTTCCCTTTGTTTATTTGTTATGACTTTAATAATGGAGTTTATAAACTACATTGTCTCTTGAGATTCCTACTAGGAAAATTGTATTGCCATTAAACTAAATCGTATATTTTACCCTAAAACCTGTTACATGATCTATGTTGTTTTGGGGTTTTTTTTTGTTTGTTTGTTTGTTTTTTTAAACAAAGATCCCAAAAAAATTCGGTTTTGTCATTCTATTAACACTGAGTTGCATTTTCCTGGAATTTACCTCAAGAGATGCAAGATTTCATAGCTCCCTCAGTTTACCTTTTTTGACTTTGTACTCAAATAAGAATGTGTCACAGAAGCAAACAGCAACTAACACCCATCCAGGTGTTTTAAACTTGGTTTTGTTTGGGTTGAGTTGGGTTGTATGGTTTATTTTTAATACTTCTGTAGCAGATTTAACTCCATTTCAGTCTTCATTTTGATGATAGAAAAGCCAATGCAATGTATGGAAATCTGATGTTCCATAGACTGAAGAACATTGCTCTATTAACTTTGCTACTCCTCGTTGGAAGGCCTTTTGGAAAATTCAGGAAAATTTATATAATATGAAACTCTTAATGTAGGAAGAGGAATTGTATACAAAACCAAGGGGTGTCACAGTCTGGTCAAGAAGGCACAAGAATCTTGTTGCCTCCAGTTATGTCAGTTGAACTCAGGACTCTATCACCTAACTAATAAAAAAAAGTTTAAACATTAGAGAATTTTGTGTTTTATGGGTAAGCTTAAAAATTTAGGTTGCATGGTTCTGGGAACAAAGGTGAAATAGTTGGAAAATAAGGAATAATGCCTTAACTCTTGCAGTATGTCCATGGCAAGAGACAGACCTTATAGCTCATTAAGGCAAATCAGTCTTCAGTTTAATAGATGAACATTTAAGTGGAAGGCAATTTATAATTGTAATTGCAATTTGCAAATTTATAATTTGTAATTTGCAATTTGTAATTGCAAACTGTAATTTGCTTGATTATGAAGGAAATATCTCGGAACAAAGGGAGTACCATGGTATATTTGACCACTTGCTGTTCTTGTGTGACTTGTTTCAGTGTTTCAACCACAGCTGAAATTTAAAGCAGGATTTGCCATTGTAACTGGCACTAAAATATTCTTTGAATCTGTACAGTTTAGAACCTCTAATCTCTGAACTTCGGAGGTTGACAATGATTTTATTGTCTTGCAGACTGATTTATCCTATCCAAAGTCAAGTACATCAGAATATTAAGTTTCCTCAGCTCTCTGACATCAACAGTTGCATTAGCTAGTTGTTCCTTTGAAGCTGCTGTGAGAGTCTTTGAAAAAAAAGGGGCAGTAAAATATCTGCTGTTTTCAATTTCAAACTACACACCATTCTAATATGTGGAATATTAGCTTTTCTCTGCTAGTGTGGAAAAAAAAAGAATTAATAGAATCTATATACATACTGCAACAATTGCAATAACTCCATTTTGAAATCACTTTGGATTAATTTTTATACTACTCTAAATTAGAAAGAACAAATTCAGTCTCGTTCTCTCTAAAGAAAACTATTCTCCCTATGAACAATTCAAACTTCACCAGTAACTAAACTGGGATTGTAAAGCACGAATATTTGGTCCTTTTTGCTTTTTAAATTTCATTAACAAAAAAAAAAAAAACTGTCTCTATCTTAAATAATCTATTTGTACATCAAAAAAAACCTATTGGATTTTTCTTTGTAAATTTGGAACCTGCTTGCATTTTCAAACTCAAAGATTTGTAAAATGTCACTTGTTAAAAGTTGCATAGGATTTGAAGTAGCAAAATGTACAGTTCCTTAAGAAGTTTCTTTTTTTTTTCCTTTTTTTGTCCTTTCTCCTAATCTTAACTTCTATTCAACACTTAGGCACAGAATTCCATCAGGATTTTTATGTAATATGGGTGTTAGGTTAAGGAAATAGATAATTTATTTGTAGGTCTGAATGCTCACAACCCTTTTTTGAGGAAAACTACTCAGTGAGCAGAATAACGAGGCAACAAGTAGGTGAAGATACACAAGAATTGCCTGTAGGCTTCCAATATGTTTTTAGATGATATTCTTACATTTTTTATGTGATCTGACTAAAATACTAGCTAGTTTGTCTCCTGTGTTGTGTTAAATTTAGCCTGAAACCTTTCTACTAAGATCTGGAAGCCATATGGTCTTGTTAGTATTTAAATAAGAGACTTCCCAAGAAAACTCTGATGTGGCAGCATAAGGCTGTTCAGCTTCATTCCCTTCTGTTTTTCCCAAATTAATCCTCGTTTTGAACAAAGGTACTGGCAGTACTTCCTTCAATAACATTTCAATGAAGTTTCTAATAATTCGAGATTCAGACCTGTAGTAGAGTTATTTGTAACTTCAGAGGTATTTCTTTCTCTTACTGAGAAGTGACTGATTTTAATGGAATGTTGGTGTTTTCTTGATCTTGTGAATTTTTTGTTTGTTTGCTAATGACCTTAAATCCATGTTGGTGATTGCAATGTGTAGGTGTTGATGGAGTGTTTATCTTTTAGTCAGTGGTCTTCGGCAAAATGTTTGTCTGAACATCAAGAAGAGGAGACAATAGATGGAAGAAAAACTTGCATGAATTAGGTAGAAATTATTGTAATAATTTTCTATACATTTAGGTACAATACGCTTATATGTTTTACACATTTTACAGTCATCTCTGGTAAAATATTAAGAATTTCCTATTAATATTTGAAAGATAAAATCTGACCTCAAAATCCTGATTGTCAACAGATTCTGTATTTACTAGACCTGTTTATAGTACTTTTTAAAAAAAACTATAATAAAATGGACAAATTAAATCAAAAAACCATAAATTAGGGGGAGGAGCAGTGGAAAAGGAGGCAGTTGTACATGGAAAATCTGTATCAATTTTAATCTTCTTTTGTGGAACTAATGACCCTACTAATGACAGACTGACTCAGATGCCACTTGTATTTGAGAATTTGAAATTTGGCTTTAGGTGTTGCATTTTTTGGCCTGAGCATTGTTGGTGATACCAAAAAAGAAGCTGGGCGCATGTTTAGAATAAAACTGCAAAGTCCTTTAGCTCCTGTAGGTTTAAGACTCCTTTGAAATGCAGCTGGCAATTTTGCATTTTCAATAAATACAGATATATTTAAAGAACTGGGTTTTTTTTTTTTTTTTTTTAATTTTTAAGACTGGCAAAAATTATCCGTTAGTGGGAAAAAACCTATAAATTATCAAAGAAATATTAAGATTACATAAGGACTTAATATTTTGCCTTTTAGAAACCATCAGTCATTTCAATCAAACATTAATGATTTCAGGGCATGAAAAGAAAGCTGAAGGAGGTGTTTTGATCCTCCAGTTTAAAGATTTCAGATTATTGTATGCTGATGACATTAAATATCTTAATCCTGTCTTAAAATAGAAATGTATTTTTCAACCATGTTGTGATTAGATTAACTGTGATTGCTTTGTGTTCTCTGCCAATTTCCAATGAAAATAAAAGGTATGAACTGTGATCTCTAAGATTTATGTGGAATATTTGCACACTGTGCAACAAATTGAAAAATCACTGGATTTCTAAGAGATCCATTTAGATGAGTAAGTGATTCAGCTTCTGAACTAGGTAAGAAGATTGATCTATTTTCCCAAAGGTCAACCTTGCAAACGATGTGCCTCAGCTTTAATGCCTATGAGAGGTTGGATTCTTCTACATTCTGTGAAAGAACAGAAGTCTGCAAACCATGAAAGCATTCTATAAGCTTGCTTTTATCTCCTTTTACAGGTGCTTTTTGCTACCTATTAACTAGTAGCCTCCATTATTTAATTTATTGGAGGTATTTTCAAAACAATCTGAAAGGGAAGGGGGACTTTCTGGTTTATTCAGAGGGGTAAAAAATAGAAGAGAAGCAAAGTAGCTGGAGGCAGTACCAGCACAGAGGAAAGAAATAACAGGAGTAGGAGCTGTGTTTTGCCTGTGAGCTGTGTTTTGGGTGATGAAGGTGGTGAAGGGTCAGGAGGGGAGGCCGTATGAGGAGCAGCTGAGGTCGCTTGGTCTGCTCAGCCTGGAGCAGAGGAGACTGAGGGGAGTTCACTCCCTGCAGTTACAGATTCCCCATGAGGGAAACAGGAGCTGCCCACCCATCTGCTTCCTCATTCCCTGTGCTCAGCAGAGCAGGAGAAGAGATTGAGATGGAAAAAGTTTGTGGGCAAAGATAAAGGAGATCACTGACCAGTTCTCATCATGAGTAAAACAGACTCATCTTGGGTAAAATTAATTTAATTTATTGCCAATTAAATTAGATTTAGATGGTGAGAAGCAAAGACAAAATCTAAACCAACTTTCAATTACTCCCTCCTCTTCCCAAGACCAACTTCAGTCCCTCATTCCCAACTCTTCTACCTCCTTCCTTGAGTGGTGCAGGGGGATGGGATGTGAGGAGGTGGTCAAGTTATACGAGGTTTTCCCTGCCCTTCCTTCCTCTTCAGACTTTTCTGTGGAGGAATTTTGGATAGCTGACCAAGAATTGGGAGGGTGCCTGACCCAGCTAGTCTGGATCCTTGCACCTGCAAGGACACTGTAGCCTTGAGCATAGCTGTATTACGATAACAAAGTGCTGTAGCTGAGAAAAAGACGTGAGAAAAGCAGATGTGAGATATAAAGAATGAAGAAGCAAGAGAGGGGCTGATAATTATAGTATAACCAATAGATTGCTTAGCTTACAGAATATGTATGAGCTTATTACTGGTTGTGCATAAATGTCTGATGCTCTCTCCAATAAACGAAGCTCGCTGATTCTCCTATTGAGCGTCCCGAGCCTCCCTCACCGCGACACTTTTCTCCTGCTCTAGCACAAGCCCTTCCCATGGGGTGCAGTTTCCCTCAGGACACATCCACCCACACCAGCGTGGCACCTGCACAGGCTCCATCACTGACCTCTCCATGGGTGACACTGCAGTACCTGCTCCTCCTTGGTCTCTCCAGGGGCTGTGGAGGGAGCTCTGCTCTGATAACACCTCTCCTCCTCCTCTTTCTCTCACCTCCTTTTTGGCTTTTATTTTTTCTTCACAGTGAGCAAATAATTTCATTAGTTTCTTTCAATGATTTCATTATAAATTATGACAAAAAGATACAGTATGTAATTTATCTTTCCATATAAGGAAACCAGAAATTCTGTAATCTTCCCCAGTGATATAGCCTTGGAAACTGCAAATACATAAAATCATAAAAAAATATAGTAAGACAATCAAGTGAAAAGTAATTTGCAATTTATTTAGATTAGCCATTTATTTAAGGGTTCAGACATTTTTGGCACCACTTTTGGCCTTCTGAAGAGATTTGCAGAAATTATTTTTCTCACAGAGCTCTGGCAGATGAAAAAGTGAAGCCTTGTCTATCAAACTTGACATTTCATGCAATTACTCTTTTAAATGCCATCTTTCCATAAAAAGCATTTCTTAATTTCTGTTTATGCTGCATCTACATTATTTTGAAAGGCATACTATGATCTTGTCTAATTTTTTTTCACAAGGGTGATTGGCAGGGAGGCCAGAACATGCCCCCAGTGGTCACTGACATCCATGTGGCTGATAAGGACTGGCAAGTCAGCAGCTGCCAGCAGAGAGTTGTCTTGGAAAGATCTGGAACACAAGCATCAAACTTAGCTTCAGTGTTTTCTTTTCCTAGGGTGTCCTCTTCTGCCCTCATTGGCCCCTCCCAGGGGAAAAAGGTTGGGTACTGTCTCTCCAGCTGACTCTTTCCAAATGAAGTGCACATTTCTGAAGTCTCTACAATTTTCTGAGATGAATATTCTATCTATTCTTTCTCAAATCAGCCATGTAAGTAAGAAGCCTAACCCAGTATTTAATTAAATCATGTGTATGAGGTTCATTTTCTATTTGATTAGTATTTTTTCCCAGTCTTGGAGTTTGAATTATAAGTCTGTATAAACAATAGGATTTGTCAAATACTTTCTTTTACCTTCTCACCAATCACTACTAGAATCAAAATAAAGCAACAAAACCCAAATAACCTTTAAAAGGGTGAGTAAATAAGATATCCTAATTTACTGGTGTTTACTCAATTACTGCCTTCGATATTTAAACTTGGAACTAGTTTGTGTATCTAAAAATTTATAAAATTCTTGTGTGTCTGCCATTAATTTATATTGTTCTAAATAATTGAGTGGTCTAAAACATTTATATTAATAATTTATTTTTTATTTGGTAGGGGTATTATAGGTTTTATGTATTTAATCTTGAAACAATTATATTTCTCTTTAAATATTAAATTGAATAAGAATGAACAATAGTAAACAGTGAAAAATCATTATAGGGGTATGAAAAAAGCAAGTAAAAGGTATAATAATCTCTCAGTATATGTTTGAAAAATAGACAAGACACAGTAGACCTTTAAAAGGAAAAAAAGTACAAAAAGGACTTGAGATAATTTTAAGCTTCAGGTTGAGATTTTTAGCAGCCATAGGTCCTCTGTCTACATTAATTACTTTGCTAATGTCAGCTCCTGTGTCTGCCTTTGGATCTCCGAGTGATATTCCACAAGGCATTTCTCTTTTTCTTCTATGTCAGCAATGGCAATAGTACTCTTTGGGAAACTCCATCACATCCTCACAATCCAAAAAGATTTTTGGCTGCCTTTATAGTTTTCCCATTTGCAGTATCGGAGACATTAAAATTGTGGTGAGTTGGGAGATCCTCTTCGAAGAAAATACTTACCTGTCAGAATATAAATATAATATAATATAAATATATATATTTATATATAAATAGAATATAAATAGAATATAAATACAGAGGAAAAACTGAAACAACATCAATCAAAAGAGTGTGTGTTCTTTTCACATTTTACTCTTACTAGAGTTCCACCAAGAGTGAAATTCTTTTTGTATTTAAACTTAATATTTTTGCTTTTCTTTCTAACTAACTAGTATGTTTTAAGTCTCCTCACTAATAAAAAACTGTTCTTACTGACTTTGATATCAGGGCTATTGGACCTACTTATTCTCATGCTATTCCCTCTGCCATGATTGTATTCTGGAATACCTGGCATGAGAATGGGAAAACATTTCCCAAAATGTGCTGTCTATTTAAAACTGTGGAACAAATCACTTATTTTGTTAAGTATGTTTAATGTGATTCAAAACTATGAAATGAGATTCAAATCACTGAAATGTTAAAATGGCATGCTTGACAATGGAGGAATTTACAATAATGTATCCATTGGAATCTAGTAGGAAGTAATCAAACTTTTAAAATACCTGGTCATATTGTCACTTTATTCACATGATAGTATTGTGCATTGCATGGGAAAAGGACAGAGAAATTTATGTTTTTATGTTTAACCAAATACCATTATTATAGCCAAAAAGACTTTTTCTATCTTAAACACAGGGGCTTCTTTCAATCTTTTTTTAAAATAGATTATTAATTTTGGTAAATATTACTACAGTGAAATTGTAGGGTAAGGTACTTCTCTGCTTGCATTAGAAAATGGAAGATTATTCTTATCCTAAACAGAAACAAGCCATAATTCTGGGGAGGAAAACCATGTACTATATGTCAACATTCCAAACAAATGTGCAGATCTTCCAAGTATGTAGTGCTGTGTGGCAAACACTTTTTGAATATTAGCTTCCAACTTCCCACAGTCTGATTCATTGCCTTAATTTCAGCTTTAAACTCAGTGCTGGAAGTGTTCAGATTCTTTTCTCACAGGAGTTTTCAAAAGTATTAATTAAAATATAATAAAATAAAGTGAGCGGTTGAATGGTTTTCGGAACTACTTTGAATTTTACTACAGAGAGGAGCCTGGCAGGGTGCACACAGCACATTGCAGGGAAGCTGCAGCAATGTAGGGCAGCTCTGCTAATTCATTTAGCTCCAGGAAGCCATACATCAGAAGTTGTGTCGCTGGAGAAATTTGCCAAAATGATGATTGCTTCTTCTGAGGCAAGGGAGCCCAAATCACTTCAAAAACTTTTCACAAAAAACGCAGCACTGTGGGGTTCAAACCCAGAAGGCCGCATTCTGCACTATGATGTCTAATCCCCAGTGATGGGAAACATTTGAAAAAGTGGCAGCTGTCTCCTCTGGAATTATGAATTTAACATGTCTAAAACTGTATCACTTCCTAAAAAGGTTATATATCCCTGGTTTACGTTGGTATATTTCTGTGGAAAGCAGGAAAATTATTATTTACTTAACCCTATTGCAGGCCTCATTCAAGCAACAAGTTTTTATCAAAAGTTATAGTAACAAAGAGTTACATTCCTCAGATCAAAAGCTGAAATACTTTAGATAACTGCATAAAACATCATATGGAAAGCTGTACCTCATGCATGTAAAGATCAAGCTAACCCATTATCCTGTTTTTGGGTATGCATTAGCTTAGGAAAGTAAATCAATATATACTGTGAAGTTTAAATTACTTTTTTCTTTGCAAATTATTCCAGGTTTTGACAACATTCAGGGTGAAAAATATATCAACAAACATCTCAGAAAAATCAAAATAAAAATAGCAGAAATCAGTATTTTTTAGTTTTATTAGAAAGAGAATAGAAAAGGGAAAAGATGGTCAAAAAAACTTTAAGGAAGCTTTCCTAACAGGCCTCAATAAATCTGTCCTATTCTTCTTTGAGCATATTTATGCTTCTAATTTTTACAGCTTATGATAATAGGTCCAATGTTTACCTTTGTGGTGCCTGGGGAAAAATGTTCTTCTGGCTGGTAGTTTAGAATTACTGCCTGATTGTTTAACTTGGTGTTGCTTGCTCCTTGCCTTGGGAGCCAGTTCATTAGAAACAACTACTTACAGCTCTTCATAGCAAATGGGACTTTCTCTGCAGAGGAACTATTGGACATGTATTGGATTTCTTTCTGTAAGATTTTGGGATTTTTTTTCTTGGATGCTCTGTTTAATTCCCACTGCTATGAGAATTGTCCCTAAACTATGTTTAGGAAAAACAGGGTAAAATGTGATTTTTTTCTGAGAATTCCAAATGCCTGTGTTATTTTTCCAACTAGTTTGAATTTTGTTATTTTGTCTTTTAGGCTGAGAGGTGCCTGTCTCCATTATTGCCCAGAAAATCTCACTAATGGCATGCATTAGAGTATTCACTTAACTTGAAAAATATTACATGTGATACATTGATGAGGATTCTCTTATCCTATATGCTTAATTTTTCTCCTTTTATGTTTTATTTCCTGTGGAACAATCTAGTAATTTCTCCTTCAAGATGTTAAAACACAAGATTTTTTGTTATAGTTTTGTTATATTTTGGATCAAGCTCTGAAGAAAAACAAGAGGTCCTTCAGCAAGGCTATCTCAGGTGACAAAGAGGTGCTAAAAAAGCATTCCATATGTATCCAGACGTATTTAAACACAGAATTGCATGTTTGATAAGTTATTTTTGTTGTGATTTTTTTTTTGTTTTCTTTTTGAAGACCCTGGGTTTCACCTCAACTCAAGAATAGATCCTGAATACAAAATAATGCTTTTCATCTGGGAAGTGAAGTGCCCATAAAAGCTAAGACAGCCAGAGGATAATGTTAGATCTCTTCTTTTATTTTTTTTTATTTTTTGCATAGAAAACTTAATGTAATCTGAGCCAATTATTTATCTTTCCTTTTTTTCTATTATCCTTAACAAAAAAACATATTTGTATCCCAATTGCTTTTCAGCTCAATCTTCAACAGTAGGTATTCTTTTAAAAAAGTTTATTTTAATTCATATAGATTCAGAATTAATTCTGGTTTCTTCTTAATACTTCTATTAGTTTCTTCTAGAAGCTTAGATTTACTTTAGATAAACTAAATCTTCTAACACTCTGGAGCGAGAGAGACCAACCTAAAAATATATCTGGCATTTTGCCTCGATTTTTTTCTAACAGTTTCAAAAAGAAACAATATATAACCTGGGGAAGTTATCCATGTGCTGAATTGCTTTAGGAGATTCTCTTTTATCACTTAAAGTGCTCCGTGAATTTTACTTCATGTTGCAGTTAAGGACTGCAGCACAGGGATCTGATTCATTTTTGAAGATATTTTCTCATTTTCTGTCTCATGAAGGGAGGAATGACTCTTTCTTTGACCCTTACTTGGTGTATTTAAAGCTCAGTCATAGAAGAGTTTGCAGTTTTGTTTTGTTTTTTGAAGTGAGCAAGTAAAAATGTCGGTAGTGATTTCCCAAAAAACAGGTGCTTTCGTAACATCCACTGTATTGCTCTAAGTCAAATGCAAATTAGCATAATGGAAATATCTCCATCTGGAGATGAGTGTGGAAGAAACCACACATCTAACAATGGAATTACTTTTTTTTCCTCCTCCTACCTATCTTTGGCCTGACAGTATTGATATATACCTTTAACACCCTACTTCTTTAATGGTTTAGGATAATTCACATGTGACTTTCCTTTTAATGAACTAAGATAAATCATTCACTCTTTCATCTTCTCGATCCTGTTTGGTTTTTTTTGGCACTCCCATTCCCCTTCCTTCCCCACTCTGATCTTCCTATTCTCAGAAAATAAAGTCTCTTGGTAATAAAATACACAAAGATTATTTTCTGACTCTTCAATAGAAGTCATTTTTTCTGACATGAGCTTTTCTTTGCCAGTGGCATCCCTAGCTGCCCCTTGGCCATGTTTTCAGCTGGGACAGTGTTCATTTCTGGGAAGGCATCTTATCAATGCCTACAAATATCCTAAGGGCAGGAGTCAAAAGGATGGGGCCACACTTTTTTCAGTGATTCCCAGTGACTGGACAAGGGGCAGCAGGCACAAACTTAGGGGAAAATCCATCCAAATGGATTTCCATACGAGGAAAACATCTTTACTCATAGGGTGACATAAAACAGGTTGCCCAGAACAAACAGCACTAGGATAAGTTGCCCAGAACCTTCTCTGGAGGTATTCCAAACCTGAATGTTCACAGTCCTGTGCAGCCTGCTCTAGATCAACCTGCTCCAATAGGGGGATTGGACTAGGTGGTCTCCAGAGGTCCCTTCCAACCCCAAATATTCAGTGATAATATGTAGATTTATTTATTTATCTATTTACATATTTAAATTATTAAATTTAAATTGTTTTTATTTCAATTCACAAAGTTTTGTCACTTTTACCCTTCCAATTCCCTTTTCCCCATCTGCTGAGGGGAAGAGTGAGAGAGTGGCTGTGCGGGGCTTGGTTGCTGCCTGGGGTTAAACCACAGCAGAAACCATAGATCATGAAGAACTTGGGAAGATTTAGTTGCAAGAATGGAAAAAAAATCTTGTGGGTAGAAGATGAGAATGCAAGTGATAGATGAGGTGATAAAGCAGAGCACAGGAGAGATTAACAGGTTTAGTTCTCTTCTAGAGATAGCAAATTCTTAAAGCATCTCCATTTCTTGTCAAAACAAACCCTAAACTCCTAACTGTCTTTTTCAGTTGGCAGCACTAAGTCTTTCACCAATGTGGTTAAAAAAATTGAAATAAAGAAAATAAAGAAGATTAAAAAGAAAGATTCAGTCACCCAAAGTTTTCTATTTTACGTGTCTTCATAATTTAACCATTGTTTCTTCTGTTTATTTCTTGGTCTCACACTCACAAAAATGTACCTGTTTTGACAGTTATTAGTTAATCTTGATGTACACATTTCCAATATTTTATTTTTCTTATTTTTGCTCACAAAGATTTGGCATTTACAGCTGCTCTTACACTTCCCCAGAGGATTCTGAATAAAAACCTGACTCAGGAACAGATTGGCACAGGGCAAAGTCCTGGTGCCAACTCTCTACTAATTAGGTAAATGTACACTGGAGGTTACATTTAGACTATCCATTTGCATCAGTATCTCAGATTTAATAGTGTAGTCACTATGTCTCATAGCTTCTTCAAAAGCAATTATTTTGACAATTATTAGGAGATGTTGTAAATAATTCCGGACATAATAATGCAAAATAAATCCATTAAGACAAAAACCCTGGGGCAGAAAAGCCTGACTCTCGAGAAGTCATGAACAAAACACTTTTCTTGAAGACCAAGTTTGCTACCATACATCTGTGTGTAAGAATGGCCAAAACAGGTCACAAAATGTGTAGCATTATCATTCTAACATTGTAACTCCCATGCTTAACACTTACCTAATGCAAATAAGGGAACTGATATTCCTTTAACTAAAAAAACCCAGAAGTATTGTCTTGAAAAATGTCAGGTAAATTTGACAATGTTACCATATCAAGACTGAAGACTCAGCAAAGATGGGAGGAAGGACTGGGTTACCCTCAGAACAGAGATGTTCAATGTGCTGGAAGCAGAGACCTCAGTCTGTTCTGCAATATGCAGCAGAGAGTGGCAGTTTCCTGGATATATGTGGAGAGATAATTTAAATATTTTTTTCCAGTTGCTTTAGGCTGTTGATTTTTAAATCTTCAAATGTAGATAATGAAGCTCAGGGGGATAAGCAGCACCTGCAAAGCAACCCCCTGCATACTGCATTGTTTTCTTTCAAAGCATTTTATGTGGTGATTGTGTCAGGCTGTATTTAGTTTATAATTTGTGAGGATTCTTGGTAAAACAGTGTAGTTGTGTGCAATACACGACACAAGAAAACTATTCTAGGTGGAATCTGGTCTGCTAGTAAAAAAGAGCATGATTGTTTACATGTTTTAGGAAGCCTTATGTGGTACAATACGGTTGAGTAATATGCTCAAAATATATTTTAATTGTTTGAAAATTTGTCTGATTAATATAATAGCCTAGGCTTAATGATATGTATAAGATGCACAGTTGTTTCCATTATGCCTGCAAAATCCTTGTAATCCAAAATATTATCATATGCTTTTCTTTCCTTTCCTATTTTTATGAATAAGCTTGTGCTGTTGCAATCCATCTGTGCCTCTTGGATCCTATCCAAAGGCTTTCCATGCTTCATTGCCAATACCTATATATCCTATCATAGAATTAAGTAAGTGGACACATACAGATATCTATAAATATGTGGCATTCTTCCATTAAAATTATATATTGAAGAGATAAATCATCAAAGACTGACAAGGCATGACTTCTAAAAAAAAACACAAACCAACCCACTAAAACAATTTGTCCTGCTTTAAGGTACAAAAAAAAAACCAAAAACTGGTACAGCACTTTTCAGAGAGATATTAAAAAGGCTGACTTTTCTACAATTTGTCAATTTTGTATTGTCAAAAGGAGATGAGAAGTTCAAGCAATTCTGATCAAGAATGATTAATTCAGTAGTATTTAATTGCACATTTAGAATGGAGTTGCTAATTGGATTATTTGACTTTCTGAGCCTCAGTACCCACCATCAATTTTGCATGCTGAATGTTAAATATTGGTTAAATCGTTTGGTTCTCTCGACCACAAAAAAAGGTGAAAATTATTATTTTTAAATTGCATTGTCACCAACAGTGTAAAAGAGATGCGTATCTTTGGTCATTACTGCTAGCACTTAGCATCTCATAGCTGGCCAGATTTTTTTCAGCATATCTCCAGACAGAGGAAGTACAAGGAGGTGTCTGGGTCCCGCCAGAGGGGATTTTTCAAAAGTTAATTGTGTCTGGACAATCCAGTTGCCTTTTTCAGTGAGGTGACTGGTTTTGTGGACAAGGACACAGCACAGGATATTGCATGTTGCTGTGGGTTGACCCTGGCTGCATGCTGGGCACCCACCAAAGCTGCTCTAACACTCTCTTCTGCAGGTGAACAAGGGAGAGAAAATAAGATAAAAGGTTCATGAGTTAAGGACAGAGAAAGGTCACTCACCAAATACTCTCATGTGCAAAACAGACTCAACTTGGGGATATTGATGGACTTTATTACTAAAAAAATCAGAGCAGGATAATAAGAAATAAAACCACCTTCTCCCCACCTCTATCTCGTTTCTGGGCTCTGCTTTCTCCGCCCAGCAGTGCAGGTAGACAGGAATGGGGATGAATGTTCATCACCCATGGTTTGATGCTGCATGGAGAGCAGTCCTTCCCCTGCTCCACTTTGGGGTTCCTCCCATGGGAGACAGTTCTCCATTAACTTCTCCAATGTGAGTCCAACCCACAGATTGCAGTTCTCCATGAACTTCTGCAGTGTGAGTCCATCCCACAGGCTGCAGTTCTCCATGAACTTCTCCAGTGTGAATCCATCCCACAGGCTTCATGAACCACTGCAGTGTGGGTCACTTCAGGTAGAGGCTGCTTCAGAGTGACTTCCTCATGGGGTCACAATCCTGCCAACAAAGCTGCTCTAGAGTGAGCAGGTCTTCTCTCCAAGGTCTGCAGGTCCCTGCCAGGAGCCTGTTCCAGCATGGGCTTCCCAGGGGGTCACAAAACTCCTCTCAGGCATCCACCTGTGTGCACCTTTTCCACAGGCTGCAGGTAAGGCTCTGCTCCTCCATGGACTGTCATGTGCTACAGGACACAGCTGTCTCACCACTGGCAGCAGGGGAATCTCAGCTCCAGCACCTGGAGCAGTTCTTTCCCCTCCTTCTGCTCCAGGTGTCTGTAGGGCTGTTCCATTCACATATTTTCACTCCTCTCTTCTCTGGCCACAATTACATTTTTTTATTCCCTTAAATATATTATCACAGAATTGATACTACCATTTCTGATTTGCTTAGTGGTAGGTCCATCATGGAAAGATGTGGTATTGGCTCTGCTGGACCTGGGGAAAGCCTCTGGCAGCTTCTCTGAGAATCCACCCCTGTAGCCCCCCAGCTACCAAAACTTGGCCACACAAACCCAAGACATATGTCCTGACTTTGTCCAGACCATCAGCAAGGTCTCCTGCAGCATTCTTACAGCCAAATTGGAGTCACTGCATAAGTGGACAGTAAGGTATGTGAAAAGGGACTGAACCATCAGGTTTAAAGGGCCAAGTCACTGGCACAACATCCAGCTGGTTGTTTGTGACAAGTGATGTCCCTCAGACACAAACACAAAAGGCAGAATGCTCACTTAGCCAGTCTGTGAGCAGTGCCAAATTGAGGTGGAGGAATTTCTGCTCAGAGAGTACCCAGGAGACTGGAGAAATGGGCTGAAAAAAATCCTGTGAAGCTGAACTAAGCAAAGGGAAATTCTTGTAGCTGGGATGAACTAAGGTCACATAACAATAGGATCAGGGTGTCAACACAGCACTGTGTCCAGTTTTGGGCTTCTCATTACAAGAAAGAAGTGGACATACAGGAACAAACCAAACCTTTTGGAAGACCACTAAGATTGTTATAGGACTGGAACACATGGCATATGTGGAGAGATTAAAATAGTTGAGTTTTTCCATTCTCAAGTAGAGACAAAGGACAATCTAATTGCTGTATTCATGCTGGCCATTGGAAAGAGAGAAAATGAATTCAGATTTTTACTAGAAATTTCAACTAAATACAAATAAAAACTTAGCCACTTTGGGTGTTTGTATTGTACTATACAAAGAGATTATGACATCTCTGTACTTTGAGATTTTCAAAATATGACTTGTGATTGGACCAGACAACCTCAGGAAGCCCATTTTAGTTTTCACAGTTTTCAGAGAACATTCTGAGTTCCTCAGGCTCCTTTAGGCCCAGTATTTAAGCCCCCTTAATCCTGTTTTTCTGTTGCTGTACCATTCTAGAAGGTAGAATCCAGAAATCTATGAAAACTCTCTTCCTCTAAGCTTCATTAGCAATGTGAAATAGATAAGACACCAAAAATTCTTAATGTCAAACATAATGCCTGTGTTCATCACACTGCTGACCTCAAAAAGTCTTGCCTACTTGGTAGGCAGCTAAGAGGGCTGGCTCATTTAGTCTATTGCAATAGTTGCAACCACAGCACTAAATGACAATAAACTGTAATTTACAAATTATAGATTGCATATGGTTTACAATTTTTAATATTTTTAGCATATTTATCAAAATCTATCTCAAAATTCCAGAAGTGATGCCAGATTCATTGATATTCATATCCGGCATATCTTACACACAACAGTTCTGAAACCTATATTCTTTATTCCTTTTTTACATCCAATCAGGAATTTTTGCAAGCAAAGTTAACAATTTTGGAGGCCACAATAATTAACACTTAGCAATTTGGTAAGAACAGTTTGTTCCATGTGCTTCTATTAAGTGTTCAATGATAATCCAAAATCACGATTAAAGTTGCTCTATAAATCCTAAACCTCTGTAAAGTCTACATATAAAAACTTGTGTTTTGTTTACCACTATGTAAGTAATATAGCGGTCTAAATTTAATTTTTTAACATTTGTTCCAACTTTAAAGAACAAAACACTGGAAGAGAAACAAAATAGTCTTGCACTGTTTAAAAATCCCTGTATTCTAGCAAATATCTGGATCAGTGGTCAAAGATCCATTAAAATTAACAGGATTCATCTAATGGTCTTTTGTTCATTTAAAGTGTAATTAATCCAAATTAAGCTTGATTCTGGAGAGATTTTAAAAGGAAGTAAAGGATCTTATGTCTCATTTAATCATAAGAGGGTGTGAGTTATGCACACTTCACTGTCACAAAGGCAAATAAGCATGTGCTACTAAATTTAAGGGACATCAGCTTTTATTTCTCTGAACCTAAATATTTTACTTTGGTTGGAAAAAAAGAGTGTCACAACTGGCCAGCAGGTCTCAGAGGGTTAGTTTAGAAGCATCAAAAAATGTTTTTTTTAAATTCATGATCTGGACTTATTCAACCTATGCTTGAGCACTTTTTCATCTTTAGCCTTGCAAGAATTTCTTGTTGGAACATTTTCTCAGTTGGTAGGCTTTAGCAAATGAAAAATATATTTATAACTTCAGGGAACACCAGTTCATGGACTATGGAGGAACAACCTAAAAAGAACAGATATTTTTAAAACAAATGAAAAATAAGAAAGATTTTTTTCCTTTGGTAATAATTGGGAAAATTAAGTTCCATATTCTTTCCATATGATTTTTTTGCTCCCTTATGAATGGGTGTCAGAATGAAACTGAATTTGTGGCCTTTCTCTCAAATAAATAGAGCTGAAAACTGACTAGGGTTCCATTTTCAAATTGATTCACAAAATCCTCTGAACTAAAGAAATTTCTTGGATGGGTTTAAGTGTGGGTGTGTGCACAGTTGTCACACAAGATTTTACAGCTGCATGTTACTCTTATGCTGAGATGGATTTCTGCATGGGCAGTAAAATCATGAACAACAAGTGAGCTTGGTTGTCCTTCCGTGGAAATGATGTTTGTTCTTAATTCTGCTGTGAAGGTGGTAAATCACTTCATTTGCATAAGTATACAATGATGAACATGACCTCAGCAATTAACGCTTTTCTTAACTAGACATTAATTATGTCAAGAGAGATTTTTCCATTAACACAAATAGGTGCTGGACTTTGGGCCCTGAAGAAAGCTTTGTATTTGATATAGGATTTATACCCCTATAAATCTGGAAAACAGAAAGGGAATATATATCATATGCATTCAAACAATGATTTCAAATAAAGCTTGAAGCATTACTTTATTTATTGCTGCTGATAAAGTGTTTCTGCAAGAAACTGGCATTTATTTGCATTTTTCTTAGCAGCATGAGCAGGTTCCAAAATTATGAATTAAAATTCATGTCAACCTGTATTCATGCATTGCAAAAGATTGAGGGGAAAACATATTCAAATTTGGTTAGACTAGGTCAAGTACTGGTTTGAGAGTGTGTAATGTCATTTGCAATGCAAGTGATAAATAGGAATTGGACACTAAAAGAACTCTTCAGTCAGTTATGGTTGCAAAATACGAATTGGACACTAAAAGAACTCTTCAGTCAGTTATGGTTGCAAAATTTTCATTTCTGTTATAAAATTGTCCATATTTGTTGGTATCTAAAATCAGGGAAACATTGAGAATTATGGCAGAAAGAATCTTGTAAACGACTAGTTTGAATTTTCATGAATTTAATGAATTTATTTGATTTCTGTAATAAAACCTCTGGTAAGAGCATTAACTTCTCAGTAATTACAATGAGAGACTCAGGGTTCTGGATTTCCTGGAGTTTCCGCTCACGTCCATCCTGGGACATTTCTCAGGCAATGTGACACTCGCTCCATTTTCCCAACTTGCAGCTTGGAGCTCGATGAAGACATTGCATGATAAATGTGGCTTCCCACAGGAGCTGGTGCTGAACATCAGAAACAAGAAATCTTGTTCTTCCTGAGCACCACTTCCATGACCCCTTACTTGTAGAGAAGGGAATCTCCATTGTTCTCTTGAGCTTTGCTGTCTCTGACTTTCTCTAGTCAATGGGCAACTGGTTTTGGGTTTTCATGGTAGAAAGGCAGGGGTGGCAGCCAGAGAAGTGACAGCAGAATTATTGATCCACAGTGAGTGTCAGAAATATTTATTAGCCTCTAGCTGTCTTTTATTTTATATTTATAGTTGACTGTTTATTGCAGTCTCAGAACGTGTGTCAGAGCATTTGCTGCAATCTGAATGCTTTCAGACCTTCTGGGAGAGCAGCAGCAGCAGCAGCTCTCATTGCTTTCCATGAAACACCATGGGAACACCAGCTGTGTGACTGCAGGCACTGAGTGTGTCTGTCCTTCCTGAGAAACCCAGAACATCATCCTGTTCCTGCCCATGGGTGTCCACGTGCAACTCCTTTGTGAAAATTCCACCTCCCAGTTGCAACACTGATTAATATCAGGAGCATCAAGCTCCTTCTGTTGGGCCCTTCAGGACCTCTGTGAAAATTGGATTTAGCAGTGTGTCAGAAATCAGGTCACCCCTCCTCAGGAGGCAGTCTTGGAGTGTGATCTCCTGCAGTGCCATAAATTCCTTGTTCAAGGATATTGGTGAGACATTTCAAAATTATGTACTTCTTACTTCACATCAAATTCAACTTTTTGGCTCTCTTTTTATTCATCAGACTTACGTCAGCCTAAGCAGTTCTTTATTTAAAACAAATGGTCCTAAACTTTTCCTATCATTTTAGACATTTTCAGTGATCTCGAAGGTTAAACCTTAAAGAGTGGGCATTTGGCCAAGGTCTACATATGCTAACATGCAAAACACTGAGGAACTGGGAAATTTAAATAACCAGTCCTGTTATGACTGGGTTGTGAGACCAGAAAAGCAGAGAAATACCTCATCTTTTGTCATTACTTTATATTATGAGGCACTTTTAGGAACTTATCACCTTTAATCACTGAACTTTTAAGTTGTATTTCCTTATGTGCTTATAAAAAGTACACCTTTTTAAAGTGTATTTGAAATTACCAACTGCAATTTAAAATAAGTATTAGAAACTTATAAGAAAGTGATAACAATGAGAAGGTGATAACATTTAAAAGGTTTAAAAATAAAAATAATGCAATTTCCCATGGAGCACTTAATAAAAAAGCTACTCTTGTGGCAGCAAAACTATTCTATTAAACAAAAAAAAATCAAATTGATATACCTCAGAATTTATGTTCTTCTACAAATTTTCGGTAAAATTACTGGGAAAAGAAAATGTCGAATATTGCTTTAAAATAGTTGTTAAGAATAAGAGACAGGACTGCAAAGAAAGCAGAAACTTGACAGTTATTCCAGTTATTAAAATCTTTTGGTCTGTGAGTCTCTATACTTCAACAACAGTGAATTTTATACCAGTCATACATGTTTCACTCTTAAAAATCCCAGAAAATGGCATCTTGATATGAAGTTGACAATTTCAATTCCCAGCTACTAAATTCAGAACATAATTTATTAAGTAGCTTTTCCCTTTGCTTTTATCTAATATTTCTTATGTGCATTTACAAACCAATAAGTTATAGCACATAAAAATAAATCAAAGCAGATATTTACGGTTTACTGGAAGATTAAAAGCTCCACAACAAGTCTATACAAGAGGAGTTGAACTTCTGACACTGTAGTAAGGAATATTTTAAAATGCGTCCTAGATTAATTATTAAATTTTGGGAGATTAAAAGCAAATGAGTGAATCTCTGTTTCCTAAAGTCATAAAATTAAATTTAAAAAAATTAATATAAGATATAAATCTATATTGTTATTATTATTCTATATAACATCCCACAATTCTGTTTTTTTTATTTCAGTTTTTTTTTTTGTTTCTGTTTTTCTTTTCTTGTACTATGATCTCTTTTTTGCACATCTAACTAAAAATTAGTTCTACATAGGTTTCCTTCATTTTTTAAGTCAACTTCAGTGCATACCCTATTAGGCCAGTAAGGAATTCTCATAAAAAGTGGGAATAGGAATTCTGCAAAAAAAATTGGGTGTATTATAATGAAAATTTTAATGAGTAGTACCTGTTGTCTTCAGAAAATATCTTATTGTTGGCATTACAAAGAAAAAAAGACTTCAAACCAAAATGAATTTTCAAATAAATGATTGTAAATTGTTTAGATTTCCATAGGAATTGTAATTCAGTTGCCTTTATGTACATTTTTTTTTCATCAGGCTCATTTCTCAACCTGGACAACACTTCCTATAGTGTATCATTCTGGTAATTCATGACAACCTTCTTTCCAGGAGAAAATATGAGAGCACCCTTTGGGATATAGAATAAAATTTGAGAGTTTGGCCTGAAGAGGAATGTGAAAACAAAGCTAATCATACTGCAGTCCTCATAAGGCAGAGTAGAATCTTTCACTCTTTTTTTATTGTTATTAAAATAATTTCATACATTGCCTTTAGCCAAAATAAACAGGGCTTTCTGAGGTAAAATTAGAAAAAAGCATGATTTAGTTTTCTTAAAAATATATATATCTTTACTTCTCTGTAGACATTTTCTCAAGGAAACAAGCTGTATTAATTTAAACAACACAGGGAATCCTAAATCACTGCTTTGTAAAGCTTAGAGAAAAGGCAGAAAAGTATCCTTTTATTCCAGATGTGCACAAAAAAAGACAGGAAAATGGAATCATTCCTGTTGTCTACCCAATTATTTCCTTGGTGCATAATACACAGAGGACTTATGCCAATTACAGACATTCCCAGAGGATGACGTGAGTCTAGACAGCAAAAATCCTGCCCTGGGAGTTTCTGTGCTAATAAGTGTTTGATGCCTCCCAAATTTTCTAATGAAGTAGGCTATCAGGCATTTAACTTAATTAAAGAATTATTTTTATGGTGTTTTGGGTGTTTGTTTGTTGTCTTGATGAAATAATTTCTCTTGTTGAAGGATAGAAGGAACTTAAACCTTTTGTTTGTTTGTTTGTTTGCTTGGTTTTACTTTGTTTTGTTTTGGGGTTTGTTTTTTGTTTTTTTTTTTTGATGAAGTGGCAAAAATTTTCTTCAAATTGAATTTGATGTCAGTTTGAATTAAAAATATATTAAAAAGGTGAATTTCATTTATCAGAATGGTTTGAATTTCCATGAAATTCTGAATACCAGATTATAAAATCTTGCAAGTACATGGGGACTAGATTTAGTCATCCACATTCACTGGGTTGCTAGTGCTGGCAAATGAGAAGGAAAGACCACAGCTTGATGCAGGCTGAGTTGACTTTAAATTTCCCTAACATTTTCTTTTATTGAGGCAGTAAATACTATTAGCATTCAACTCTACAAAAATATTAAAAACAAAATTCTACAACCTGAAACACACCATATTTGTATAAATATCTTTGGATAAATATGTTTGCAAACTCAGGTCATATTTTATTAGCCTTTAAACATTATTCCATTTTAAATAAGGATAAAACCTTTGTTTGAGGTAGCCTACCATACCAATGCTATCTCATATCTTACTGGTCTTGTAAAGAAATAAGAACGTGTGCTAAGAACTGATGAGTCACTCTCTGGGTTACTGTGTTTGATGTTCCATTGGCTTAGATTTAATGGGACAATGGGGAAATAAGGTAAACACAGTGATTGATATTTCAATGATAAAATATATCTACTTAGAGATATTTTCAATTAGTTTTCAGAAGTGAGGTTCTATGCTCTATAAACATATGTGTTCTGAAGTACATATGGAGTATTTAATTATGCATCTCAAAGTCTTTCTCAAAAACACATTTCACAGAGCCTTTAGCAGTGCTTCAACTTTTTTTTTTTAAGATTTCTTTTGAGCATAGATATTTTTATCCCAGTTTGTACCATACCACAATGTTTTGCTCTGTGCTTTGATTGGACTGGCAAACTGTTCAAGTGATCCAAATGAGTGCAGAAAACACCAGTAAACAAATTATTGAACTGGATTTTGACATAGGATCAAAAAAAATTCCAGGAAATGTATGCTTTTAAAAATTGTGTTCTGTTGTCTAAAAGTAATGATTGCTTTTTGTTTTGTTTTAAGGCAATTAAGAAAATTGCAATTATCATTTTTTTTTCAGTGAAAACAAGGATTAACATCTTTCAGAGGCAGGTGCCTCTGGAGGAAGTACTCAAGGCATCAGAAGAAAATGACTCATGAATATATGAAATATGGATTGTGCAGTGTTGGTCAAGGGGCTCTTGAGGTTTACTAAAACATGTGCATGTTACAAAACCTTTTACAGTTCATTCACTAAATTTATAGCAATAATGAAAAATTCCAACAAAGCAAAAAGCTTTCGAGAACACTCTGTCTTCAAGATGGTTATTTATTGTGTGACCTCAAACAAGCCAGCCTCAAAAATAAATATTGTTGGATTTTCTCATTAAAAGTATGTGGGAGGAGTAGGGTTGTCAGCCTTTTTTCATTGCTTTTGGGTTTGTGTCATTTTAATTTTTCTATTTGTACAATTTCATATCTGAATCCAGGCATTTAAACTCTGTGGAATTAGAACAACCATGTTATTAATTTGTTTGTTTTCCTGTAATGTCACTTAGTAGAGCTGCTGGGCTTGCAGGAAACATAAGATTTCTTTGAGCTATATTTGTATTGTTTTAAGAGATTTTTTATTTCTACCATATAATGGAAATTTAATACTATAATGATAATAGTAATCATTTTGTATGATTTGTTTTACTTTATGACTCTTGCAAGTAAAGTATGTCATGAAATCATGATAATACAATAATTTGGAACCTAACGTGACCTGAGGGGGGAAAAGTTTTTTTTTTTCTTATCATTATGATCATTATGATACTCTTATTCTCCTAAATCTCCTGTTCTTTATCATATTAAAATAATTTACATATGTGACTAAGATAATTGAGGAAACGTGACCTATAAATAAGAAATTTTCCAGAGCTGCCTTAGAAATACCAATATATCTTTTCTGTTACTACTGGAAAACTTTGTTAAATATTATTTTGGAGGAGGGATGTTTATAAAAATACCCCAGTTCTTATGACAGTTTATTGACAAAAGCCCAAAAAATATTTCATACTTCAAAGTTCAACATTGCTCTTTTCAAGACAGAAACAGTATTTCCACATTTTACAAGTTTGCTTTACATGGGGAATACTTCAGTGTAAAAGTTATTTCTGATTGGTACATGGTAAATTTCAAGTTTAAAAATGTTGATGTTTCTATTTTTTTTTTTTTAAGATAAATTTTAATGAGATTTTATTGCTGAAAAAACTTTGGTTCACATCATACTTCTTTAAAAGAAAACCAGAATTTCCTAAAAATTATATTAGCTAGGTGTTGCACAGAAATTGTACAGAGTTTATAAGAAATAGGTATATTTCTTTTAAGATCGTATTGTCTTTTAATGAATCTGTCCAGAAATATTTCTGAGTTTTAAAAGAAGAAATCTTGAACTGAAATTGGAAGGCAAAAATGTGAAAATGTTTTCCAGGAAAAAGTGTTTTGAAACTCTCAAGTGTTCTCAATTTTTTTTATTCTTTATATACACTTTCAAATTGAAAAAGCTCTGCAAAGTGAAGACTAGATTGTTTCCTAAGCTTTCTCTAACTTAAAATATCTTGGAACTATTATATATGAATTTCAAAGAGTTTAGAAAATATTTCGCTATGGAAAAATTTTCTTAATAGTTTTTCAGCTGGTTATGACCATTTTCACACTTCCCCTACAAGTAATTTTAAATTACATTAGGTTTAAATTCTTTTGCTATTACTATATTAAGAAAAAAACAAAGAAACAACAAAACTATAAGAAGTCTTTCTAACTCTTTTACAGTTTTGATGTTCTTTTGCCTTCTCAATCCTATACTTTATGTCCTTCCTGTCCAAAAATATACTGCTTTTTTTTTCTTTTTTTTGACAGATTATTAATTATTAATTTCCATAAATAATTAGTAAATTTTAAACCTCCCTTCAGCTTGATAAGGTTGATAGAGCATGCACAAATTACAAACTCATGGTAAGTTATGGAATATTTACTGGACTTCTTGCCTCTGAAAGACAGCCAAATGTTTGTTGAGACCAAGTTTTTCACATTATTTCTATGTAGTCTATGGCTGTCTCTTACTGCCTCCATTGGCACTATTAAAAGCCTAATGAGGAGTTGATAAATAGGAGTTGATAATTTGACTGTTGACATCTGGTAGATGATGGTTTATGAGCTGATCTAATGCCTGACATCATCAACTCAATCCAAACACTCATTAAAAACCATAAAACTTATTTATTCAGTCTCTTGTCACAGAGAGAATGGGATAATAATTAGAGCACTAGTCATGAATTTATGAAAATAGAATTCAATTAAATAGACTGTCATTTGTATATGACCTTAGATAAATTACTTGGGTTAGATTTCCAACAGTATTTGGTCGTCAAGGTGGAATTCATCTCACTCGAATTTAACTGTCAAAAATGGAAGTGTTTAACCTAAGTAGTTGTACCAGGTCTCTTTGCAGGCAATGAAGGAGGAAGATACGTCCCTTTAGAGCAAATATCATCTCACTTCTCTTTTTCTGCCTGAGAGAGAGCCTATATAATTAGCTTCAACTAAATACTTTGCTCTTATGACTCTGTCCAAAAGGAGCTGATGATTTCTGAGACTAAATGGCGCCTTCCCTGCACCACCTGAGGAAAACTGTGTTATGTGAGGTGGGTCAATGCATTTTGAAGAGTGGCATGGTTGTCCTGAAAGACAACTTTATTCTTGACCTTCGGGTATGTGAGACACCTACAACATTCTGAAAGTGGGCAAGCGATCGATCACTGCAAGTGCACAAAGTCCCCTCTGGGGACAGAGGGTTTCACATGTAATATGTATTTATGGAAATGGTGAGCCCACGTGCATATTTACACACAAGAATGTGAATTAATGCAATACCTATGAATTAATTTTCATCTTGAACACCTGCTGCATTGCCTTCAGCTTTGCCATTGCAGGAGAAAGTCATCACAGGATGTTTTTCCTTAAGGGCGTAGCAATACACTCTGAAATCTCAGTCTAAATGTGAGTTTTAATGCAAATATTTTAGACATTCAGTATGGGCACAAAAGAGCTAACAGCTATGTCTGGGGAGGAGGAAGAATAGGGATTCTGGAGCCTTATATAACATAATTTGGCACTTGACAAATTATATGTTAAGGATTTAATTATGCAAATAAAAACTCTGGAAGAAAAGGATCACAAGACTCCCCAGAGTGCACATTAGAAAATGAAGAAAAGCACAATTAGAAATGCAATATATACACTGCTTACTATCAGAAATGGATCTTTTTGTCATTGAATCTTATTTTTTTTTTTACACTCATTGAAATTATACCAGTGTTATTTCATTATTTATCTTCAAGTCCTCCTACTATATTGCCATTGCAACTTTCCCTTTGTATTCTGGGAGGTTTGTGCTATTTTTTTGTTTATTTGCTCCAGAATTAATTTTTATTCACTCTCTTCAGACTAGTTAAATATGATGGGAAAATGTAAAGAATAACAGAAAAATTAATTGGTCTGATTTTCATTACAAAACTTTTTAGGTAATTAAAAGTCGGTATTTTGAGTTCCACTTGATTTTGGCAAGTGGCCTCTTTTCATCTTTAGTTGAACATGCAAATATGTAAAATGTGTGCCTTTCAAAAATATCTTGTGTTTACAGTGTAGTAGAAAACATGCTCAGCTTTTAATTTCCTTGGGTATGAGATACTTACATCTGAAAGTTCCTTAATGAAAGCCTGAAAACATTCATCCAGGAGGCAATTTCTTTATTTCCTTCATTTATTCAGTGGCGGAAATATCACTCAAATTGTGGCAAGGATCTCTGCCTCTTTTTTTTTTTTTTAGCCATTTTGAGATTATCTAAATGCTCTATAGAGTTGAATACTTGGTCTGAAGCTTGGTTAAACCAGTTGCAGCAGTGAAACCCTTTTAGCATAGGTAGGTGAAGAACCAGAGGGTGTTTGATCCAATGAAACATTGGCATGAGATACAGATTATAGAAATCCCAATTATTAATGCTCAACTCTAAGTTTCAGCAGGTGACAGTGGACAAAAAGAGGAAATCAAGAAGCCACAAGCCTTAGGCTATTTACAGATGTGTAGAAATTGAGTTCCTCAGTAGCTCTTGGCAGGTTGTGTTGGGTCCCATGGGTGTCTGGGCTGCCCTTGCCTTGAGCTGGGTTTCCCTTTGCCCTGGGACTGACACCAGGGACAGGGATGGCAACCCTGGCAGCTCCAGCCAGGCAAACAGCCTCTGGAAGTACTGCAGGGATGGGGGCAGCTGTCACCTATTTCCTGAGAAATAGGGGGAACAAGAGCAGTTTGGGGAAAAACAGTAAAAACATCCCCAAGCAGACCCATGAATGACAAGGAATACTCTTCCTCCTCCACGAATATCACACTCCTTCTGGCAAAGACAGGATGCTGAATGCCAGTCTCCCTTTTCTCAAAAAACACTGCAACTGAAAGTGCTCAAGATGTACTCTGGAAGACTGAACGTTAAACAAGTAAAAATAGGTATGTAATAACATGGGTTTTTCAATGTAAAAATTGTATAATGATCTATAACTCTACTGTCAATGGGGTTTTTTTTCTGATGTAATTAGAATCTGAGTTAATCTGATTTGGACTGTAAAACTATTTAAAACATTAGTTGAATTGCCAGTGAATTCATGGGTCTGTGGCTTTTGTGGTTTAACCTCAGGTAGCAACAAAGTGCTGTGAAGGCATTCACTTGCTCCCCACCACTTTCCACCTCTCACATGAGGAGAATTGGAAAGAAAAGGTAAAACTCATGGTTTGAGACAAAAACATATAATAATTGTAAATATTAGTGAGAATAATAATAAATAATAAAAATAATAATTAACATAATCAATATATTAGTAATCTTAATAATACTAAATATTCTGATAATCATATTAATAATGATTTTAATGATAAAAACAGAGAGAGAGAGTGACTGAACCCAACATAATTGCTCAGCAGCACTGACTGATGCTCAGCCTGTCCTTGAATAGAGACCAACCCCTTCCAGGTAACTCTCCCCAGTTTATCTATGGGGCATGATGTTCTAGCATGTGGAACATTCCTTTGGCCAGTTCAGATCATCCATCCCGCCTGTGCTTCTTCCCAGCTCCCTTGCTGGCACAGATGAGAATCCAAAAAGTCCTTAGGATAAGCACAATTTAACAACAGCCAAATAAACCATGTGGTATCAACTTCTTTCTCACGCTGAATCCAAAACACAGCACTCCACCAGCTACAACCAGTAAAATTAATTCTGTTGTAGCCAAAGCCAGGACAGTGACATAATTTCATTTTTTCCATAACAAGACTTCAATCAAAACATTTAATTACAAATTCAGTAGTAAGTATATGTATTGAAACATGTCTTCCATTCATTACATCTCTTTCTGCTTTCATTCAGCAGTCCACTGTTGGCAGAAAATAAACATATTTTTAGTAAAACCTAAATTAAGCATCTTAGGGCCACAAATTCAAGATACAGATTTATAAAGCATAAATGCAACAGCAGGGTTTTCCTGTGTTGGTGCTCAGCTCACAGAAAAAAAACCCAAAAAAACCAAAAAGCAAGTTAAAAGAATGTAAACCTATATCACATGTCAAAATGTGCACTTCCTTCAAATACTGCATTCAGACACCACTGTAATGTAGGTGGATATTACTCCTCTGCTGCTAAACTTTTGTTAATAGTACATTGACTATGAACAAGATATTATGTTTACCCTAACATAAATTTTCACTCAAATTCCAAATTCAAAATTTCACCAAAAAAATTTGATTTTCAATACTGACTTCTGCAGGCCCAGAAGTGAAATATGGGGGGTTTTTAGCATCTTTGAATTCAAGATGTATTAAAATTACTATAAAATGCGTCCTGCAGATGCAGTACACTGCATGGGTTTCACTGCAAAATATTCAGTACTTTTTAACTAGAGAAGACGGATTTGTCCGTTCTCTCTTTTTATTAGTCATAGACATAAAAGTTCTTGTTTTGGTTTTAGTTAAATGATGCAAAGGGTCTGGAGCAGAATTCTGGTGAGGAGTGTCTGAGGGAGCTGGGTGGGCTCAAGCTGGAGAAAAGCAAGCTCAAGGAGGAACTTTCTGGTGCTCTACAACTCCTTGAAGGAGGGTGCGGACGGATGGGGATCAGGATCTTCTCCCAGTCAACAAGTCATAGAAGAGGAAACAGCTCAAATTGCTCCAGAACAGGTTTATATTGGATTTTAAGAAAAAAATTCTTCATGGAAATGTTTGTCAAGCATTGAAACACATTGCCCAGAGAAGTGTTAGAGTCACCATACATGCAGGTATTTAAAAGAGGTGTAGATGTAGCAACTGGGGACATGGTTTGGTGCTTGGCAGTGCCATATAAGCAGTTGGATTACTTGATCTCAAAGGTCTTTTCCAACCTACTTCTTCTATGATTCAGTGTGTTGGAGTTTGTTATGTTTTTTTTGTGGGTTTTTTTTTGTTTAGTTTTTGTTTTGGATTGTTTTGTTCGTTTGGTTGGTTTTTTTTTGAGGGGATGAGGATGGAGATTGGTTTCGTTTGGTTTGATTTTATTTGGTTTGGCTTGGCTTGGTTTGGTTTGGTTTGGTTTGGTTTGGTTTGGTTTCCCTCTTGTATTTAACGTATCAGATATTTTGAAGTGTAAGGAAAGAACATCCAAAAATGACAAAACTTCAGGTATTGCTTTCAAAGAAATACTCAAAGAAGATTTCAAAAAGTACAGTACAATGCTTGCTGGTATAAGCCCTTTTCCAAGTTCACCTCTAATTCTTATGGCTTTTATTTATTATTCCTTCTTTTTTAAGGATCTGAGCACTTATTAACTTTGTGATCAAAGCAGTGAAGTCTTAGGATATGACATAAAAACTTTAAGAAAAAATTCTGTATTTTTGACACATGCTGTTTCAGTGGATAGAACTGCAATTTTTTTATCATTATTAGCTAAAATTCACTTATTAAACAACAGTCTTTGGTTCAGTAATGAAAATAGTCTCTTTTTTATCTTTTACTTGTTAGTGTGTCTATTATTATAACTCATGCTGTGTAACTGAGTGTCACATCAATAGGCTCAAGATGATGCAGTGAAAAACTTTGAGGTTGCTTTGAATTTAAATCCATAGGAGAAATAGAAAAGATTTATAGTTTCGTTTTTTACAGAGATTGCAACCAGGCTTTTATTGTTTTATTATTTGTGTAGGAGTGCATGTATGGACAGCATGTTACCTCTTATCAGTGTGACTGACCAATGCACCCCTCACAACAGGAAAAGGCTCAGAGAAGGGCTCAAGTGATGAGCTGGTGAAGTTTCCCATTTTGGAATGTTCTTTGAATTCCTGAGTCAGCTGATGCAACACAGTTTTGTTTCAGTCATTTGATTTATCTGCCCATAACTTGAGGTGAACAGGAGGTGCAATTTGTGTCAGAGAGAGCTGCAATGTCTTTCTGTGGGTGGTGCTGTGTGGCCCTGTAGAGAGGCAAGGAGAATTCCCTCCTGCCCTTCTTGTCCTCCCCAAATTAATTTCTGTGTTTTATTTCATCTCTCACTTGAAATGTATACCCTTCATCCTAGCCGAGGAGCTGTCACTTGGTTCATGTATTTATTTTTCTTTAGCAGGAAAGAGTGCCAGTCTCTAAAAAGTTGTTGGGCAATGCTGTAATCAAAATAAAAGAGCAATTTAATGTGTTCAGTACTCTTAATCATTAATTTCAAGATGCACACTTCTTAGATGCCATCAAGGGGGTTTTAAAGTGGCAACTTTACATATACATAAATGATTAAATTGGCCATTATACATTAATGTGTCTAAGTTCCTTTCTTGCTTTCTCTTCCTTTTTTTTTACATTACTCTACCTTCAGTCTTGCACTCTCTGTGTGTTGGCTTTTTAAACACTGTTTCTTGCCAGAAATGCAAGAAAGAAATTTGCATTATGCCCTACTAACAGTAGGCAGAAGAATACATGTGGATAGTTGTTTGAAAGCTTCTGAGCTCATTTGAGCACCTCTGAGAGCCCACCTGCCTCTCCTGCCTTCACCTTTTGGAAAGCAGGACAGAACTTTTGAAAGCACCTGTTCTCTTAACTAGAGGAGCAGTCTCAGCCAGTCAGATTATTAATATTGTTTTTTTGAATTTTGAATGTTGTTTATTGAATTATTTGAGCTGTTTGAGCTTCATTTTTGCTTATGTGTGTCTACTAATACTGTTATAATCACACTTAATAATTTTATTTAATGATTTTAAGCTTGCTATACACATACAGACTTTAATAACAGCTGGAGAGATGAACATCAGCAACAGAACAGAAAAGCTGAGAATGTTGAGAACAGAATTTTTTCTTCAAGTTTACAATTACTTTGTATTGGCTGAGCACAGATGACCTTAAATCAACTACTTTTCCATTAGCTTGCAATGTGTTTTCATATTTAGACTATTTCTCTTCAATTATTATTAGCTGGTGAAAGAACAATTTCCTCCTCCATTAAGGAAATACAATCATAACCTGACAGCATATTGAGATTTATTAAAGAATATTTTTCTTTTACATATTTAGCACTGACAATTTACATACTTAGCCTTGACAACTTAGTGTATTGGGGGGAGGGGAAGTAAGTGTGTTGTACTTAGGGGAAATAAAACTGTTCTCCTATACTGAAAATATCAATGGATAGAGGATGATCTGAAGGTTGCTATCATATAATCTTGGATTTGTTTATATAGATATACATTTTTCCTTAAAGAATGTCTTTATTAGTCTTTCTGAAGTTCCACACATCATGTAAATTCACTTAATCTCTGAACAAACAATACCTTGGATTTTCAGATGGAACATAGATAATTCTCCACTTTTTCTGCAAAATGAAATGTTTTCTTCTTCCTTCTGCAGTGTGATCAGATCATAGAATTATTAAGGTTGGAAAGGACCTCCAAAATCATCATGTCCAACCAATCATGTATTCAACCTGTGTGATTTGAAATTTTTTCTAAATGTGTGACAGAGTGTACAACAAAAAAGCAAAGAAAATAAATCTTATGGCGCTGCTGCATTGAGTGAAAAAAAAATTAAATGTTGTTTTTAAGGTAAATCAACAGGAACTTCCCCATCTTAGAATTATTACAAACTTTCAGCTCTTCAGTAGTGTTTATGTGCCTTCTCTTAATCAAGTTTTATACAATTAATCATTAATATCCTTTAAAATTCTTTCACCTTCACATAGAGGAGAGGCCAAACGTTTTTGGTGATAATAAACTGTTCTGACTAGTTATGTGTCTTTAAATTTAGAGTATTACCTGATTACTGTTGTTATGTTATATGCTGGGGGAAACTGGGTTTCTCTTTAGAATGTGTCTTTCTAGAGAGAAGAAACACAGACTGTAAATGCAATGCCATGCAGAAATTTTAATATATGTGGTACAAGTTCTTGATCTATTCTGATAAAAGCTATGAGAATTTCTCATTTTGAAATCTCTTACTTGTTCCTTCTTTTTTTTTTTTAATTAAATGAAGTTTCTCTTGCTTAAATTAGGATAATCAAATATCGTTTAATAGAATCCTGCAGAAAGCAAATCAACAACATGGTATATAACCACTCTCCTATCTTTTAAGAAGAGTAGGAAATTAATTTCTGTTTGTAACTGTCCTAATCAGATCAAGATTAGTGGTTTTATTATTGCAAGGATATATTGATGGAAACACTAAGGAAAAATTACAGATCTCTTTTGGTGTGATTGCTTGGAAGAACTACCCATGGAGTAGGTTTCATCTGTTCTTTAAATGTTATTAATTATTGTGCTTGCAGTAAAAAACCCAATTTTTGCTGTGCCTTGACATACTAAAGAACTGCTCAAGTCTTTAAGAACCAATCTTTTTGGACATATGCACACTTGGGAAAACATACAGATGATGTGGAAGAAAACAGGAGAAAAAAATTATCCAGGTGTTTTCAACAGAGAGTCTCATTCTGTCTTTTCTGAATATGCTCACAGCTGGCAGCCTACAGAATTTTAAAAGTGCCAAAGTAATTAGAAACAGATTTAACAAGTTTGTTCTGAAAATTACATTTAGTATTTAGTATTAAATCCTTAAGTACACTTTCATTGATGATGAAAAGAAGAAGAGGAAAAGACAAAACATGTAATATAGAATATTTAGGTCACATGATACTAATAAGTAAATATAAAATTAGTTGAAATAAAATCAAACTAGTTTTAAAAACTTTTTTTTTGGAAAATGTTGAAATTTTGGCTCTGAAAAAATCCTAATTTAAATGTTTTGCTACAGGATAAAGCATTGCTCAGAATAACAAATCTCTCTATTTCATGGGTTTGGATTGGTTTCTTTCTAATGAAAATCTGACTTTTCCAAGAGTGTAAAAAACCATTCTCATTCCTCAACAGATCCATTTTCTGCATACAAAACTAAACTTTGTGACAGCTACTGGTAATGTAACTTAACCGTATAATAAGAGAAATCTCAAAAAGGACAATGCATTTGAATCTGTTCTTTGGTCTGGGTTTGGTTTTTTGTTCTTATAGTCAGCATTCCTTGCAAAACAATAAATGAAATACATTTATTTCATTGTGGTATATATATAATATGCACACACATATGCAAACATGTACTTTCTTGGATTGTGTGGCAATTGTTTTTTAATGCCTGCCTGTGAACAGCATTTTAAAGTTGCTGTTTTCAGCATCTTTCAGAAGTGCCAGAGAGCAGCAGCCTCCTTGCTCCCTCCTCTTCAGCGTTCGTTTACTGCCTCTCTCAACAGAGATTCAGCTCATCTGTCATCCTCAGCAATAGCTAAAATTATTTTCAGCTCTGTCAGTTGGGGACTCACAAGGCAAGAAGACAAGTCTAGAGTTTCTTTTAAAAATGATTCCTAAATGAGGTGTGGATTTTATGCTTCCTGACCTATTTTTGCAAATGCTTGCTTCTGAGTCAATGTTCAAATGCTATTTTTTATACCCTTTGAATTTATATTATTGATAATACTTTATGAAATAATTCTTTTAGTGCACACATTTTCTCTATGAATGTCTAAGTCAATATGACCATCTAACCCTAACAGTAGCAGCAGTAGTTGGGTTGATCCAAATATATAAATCACTATTGAAGGATTAGTTTGTTCATGATTATTTTAAATGGTTTTCTAGACTACACAGATGGAGAGGTCTCATTCATGATTTTTATTTCTGATTTTTGTACTTACAGAGGATAAAATGTTTGGGAAACGCTCCAGTTTTTTAGCACATCTCATCAGGAAGAGATGCTTGTTTGAGGAATATATTTGTCAGTGGAAACTCTAGTGGGGACTTATAAAGATCTCCCTATTGGTATGATTCAGAGTCTTGACAACTATGAAGGAACATACAAGAGATATCTCCAGTATTTTCTCAGCTATGGAAAACATGAAAAGAAGAAACTGCTCTGACTGAGACATTTATTGCTCAGGCAAGAAAAACATGAAAAATATAGGATTTTTTTTCCTGTTGCTTAGTGGCACAATATGCTGATATTTTGTGTATCCACAGCTTTTAAATATTAGATGAATGATTGTTCTTACCAAAAAAAAATCTGTCACGACTAAATAGGGTATTTTTTGTTTGGTTGGCTTTTGTTTGTTGGGTTTTGTTTTATTTGTTTTTGGTTTTCTGGTTTTGAATTTTTTTGTTCTTAATTTTTTTTCTTATAAAGTAGATGGCATTTTGCTACCAATTCTTCTGTGGGGGAGCAGGAACAAGTGTAGGAGAGGATCAGGGGGAAGAAAAATTATAGTTCTTCTCTGCACAATATCTTCTGCAGTTTAAGTTGGCAAATTTTGCTGCCATTGCAAACAGCAATAACAGATTCAATACCCTGCACCACTAAATTAAACCAAATGCTGCATTTTCTCAACCAATGCTGTGAGGTAGTGATACTGAGATGCAGAGTCATGACTTACTCTGCACCTTTTGCTATTGCAGTTTCCTCTGTCCTTCAGAAATAGCAAATAAAAAACACTCTGAATATTTGATCAGGTATTCTGAACAGATAAAAATTTTGAAAGGTTGAAATGGAGAAAATCATTGTTAAATCATCATGTAAAACAGATTTTTTTCTTCTTTCTCCCAAGAGATGTAATAGTGCTTAAAAGACTGATGTTGGAGTAGCCATCTTTTTTCCCCTACATGTTTTTATAGCCTACATTCCAAGACCATTAAAAATTCATTATATATTTAAAAATATTTTACATTCAATTACAAACAACAAGAATAATTATAAATTGCACACTGTAGTAATTACTAAAGTTCTAATAGGGAATAAAGGATATGACTTTTTATTTCAACATTATTCAAAGACACATTGTTTACTAAATGAGCACTAGAAGGGGATGATGTCTACAATAATTGTTGTCACAGCATCAGGCTGGTTAGAGAGTTAGGTGGAAGGTTGTGAACTTTGTGGCTAATTTCCTCCTTGCAGTTCATTTTATAAACATGTTGGAGGAAAAAGGGATAAAAAATATTCTCTCTACTCTAATGTCCACTAGTATTACATTTTGAACCCACTATGAGGAGGTAATATAAGTCAATAGATTCCCAAGCAAGGTACAAAAATTACTCCCTGAAGTTTTCTTCAAAACTGCTCTATCAGCATTATTAATGTTATTGTATGATATCAATTTTAAAAATCAAACAAAAAATCACATAGACAAAAATAAAGGCATAAGAAAGGGAAGGAAAAATATAACAAAATAAAGTTATATTTTTCAGTTTTCTCTCCTTCTGCTGAATTGTTTCTTGTAAACTGACAGTACAGACTAATATGTCTTTCTGTTTTCAGACCATCACCAGTTCAGCAAAAGGTAGAAATATAAAGTCCTGTAAATATACAGAGTGTATGAATAACCATAAATCCCATAACACTCATCCTCACTGTGTAACAGTGAATTTTGACAGATTATTGCCTTGAAGGAAGACACAGTAGTATGCTGAGGATTGAGGGCAGATTAGATATTTTTGCTCTCATATCAGACCATGAGTGCTTGCTAATGCTACATAACTACTTTTATTTTCTTTCCTGTGAAAAGATAGTTTAATTGCAGCAAAGCATTTTTTTCAATTAACAAACGGTGCAAGGTAAATATCCATCTATACATTCAATAACAGTGTCTGCAGACAGAAATATAAGGCATTTTCAGGGCAGCTTGCAACTGTTTTATTTTTAAAATATTATAGGATAGAAAGTAAAAACAAATACAAACCACAAAAGTCTTAATTTTTAGAACATGAATATTTTCCTTAGGATTTAAAAAAAATAATATTTAGAAACTTTTTTTTTATTCTCTAAGTGAAGTTTTGTGTGATAGACCAACATGTTTGTCATTGTAAGAAAAGAGAGGAATGCATAAATTCTGTGCACTGAATTGAAGATGTCTTCAACATTTTCACAGCCAGGACAAATCCAAACCCATTTTATAGATACTGCCAAGAACACCTGATGCTGTCTAGCAAGTGCTGGTTAGGATTGTTTGATGTACTTCTTTCCAAACCCATCCCAGTGTAGGAAGAGACCTTATCTCCTTCATTGAAGGCAAATGTGCATTAAGAAAGTCTTAAATGTCACCTGTTTATTTCCCTGATTTTTATTATTTTCAGGTTATTGTTCTGAAACAGGTTCAAAAATAAATAGAAAGTCTGCTTCTATTTGTCTTTTTGACAGAGTCTGTAGATTTCACATGGCAGTAAAATAATAACTACATCCAGGCAGACACTAGTAGAGATGTGTTTAAAGACAATTTTCTGCTCTTTTGTTTCGCTATTTGCTTATTCATCTACTTTCCTGACCTTTTCTCTTGAGAAGCTGGATGAACTGCAGCTGTTGCTTACTTCCTCATGGAGTCAGACTTCCACATCTGTCATGAATAGTTAATACTGCACAATTTAAAATGCTCTTCTAGGCTGTCATGCATTGCACATAGGTTTAAGTGGGTCAAGTTGAATTTTGCCAAAAAGCAGAAAAGTAATAGAACTGTTGTAATACCAGAGTTAGCAGACTTGATTTGCTTCTGGGTCAAGGCATTCACAACCCAGTCAGGAACATATTCAGGGGTATTTGAAAGCAGAAGAAGGAAAACAATCAAGACAGGGATGTATGCACACAGAAGAAAATAGTTATTCTCATTAACCCAAAATTGAAAAAACACTCAGACATCTAGTTCTGGTTTTGTTTTGGGAGTTTTTGTTTGGTTTTATTTTTTGTTTTTTTGGTTCGTTGGTTGTTTTTTGCTTTGTTTTGTTTTTTGTTTTTCTGATGATGGCCTTCAATAGTTGCTTAGAGAACGATAAAAAGAATGAAGAAGCTACAGCATGATCCCCCCCCGACAGTTTTCTGGTTCTCATGATTTTCAGCATATCATTACTTCTGATGGAACTTTTATTCACAGGTTTCTTCTATGAATCATTTTATTTTTTAACCAATATGTAAGTTCCATATATTCAAAGTGCCTTCTTTCAAGTTTAAACATTATACATTGTGCGGCCAAAATCAAATTCCCTTTGACTGTCACTTAATTGTGTGTAACATTAAATAATTTTCCTGTTAAAAATAATAATAAAGAATATTTTCTTATTAATATTGTCCTGCAATTCAGCATCTGTCATGAAGCAGTGGAGTTACCTTGATTTTAAACTGCAAGGTCCTAGTCTCTAACATATCACCATAAGGAATTGAAATGCTAATTATTAATTATTAATTATTTCATACTCTTATTTGCCTTTTTTTGTTCCACAATACCTTTTTGAGATGGTAGATATACTGTGCAGTTTTCAAGACAATACAATCTTTAGGATGATTATGCTTTTAATGTTGTTCTTTATTCCTCACTTTCTAGCAGTTCTAATTACCTTTCTCATGATATGTGCAAATTGAGAAAGAGTCGTCCTCGGTGACTTTTTTGAGTGTTATTTAACTAATGATGCTTTGAATGTAACATATAACTAATATTAGGCTGAATTCAATTCAATTTCAAGGGGAAAGCTTGAAAATAGGATCTAAGCACATCTGAAAAAACTTTAAAGGAAAAAATAGCAGCAAATAGAAAAAAGACAAGCCAAAGCTTGTCAAAACCTGTTTACAAGATGAAATCTCATAAATTATTTGGCCGTTCTTATAATTATTTTTAGCCTAGTGTTGACAGTGTTAAGTTTTCCTTTCATTTTTCTTTTTACATCACACATTATCAGCTCTCCATCCTACCTTGTTTTCCTTGAGTTTTAAAGTATCTTTATTAAAAACTTTATTTTTTAATAAAGTTCCATGATTTTTATTGGGAATTTTTAAATAAGAGACCTCTCTTTAAAAAAGAGAGATTTATTGGAATATTGTAAGTACAATATAAGCAATTAAAATATTTTTGGGGGGTTATTTGAATATCATACTTAATTTCCAGTGTTTGATACTTAATTTTCACTGCCAGCCAATGCCACAGATTTATTTTTAATTTGTGATTAAAGCAAGGGAATTGGATAGAGCCTGTGGATGACTTTGCAAAGGACTGAAAGTATGAAAATATTTATCGAATTTTGGAAAGCCCCATTCATTGAAGTTAGAAATCATCACAAAATCAGTCTCTCTATCACACATATGCACACACAAAATCCAATAGAATGTATTACAAAATGAACCTTTGGGGTTTTATTTCCAAAGCAATTCCTCAATAATTAGAATACTTTCCCAATTTACAGTGGCTGATTGTCTGTCCATTCAGTGAACAGCAGGTTAATTTGGTTTTGCTGTAGAAATGTTTCAGAATCTTTGTACTTTGCAGAAAACAATATAATATCAGGTATTTTTCTTTAATTTTGAGGATATTATGTTTTGATTGATTAAATCTTGACAATGAAAGTCAAGATTTCAAAGGAGCAAGAAAAGCAATCAAGTCCCACTGGCCAGAGAGTATAAAAGATTCTTTAAGTAGAATGTTAGGCTGATACATTATTTCACCATTCTTACCTTCTTAGATTTAAATACAATAACAGTTATATTTAGGCTTTCCTTTTTAAAAAATAATTTTTTATTCTAGCTCCACAAGTTCACATGGAGAAATTTCTTGAATAAAATATTTCATCACCAAAACTTTCTCAACAGAAAATTAGGATCTATTTGAGAGCACCCAGTGTGTAGATATTCATCCTTTATGTATTCACTCCCATTGAAAAAACTAAAAGAAGATTTATATTTATCCAGGATTGATTTCTTTTCAAATCATTCTGTGTAGTCCACATCAACTAGGATAACAAAAACCCTTCATGACCATTTACTTTTATACTTACATTGAGAGCCTCTTTTAGTATCCTGTAATAGAAGTTTATTGTGCTAGAGAAGGAAACTTGATTATGGTCTTCAGGGTAGTTATTTAGGCCTCTGAACACCTCCACAGTTCTTATTACTGCTAGGATTCCAGGATGTCTGTACGGGTCTCTTTTTCTATGCATAGTCATTTTGACAAGAATGTGATTTGCTATAGGTGGCCAAGTGAAGGTTTTGATAACCTTTTCCCATTTTCTCTGATCTCAAAGAGAACATTTTGTCCATTATAACCCAGAGAATGCTGTGGGAACAGAAGGCAGATCATGAAAAGTGAGGCTATGGCAGTGGTATTAAATAACTGCATTAATGTCAAGGTGCTTTACCAGAAGTTTCTACAAGATGCTGGTGTTTCATTTCTAATGACATAACGAGATACAGGAATTCTAAGTATTTGTAAAAAAAAAAAAGGCCATGACAGATAAAGAACTGATCTTTTCCCTTTCTTATGGCTTATATTATTTAATGATCTTCTGTGGAGAGAGAATTAGACTTTGTACCCAATGCCATCTTTATCCATGTCATAGAACTAAAGAGCAGAGAATTTAAAGACTTAGTAGAGGACATGGCTGCTATTCTATTTCATAATTAGGGAGGGGAGAGTGAGAATGAACAGGAAAGTGATGGCTGCACATCATGATTATTAGAATGTCCTTCCAGTGATCCTTATTTCAATAAAGGGTGGAATTTACTCTATCTAATACGATGATACTGCAGAGAACACCTTTCACAGTGAAATATCAGAAAGTTCTGTACAATGATAAATAAATGCCAACTAAATAGGGTAAAACCTACATTTTCTACATGTGTTCCATTTTCCATAACGTTTAGGAAAGAATGTCTTAAAATATTGAGAAGTTTCTGAAATCTTTGCCAAGGACTTCCTAAAAATTTGATGTGCTGAAGTAAGGACTAGCAGACCTGAAATGGCTTTGAATGTATGAATTCCTGTTTCTAGCATATTTCTATTTTACCGTGCTCAAACGTTGAAGACTATTGATGACAATAGAAAGCCTCTAATAGATTGGGATATGCTTTGGATAAAATGTGAGGAAATTTTCTTTCACTCATAACCCTATTATTCTAAATACCTGGTTCAGGTGGATTAGCCTGGAGCAAAGTGTGGATCAAAAGGATGAAACTTGTCCTGTGGCACTGATCAACCTCCTCTGAAACAACATGGACCATACTGACATACAAACTCTCAGCCACTGCAGTGTGGCTTGGAGCTTGGGAAAAGTAGCATAAAAATTGGACAAGTACTCATTTTTGATCAGATTTCCAACAGCCATCATGTTAAGAACTCTATGTCATTCTCCTTACTCTGTGTTTTTTCTTATGAATATTTTGAACACATGTATTCAGAAAGTTCTCTGAAATGTTTTAATAGTGCAGGTAAAACACAATTTTCTTTTCTGATTCTAAACTTTTTATGCTCCAAAGTGTTAGGGACATTATGCAAAATAAACAATAATTCCTTACTTCTGTATTGTCACTGTGACCTCTTCTCTCCTCACTGTTTCTTAAATGAATTACACATAAAAATTGTAAAAAAACTAGTAAATATAAATGATGCAGCTGTTTAAAAGCTCAACAGTCACTACAGTGATTGTCAAGTGGAGTTTTTTATATCCATTATTATGAAAAAGTGTCCAAGAACTATGGGATTCCACCTGCATTGGGGTTTCAGCTCTTGGACCCTGACATAAGGACCTGGACTTGTTGAAGTAAGTCCAGAGGAGGGCAATGAAGAAGATTAGAGGGCTGAAGCACCACTGCTATAGAAACAGGTAAGACAAAGCTGGGACTCCTTAGCCCAGAGGAGAGAAGGCTCTTGGGACAGCCTTCCAGTTCCTAAAGGATGGCTCAAGAAAGATGGAGAGGGAATTTTAACAAGGGCGCGTAGTGATAGTACAAGGGGGAATGGCTTCAAAATGAAAGGGATAGGCTTAAATATTAGTAAAAAACTCTTCCTTATGAGGGTAGTGAGGCATTGGAACAGGTCACCCAGAGAAGTTGTCCATATCCCACCTGTGCAAGGGTTCAAGGACAGGCTGGGTGGGCTGTGAGCAACCTGGTCTCATGGAAGGTGTCCCTGCCTACTGCAGGGGATTGCAGCTGTATGATCTTTAAGGTCCTTTCCAACCCAAACCATTCTGTGATTCCATGTGTCAAATAGAAATGTGTTAATAATTTTAGTTGATAGGCAAATTTTCCTGGGCACTTTGTCATTGATGGGTCTGAGATTTTCTTCTCACCTTTCCACATCTGACTTTCCAAGAGGTGTCAGGATTTCTCCTGCCAGTGACTTCTGTTATCATGGATCCTCAATGCACAGGTCATTGTATACATTATGGTGCTCTGCAAAACAACCATTCAATATTTTGTGTGTCTTATCCATTTCTACATATGCCAGTCACAATAGGTCTTTCTGTCTGGGCTCCAACTAAACAGTTTCCCTAATCAGACTATAAAAAAATCTTTTATTATCCACATCTCAAAGCAATATTTTACTGTTCTGTAAAGAGGTCATCACATTTTTGGAAGGTGGAAACATTCCTTCACCAGCAGACTCTCTCTCTGTGTGTGAAATCTTTTCCACTTCATGATGATTTCTAATGCAGATTTATTAAATTAATTTTGACTCAGACTTTTAAAATCCCATAAATTTTCAACCCATAGATTGGCATTAAAAAAGAGAAATCTTTGTCCTCGAATTATCAGCCAGATAGTTATATGATTAATGGAGAAAATAGGGAAAGGAGAAATATTAATTACTATCTCATCTAAATTGTCAGTAGCTTGACTGGGCCTTAATGAATTGCATTGGCAACATAGTTTATTTACGATACCTGTCAAAAGTTCCCAGAGTACTGTAAAAGATTTTAAGTATCAGAATAAAACATTAATATTCAGGTGCTATATCAATATATTGGAAACAGCTCCTTGCATCACAGATCTAATCAATAACCTAATTTTGGTCAAGTGAATGTGACAAGCAATGAGGATGAATGGAATGAAAGATTATCAACCTTTATTTTCAATCATTGAAGAAGCATTATGTGTGAGGAATAATGATAGTGCCATGACAGAACGTTGGGTGCAATTCCCTTTCAAAAAATCCCTGAGACTTTCAATTAAAAAAAATAAAAGGAAATAAAATCTGGGTTTAGTTACTATTGTTATCTCCACAGTCATTTGCTTATCATTGCAAAATAATTACCTAAATTAGAAATTCCAGCTTAAAAACTTCACAGGGCCAAGGACCTATCTATCCCTATAAGGACACAGTATTTCAGATGCTAAATTTTATCCTTTTCTCAGTTCTACAAGAATTCCATTGAAGTTCATATAAAACAATGATAAACAAATTTGATTTTCTGGAATGTTTTTCTCTGAATGGCCTACATGCTCATTATTCCATTGGCAAATGTGACATAATGTAATACCCTTAGCTAGAAAGCAATTCTGCTTAAAAAACCCAAATCCAAACCACATTGCTCATACCAGCTACTAAGTGTTTTCACCCCCTGGACAAATTATCTGTAAATCTAGGCCAGTTGCTTAATTGAACTTTGGTGTCATGTCTATCATGTAGACAAGAACATTTAATTTTTTGTTATGTCAGCTAGAGACTCTATTTCATGTATGAGATTATTCTACTTTCATAACTACAGCACCTTTTCTAATTTTGTGGCTGTCTTTATCTGAACTGCACTGGTACTTTGAACTGAAAAACCTGATAAGTTAATCCAATTCCTACTCTACCCAGCTATTTTGATTTCTCTTTAGTAAATCTATTGCAGTAAAGGTGGTTGGATTTTTACATAAAATAAGTAATCCCCAAAGCATTTACATGTAAAGATATTTTACTGCTCCTGTGACATAGCACAGAAAGTTGTAATATATATGATTCAGGTCCCATTTCTACACCTTCCATGTATATCTGCATTTAGTCAAGCACTAAACCTCTTTTCCTTAAAATGAAGACCATTTTAAAATGACATGCTGCAAAGATGTCCTGCCCTGCCTATTAAGATCTTATTGCAGCAATACAATCTTATTATTGCTTCCAGCCATTTCCACTGCTTATCATTTCAGAGTTAAAGTGCTTTGCTTCTCCAAATTCTTTCCTTGCAAAAGAAAGTCCCCAAGGCATTCAGCCTCCTATTCCTTACTGTAGCTAAATGACAATGGAAGGTTTTCAGTCTGAGAATTAAAGGGGAAAAATTTTGCAGAATATTCCTTGTTATTTCCTTTTGGGGAAGAGATCAGAAGGCAGAATTATTTAAATAAATAAGAAAAAAAAGAAAAAAGTGAAAAACTCAAAGAGTAATGAAGTGAAGAGAGAGAAGAGAGGAGTGGAAAGAAAAAGAAAAAAAAAAGAAAGAAAAATAAAAAGAAAAAGAAAAGAGAAAAATAGAGAGAAGAGAAGAAAAGAGAAGAGAAGAGAAGAGAAGAGAAGAGAAGAGAAGAGAAGAGAAGAGAAGAGAAGAGAAG
>JAWWMS010000001.1:12342708-12366198 GCA_035048045.1 Chlorospingus semifuscus
AAGAAAAGAAAAGAAAAGAAAAGAAAAGAAAAGAAAAGAAAAGAAAAGAAAAGAAAAGAAAAGAGAAAAGAAAAGAATGATTAAAACATCACATAATCTTTTAAATCAATTTTAATGTAAGACATGGGTCGCTTTTATTGCCAGTCGCATTACGTAATGTAGTAAGTGGCAGATTTGATGTGTATTACATGCCTGGCCAAAAGAGCAAGGAAAGAGTTTTATTTGTGTTCTTGGGATGTTAAAAACTCCTGAATTCCCACTGGTAATTGTACATCCATGTGTAAGGGAGAAGTTGCCTCATTAGAAGAAGAACATTTGGGGACCTTTTTGATTTTTTTCTCACAGGTACTTTACAAGACAAAGAATCACATGTAATGAGCAGCAGTAATAAAACACAGCCATAAAGGAAATTAAAAATTTATTTTGACAAAATGACAGTATTGATGAGGAACTACCACTGTTCATTGGTTCTACATGTCATAACACCCACAATCAGAGCAAAGTTTCTACTTTTTTTACGAATTAGATCATGTCATAAATTCATATTTCACATCAGAGATTATGGCACAGGCAATGAGGTTTGCATTTGTGATTGAAAGGAAACATAAGCAGCAAATGAACTGAAGAATACTTGGTCTGCCTCATCTTGCTCTCACCAGGGGTCACCACGATGCCCCAAGCCCAGCATGAAAGGTTGCTGATGGCAGCAAGTGACAAATGCTATTGCATTTTATCCCTGGTTTTGGAAGTCCCTGCAGGGAAAGTTACCATGGCCTGGTCAAGTTTTCAGACGTGTTTTCTTAGTTTCTGTCATTTACAAAATCTTAGTCAGCTTCATTAACAAAACAGGCAAAATTACATGTGATAAGTATTATTAAAAGCGCAGTTATTTCTTTTATTTAATTAATTTTTATGCAGGTTAATGTATTAAATCTTTGTATCATGCATTTATCTTGTTAATAGCTCAAGTTGTTATACTTCAATACATACAATGTGCATTTATGTGACATGAATAAGTAGCCTTTGTATGACAGATAAGAGTATGCATGAGTGAGGAGTTATTATGACTAGTAGAAGAAAAATAGGTAGCAGTCTGATGTAAGAGAAGAAAGCAGTGTTTAATTTTTCATTGTAATTTCAATGGTCGCTTATTAGATGAATTTGAATGGGTTTCTCCTACTTTTCTGAATTTCCTACCAATTTTTCTTTCAATGAGAAGGTGCATTTAGCCTGAAATGTCATCTTTTATACCAGCATGAGTGGGCTGGCTGACTGAAGTTCCAAACACCAATTGTTAACTAAAAACCAAAAAAATAGTGGCTAAATAAAATATTTTAAAAAGAAAAGCATGCTTATTTTATGTAACACTGTTGTAAAAATTTTGATGTGACTTTGAAGAAATCTGTCAGATTTCATATTTCAATCTGTTTTTCATAGTTAATAGCAGCAACTTTTTTGAAATTTATTTTTCTTTCTTATGATTGACTTGAACCCAAGTATCCAATATCAGACCCATTTTTGTGGGGGTTTTTGTTATGTATTGATAATATTAATTTAAAAGGAAAAAGGAGAAAATAAAAATAAATAAAATTTTCAAAAGGATAAGACAGAAAAATACATACACAACTCTGTTAAATTAAAAACAATATTCTGAAAATAAAGAAGACTGGGAAAAAATATGTACACAGCTTAGATTGTAATTGATTCACTGAATGTTTCATAAGATAGGTACAATGGAATGGTGACTAACTGATTTTCTAGCTCTAAGCCATAAACCAAAATAAACTATTCCAGTCTAATTGTGTTTAGTTAATTTACGGTCTAAAAAGGAATGGAGGGATCAATAGGTGGAGTTGAAGGGAGCACTACACATTCAGAAGAACACTTTGTTTAAACTTCATGAAGAATCTCTATAAAAGTTGCCTGTCTTGGATAAATAAAAAAGATAAGCTAAAGAATATAAGAATATAAGAAATGTATTGAACTTGGGGTGCCTGTTGCAATGCCAAGTCTTCTACAGTCCAGAATTTAAATACTGAGGCTGATGAAAGACATTGTAACCAAACAGGAAAGCAAAAATAGATAGCTACTGAATATGAGTAAATAAAGAAAAAGATTAGTAAAAATGTTCTACTCTGTTTCCTAGAGGGATTCACCAAGATGCATGGAAGAGATAACAAACTTTCTGTTCAAAATTTCACTTTGCTCCAGCTTTTGTTTTCCAATGACTTTGAATTAAAATTATCAATTTTGAAGTTAAAACTCAACACAATGCTACCAAGGCCATTTCCTTATCTTGACAGAAATATCCATGTCACCTGTGACCAGACAACAATGAGAAAAAGTCAGTAATATTGTCATGCATAAAACCCCCCTAAATTTTCAATAGTTAGTAGTACCTTTTAGTGAAGACACTGCCTACAGTGTCTTCACATGGAGCACTGTCAGATCATCTTATTCACCTTATTTAGGAAATCTCAGCACATCCCATGAGAATAAAAGCCAGTAAAGATCTAAAAAGGCTTAGAAATCACTTTAAACAGTAATTAACTGCCCAAGAATTTAAATTGTCCATATCTTCTTTCCTCTCTGTAAATCTAATTTCTTCTATGATAAGGAAAACAATGGAAAAATTAATGAAATTTTAAAAAATAATAAATTAACTATTTAGAAATGAGCAGGTAGACTCAGGAAGAGAATACATTCATGAGGCTAAAGAACATCAGATTAAAAAAAAAATTCAAAATATTCATTGCCAGAAACAGAATTTGCAGCTAAAGATGGTGACTTAACTTCAAGTAAATGTTTCTACATTTTCTTAACAGGAATTAACCTTGACAAAGTTTCAGAGGAACCTTCTGATATGGAAGCCATGTGAGTTCTTTTCGTGTTCTTCTGAAGCAGCTGGTACTTGTCATTTTGGAAGTCTGAACACCTGACAAATTTTTGGCAGCTCTGAACAAGTCTGGCAATTTCTATTAGTTTATATTACTGTCAAAAATATTTCAAGAGCCCACAGCTCAGTTATCACAAGAGGGCACTGCAGGAATGCCTGCTAAAAAGTACCCAAAGATTCATCTGAAGCATGTTGGTTATTGTTTCCTTTTTCATTTTCTCCTTTCATTAAAGTAGAATAAAGGCAAAAATGCTAAAAGAATTACCAAGATCTCACAGCTTGCTAATGAAAAATATTCATTTGGTGAAGACATTCAAGAATTTATATAATATAGTCTCAAAACATTATGTGTACCAAATTTTTAATGTTTACTATTCTTTATGGGGCTCTGAAACATTTCTTCCACCTCTATCTTGCCCTCATCATTTTTTTCATGACCAAATGTTCTCAGTATATGTTTAATAGTATGATCAACAGCCCATCTGAGGTGCCTCTAAAAAAATACACACAGCATAGGGAACAAGCAGGAGGAGCTGAAAGCTGCAGTGCAACTAGCAAATCTGTGATCTAATTGCTTTTTTTTAACATGATGCAATGAATCACTCAACTGGAATGTTTGTCAGCAAAGGGGACTCTTGCTCCAAGGATATCCTCCTTGTACAGAGGATTGTTTCTTTCCTCAGGTGATAACCCAAAAAGAGGACGAGTTTTACCAGACCAGTTGCTTACCAACACGGCTGAACTAATTAGAGATTTAAATATGGACTACAGTGATCACACCTTGGTGGAATTCACAATGATGAGGAGAGTCACAACACTGATTTTTGGAAAATAAACCATCAGGTATTTAACTAATTGGTGGATGGAACTCCTCAGGAAACTGTCCTCAGGAACAAAGGAGGTAAACAGAAATGGCAGCTATTTAAGCACATTTAAAATGAAAGAGGTCTTGATTCCTACACGTAAAAAATCCAGAGAAGGATGGCATGAGACCATCATGGCTCAATAAGGACCTTCTGACCTAATTAAAGTATAAGAAAGAAATGCACAGGCACTGGAACCAGGAACATGTCTCCTGAGAAGAATATAGTGTTGCCATCTAGATTTGTAGGGATCAAACTGAGAAAGCTAAGACACAATTGGAGTTGAATTGGCAAGAGATGTAAAGCATAAATAGGATCTTTAAAAGGATGTCCGGAAAAGAAAGATGAAAGAAAATGGACTCAGTCTTATAGAAGTACTGTCCAGCAACATGGAGAAGGCCTGAGGTACTCAAATCTTTACCTCATTTTCCAATTGCAATTTCTCTTCCCACCTCTATCAAGTCCCTGAACCTCAAGGACTGGTGAACAAAGTGCTTCCCATCATCAGAGAGGATCAGGTTCAAGGCCATGCGAGGAACATAAAGAAGTCTATAGGACGAAATAGAATGCATCCCAAAACTCTGAAGGAATTTTTTGATGTAGTTGCCAATTTGCCACTCTCTCTGACATTTGAAAAGTCACGGCAAGTCAAGTGAAGCTTTTAAAAAGAGTGGAAAGGAAGACCCTGGGAACCACCAAATTGTCAGTCTAATCTCTGTTCCTGGGAAGATTATGGAGCTGATCTTTGTGCAGGGTGTGTTGAGACTAAGGAATACAAGGAAATGATCAGAGACAGCCAGCATGGGTAAATCATGCCTGACAAAACTAGAAACCTTCTGTAGGGGGCTGACTGTGTTGGTGGACAAGAGAAAACTATGGTTATCATCTACCTGGCCTTTGATAGAATACCCCACACCATTCTTACCTTTAAACTTGAGAAATTTGGAGTTGGTGGGTAGGCTGTTAGGTATATAAGGAATGGGTTGGATGACCACAAGCTACAGTTGTTGACTCAGTGTCCAAGTAGAAGCCAGTAAAAGATGTTGTCCCTCAATGATCTCAGTACTATTCAATGTCTTAATCCACTCCATCAGTGGGATTGAGTGTACCCTTAGCAAGTTTGCAGATGACACTAAACTGAGTGATGCAGTTAGTTTGCAAGAGGGGACATCATCCCCTCCAGAGTGACCCTGACAGGCATGAGGAGTGGGTCCACACAAATCTCATGGAATTCAACAAGGCCAAGAGCAAGATCCTGAAGCTGTATTGAGGTAATTCCCAGTATCAGTGCAGACTGGGGGATAAATGAACAGGGAGCAGCCCTGGACAGAAGGGTGGATGCTATTGGCTGATGAAAAATTGGATATAAACTAATATTGTGTGTTTGCAGCCCAGAGCCCTCCCTGTGCTGGGCTCACCCAGAGCCCCGTGGGCAGCAGGGCAGGGAGGGGATTCTGCCCCTCTGCCCCCTCTGCTGAGACCCCACCTGCAGGGCTGCATCCAGCTCTGGGGTACACAGAAAGACACAGACATGTCAGAATGGAGGCAAAGAGGGTTAGAAAATATTGTCAGGTGTCTGGCACCTCTTCTACACCTCACCTCTCCAGCTGAGGCCAAGCTGAGAGAGGTGGGATTACTTAGCCTGGAGAAGGTTCAAGAGACACCTTATTGTGTTTTTTCAATATAGAAAGAGTTTTTATAAGAAAAATGGAGAGAAACATTTTGCCAAGGCATGTAGTGACAGGACAAGGGAGAATGGTTTTAAACTGAGAGTAGATTTCAACTAGACACATAAAATCTTTTTTGTGATGAGCATGGCAAGATACTGGAACTATCTAGAGAAGCTGTGGATGCCCTGTCATTTGAAATATTCAAGATAAGATTGAGTGAGGCTTTGAACAACCTGATCTAATGAAAAATGTCCCTGGCCGTGGCAGGGAGGCTGGACTACATGAACTTTAGAGCAACCACTGCACTCCACATGAGAAAAACCATGCAACACCATGCAACCCCATGATCTTCAGAAAATAAATCCTAAGAAATTCATCTCTCTTTCATTTTGTGCTCATGGGGATTCCTGTTACTGAAGATTCCACTTTGCCTGGGAAAACCTTGTACTGTTTCTCTTGAAGGTAGGCTTTGCAGGAGGTAAGGTATTCTTGTGAATAATTATAAAATGTGCATACCTGTCTTTTAAATGGCTCTTCTATTCCTAAAACAGTCTACAGCAGGTATATGATATGTTTTATTTCTGTTAACAGTGTAGGGACATTATTTTTTTCCACTTAAATACACTCAATCTTTTTTAAAACAAACTATGAAATGCATCTTGAAGATAAAATATATACATATATATAAATAATATAAATGACATAAAGCCATATATATATATATATATATCTAATGGCATAAAGCCATATATATATATATATATATGGGTTTATGTAAATATTCACATGCAAGAATCCCTGATAAAGCAGAGAAGAAAGTTAGAAAACTTTTTTTTCCAAACATAAATTAAAGCTCACTACAAACTATTTTCTCATGAAATATCGTGTCATTCTTAATTTTTCATAAATCCTAAAAAATATGGAATTTTTTACTTCATTTTACTGCTCCAATATTTTTGTTAAAATAGTACTCTTAGTATTGCTACAACAATAAAATCAAAATAAAAAATTCTGGTCTCATAGATACATCTTTAAAAAAAAAATTATCGTGCATTTTGATTCCACCAAACTGACATTTTAAAGCAAAAAGATATTGCATCAGAATTATTTTGACTAATTTTACTTACTAACATACCCTTACTAAGATGATTTGAAACATCCTGAACCCTGTGAAATAGAGGTTTTATTCTGGATTTACTTTAGTCACCTTCCCTTTGGCATGCCCTAACTGAACAGGGACTATCTGCAGGAGTGAGAACAACTTTTGTTTTCTGTGGGTGAGCTGATGGCTTCTGGCTACTTTATGTTGCACAAGAAATACAGTCCATATCCCTGTGTTCTAGATATCACAAAAATTCAGGTGTCTTACCAATATGAGCTTGCTAGAAAAGACAGAATTGCCCTTCTGTGAGTATGAAATAAAATTTAATCTGCCTTCATACTTACAAGCCCTTTTCTATATTTTTTTCAGTTTGTGACTTCAGGGTGTCTTCAAAGCTCAGGAAAACCAAGGCTTTGTAACTGGTTGACACTATTCTCTTAAAAACTTGATGTAAAGCAAGTCTGTGTATCTTTGATACCAAGTTAGGAACTATGTTTCAGGTTAAGCATATCAGTGCATTATTTTAAGGTGAATTTGCTGATTTTTTCAAAATAAGTGAAGATGGGTCATAAAATGCAGTTCAGTTCTGCTAAGCTTCTTAAAAATGGTAAGGTTAAGCTAGATTTAAGAAGCTGCTGGAAATTCACATCATAAAATAATCTCTTGAAGGCAAGGAATCAGCAAGCCTGTGATTTCAAAATAGAATAAAAATCAAATTTCCCAGTAGTAAATATTCATGAACTATCTTTTTGTTTCTCTGTCAGCTGCAGCAGATGCGTAATATACATTGTCTATGCGCATACTCTTTTGCTAGAGCAGTGGTTAAAAAATGACTTTCATTGTACTTAGATTCATCACATTTCAAATGCACATTTGTCTTCCAATGATGAAGGGACATATTGTACACTTTTTGAAAAAAAATTGTGGGTTCAGCCAATTTTGTTTCCTCCCCAGGTCCTTTGATGGCTATAGGTCTTCCTGTCACAAATTTTGTGAGCTTTTAGGATTTTGGAATGTGTGTTCCTTCAATTCATAGGCAATTTTGCAAGTGGGTGTATGCAGCAATTAAATAGTTTCTATTACTACTGGGGAAATCTTGATCAGCTGTAGTGAGTAAAACTCTAGTAGGTAAAACTCTAGCTTGGCAAATATGCTGAGTATTTACCAAAGTGGGCTTGACATGAAAATTGGGCACTATCCTTTCAATTCTTTACAAATGTTCACAGAAAAATGTTTGATATCCTGAGAGCTGGTATTGATTTCGTCCTTTTCAATCCATTTAAGAGGATTTGCTACCTAAGTACTAACTGAATGGTAGACTGGTGTTGCTGCAGCATCTTTCTGCCTGTCTGAATTCTGGCATTCAAGTACTGTTCCAGCCACTGAGGTCTTTTCACTGGTGGTTCAGATCTCAGCAGCTTCCTAACAGCACTCTGGCAGAGAAAATCTTTCTTTTAACTTGATGACAATGTTACTTAAAAAAGAACATAATCTTTTCTGAGTTGAGAGCTAGGAAAAAAGCATCATAACATCTGATAGACTCTTGTAAAGTATATTTGATAATCTTGTACGTGGAAAGTCAGCTGCTTTTCCCACCATCACAGAAGGAAACACTCCATAGTTCCTGAAACATGTAAAATGTGTTTCAAGTGAGAGCAATCAAGTTGAAAATTCCTCCTGAGTACTAATATAAATTCTCTAATGAAGAAAGCCAGAGAAAGCAGACAGTTCAGAAGACTGTGGAGGAAAATTCTGGTCATTAAGTTGTATGTACTCATGAGGATTATTTTAACAAAAAAAATTAATAGCAATTTAAAAACAAATAGGTCATGCAGAAATGGATGATAATACACAAAAATCAAGATGGTAGTGGAGATTAGTTCATTGGTCAGGTGCTCATAATGCTGTGGTTGCAGGTCTGATCCCTGTACTGGGCCATTCTCTTCAGAGCTAAACTTGCTGATCCTCCTCCGGGTCCCTTCCAGCACAGAATATTCTGTGATTCTGTAAATAAAATACGTCCTTTTATAGGCTGCTGCTTTTCCTTGTAAATATTTTACTCACTAAACTATGATAATATTTGAAATGCTACTACACCTACCAGAAATACAACAGCCTAGTAATCCCAGAAAATGTTAGAACTCAGAGTAACAAGTTTAGTTGCACATTGTTTTCATGAATTTTATTGTAGATACAGAAAAAAATACGTAAAGGATATTCAGCAGAGTTGAATTCCTTGTAAAGGATATTCAGCAGAATGAGAACCTCTGCATTTCATCCTGTAGCAATAATGAAGAAGACAAAGATGACAATAAGTAATAAAGACTTATAGTTGATAGCCTCACAGCGACAGTATCAGAACACATGCATATATTATTAGAATTGTCCAAATATAATGTAATTACCTTAAAAAATCATTAAAGTTTGGAATAGCCAAGACATATAATATTACATAGTTGAAGAAACTGTCAGGTTCTCTTGGCAAGGTTTTCTGCAAGATTAAAGGCAGTAAGAAACCTGCCAATACTGGCACAACACTGCACTAATAAATAACATGGGATATTTATATAAATCAACAGTTGGCACAGAGCTTACTTTCCTTCTGCAAAGAAGTTTGACATCTTTCTACTATGGTGAAAAGAAAAGAAAAATTAAAAAAGGGAAAAGAAAAGCTTTGCTATATTATTTTATTGCAACAGGTATTTGAGGTTGGACTAGTATAGAACTTGTAACAGAGATTGTAATGCTTGAGCATTGTATTACTGTTACATGCTGATTTTCCAGTTGCTTCTGACTTTCCCAAACTTTGACCATATGGGATTGATTTTTTTTGTCATATATTTTAGTATAGACTACTATTTTTAAAAAGTCTGTCCTGACCCTCCAATCCACCAACCCAAATCTTGAAATAATTTCAAAAAGCCTTGCGTTCTTGTAAGTAAAGCTTTAACATTTTGATTTTAAGTACCTTGCAGATGTTCAGTAGTAATTCTCTAGAGCTCTGTTGCTTAGTCCTTCAAAGATTTTCATTGCATTGGCCATTCTCTAAGAACATTCTCCTTGCAATTACTGATTTTTTTTTTGTCAAAGCGGGGTTAGCTTGAGGTTCAAAGCTGGCCAGTGATCTGCCCTGTTCCCTGTTCTGTTTTTTCCACACTTCTCATTAAAACAAAACCAAAGACAATAAAATTTTTGCCTACAGGGAAATACAGGCGGTCTAATGGAGCCTGAGTGCAGGAAGACAGGTTAAAATAGGGAATAGGAACATGAACTTACAGCAGCTTCAAAGGCTGAAGTTGTCTGGGAAAGTAGATTCTTTTGACAGAGCTGGCAAGGCAAAAGGACTTGGAAAATGTGGTGAGGTGTGGATGGCATGCTTGTACTTTGTAAACAAGTAAAGCAAACTAAACCAAAAGGCTTGTACAGTCATACCAACAAAATTTTTTCAATTCAGGTAATTTTGTTTAACTTTATTTAATATTTGCCAGTGGACAAAAATTTCTGATCCCTGATTCAGACAGCAAGAAAAAAAATATAACACAAAGAAGTACTTATGTACCATTTATCCTGTTCCCTCCATAACCTCTATTTTCAATGTGTTCACTGTTGGGTACACTCTCTCCATCAAAATTATTTCAGGAAGGTATTGGGTTGCAGAGGAGGGAGAGGAGATCTGCATAATTATGTATGTTTTGGGGTTTTTTTATCATGAGATGATGTTTGGCCATACTGGGCATAATGGCTCCTTTCTGCCACTCTACACTTGCAGGTTTCCTGACACATTGTTCTCCTGTCTGTGAACTGGTTCAGATTGCTCCCAGGCTGTGGTGCCTCAGGTTGCATTTTTTCAGAGGGGTCCCTACTGCTTGAGCAGTGTTGCCAGCAAAATATTCTCAAGTATGGTGATTTTATTTGACTTTACTGCTTGTCAGTGGACAAAAATTTCTGATCCATTATTCAGACAATGAGAAAAATAATTTAAAAAGTATTAAAGAAATGGTAAAATCACAGGTCACTGCGACACAGGGGCATCCCTGTCCTGGTGTGAGTCAACCATGGGCTGCAGTTCTTCACAGGCTGGCTTAGGTGAGCCACAGCCACAGCCTCTTGCCCATGTCCCTACTCTAGCCTGTATCACCATCATATGTCACCTTCTCCCACAGAGGATACCACCATACCCACCTCCTACTGACACCTTGTCACTTCTGACCAATACATGGACTTGTCTGGTCACCTGGCTGAGACCAGGATCGAGCACTGAGATGGGGTCAGGATTGGCAAGGTAAAACTGAAGTTTGGGACTGAGTCAGGTTGCCACAAAAAGAGGGGAAGTGCATCAGAAAAATTTCAGTGTGGCATCAGTGGGGACAAATTAAAGTCATTGGTAAAAAGTCTGCTATGGATGGGATGAAGGAGGATGATGTGGTAGTGGGTTCAAAGGCATTAAATTGAAAATTGTCAAAAAAGAAGGCTCTGTATCTGAACAACACATAGCGAACTATTCAGCCATTCAAAATTCTTTTGTATGTGCTCTGTTCCAACTTTCCCAGACTCTGGAATTCTCTGTGTCAGTCGTATTTTCCTTGCACATTATGAAGAATATTTTCTTTTTACCAGACTGGCACACAAGTGTGGTGATGTGTCTGCAAATGTAAAAGCATGTGCAAAGATGTTTCCCTGATCTTGCAGATGAATAAAGCACACCATCCCTGGAATATCCCTAAAGAAACAGGAAGGACCTTCACATGGTGAATTCCTGTTGTGAGCTGGATACAGAGGATAATAAGTACTCAGGCTACTGAGAGAGATTCAGGTGTCATGAGGCTATTTCAGGATGGATGTTTCTTACTCTGTTGGGTTTCTACTTCCTTTCATCATTTCTCAGCAGCAGCAACAATAGGAAAAAGAAGGCAAAAAAGAAAGCAACTGTCTGGAGATATTTGCCCATATGTGGTACTGACTTTTGTTTCCACTTTACTGTATCCCACATTGTAAAAACAATAGTAAAGCTTAGTCTGTTCTTTGTGCTTCTTTGAACCTTCAGGAGAAGTTCTCATTTGTATACAAATTCTACCTGCTCAGTCTCACAGAGCTGAGCCTCATTCTGCTGTAATTAAATCAGACAAAACACCCAGCCAAACAAGAGCTAACAGATGGTGTGCTTCATATGACAATCTTTAGGAGTCACTTTGAAGTAGTGTTCTTTGTAATAAGCCTTGTCACAGCATGGTGTATTAACAGCTCCCCATTTTCAGGTTTCAAAAGTGTTGTATGGTGTGTTGAAGAAACAAATATTTGTCTGCATTTATTGTTTAATCTTCATCTATATTGAGTATTGATCAGGGAGTCACCGTTCACATCAAGAACTGAATGCACAGTGCAAGCTAAACATCTGGATAAAAATATTGCTGAGTTCAGACCACAGAGACATATTCAGAAATGTATTTTCAAGTATTTTCCAGAGAAGAGGACCTTAGAAAATTAAATTCAGAAAGTTTCAGAGAGTAGCAATTTTTTCATCAAAAAGGAAATTATTAATACATTTAACTACACTCTGATTAGTAACACATTAATCTAATGCAATAAAAGCTTTTCAGAGTAATAGTATGGTTTTCTGTTAGCAAAGAGGAAGTGAAATTGCAGGAGATTCCCTTCTGGGCTTGTTTATGTCTTGCCATCCCCATTCCTTGTTTCTGACAGCTAACACCCACTTCCCATGCAAATCTTGCCTTGAACTTTTTGCTCCAAGGAAAATCTTACTTTTCTAAGACCACATTGTAATTATATTTGTCATTCTTGTCATATTGCTTAAATGTCACTCTGGAGAAAATAATACAGTAATTAGCAGTGATTTGTGAAGGATATTTGCTCTGGGTCTAGTTCTTCAGAGCAGCAATCCTCTAACTTTTGTATTGGGGGATTACACTCCTTGCTTCCTGTAGGCAGTCAGTGATTTTTCTCTTCACCACAGAGGTGGTGCAGATTTGTGTGTGTGCCCACATTCCTGGGCACATCTCTGTGCATTCACAATCACTATTCTGCTGTGCTGCAAACTCCCATCTGTCCACAAGTACCTCACCTACTGTGACAAAAAAAAAACAGAAAAAAAGTAGTTGCAGTCAAACTGCTTTGTCTTGTCTACTCTGGGTATTGTAGGGATTTTCTACACTGTCTTAAATTTAAATAACACTAGTTGTGTTTTCTATCCAAAATCCTAACGATGTAGAGGTCACTGTGAGCCACTCCTTTCCCTTTTGCTTAAGAATGCCTTCTCCAGTAATAAACTCTATTCTGTAGAATATTTTAAAATGCCTTATTCTAAACAGGAACTGATTCTTGTGGGGCTTGACTTTAACAAAGCTAAATATTCTGATTTAAGGGATGAATTTTAAGCAGAAATGTGACCTGAGTAAATATATTCACCCCTTAAGAACAGTGACAATAAAATTGAATGGGTGTAGCTGCATCTTGTTACAGATAAGAATTGCAGCAGATAATTTACACATTGAAGATTTTTAAATGAATCATTCTGAAATTCTAGATGTGACTGAAATACAGATTATTTAAAAAAAAATCTCATGTCACTGAGTAGAAAAAAAAAAGGTTTATCCATGCGTTGATTTTGTAATTTCTTTTTTAATTTTTATATAATTATATATGAAGTTATGATACAAAAACCTGTAATGCAGGCTATTTCTGACTATTTTTTATATTTAATTTTCAAATACAACTAATAAATACATGATTTTTCAATACAGATTTCAAAAAAAATTGAAACTGTAAACCTGCAGGCATAACAGTTGATGTTGGAATGAATCAAATTTTTGTCATTTGAAGATGTCAGCTGAAAAGTATAAGCCTTTTGGAAGATTGTCATCTTTTAGAGTTTCAAAAGTAGGCCAAAATCTGAGTTTATTGCCATTTAAAGGATTAAAATCACATTTTGTAGAATAGGACATAATAAACACCTTTAACAGGAAGCAATACAACATCATTCTAGATGATAGTCATGTCAAATTGCTCTTCTCAGAACAAGTGCATACATTTTGTTGCATTTTCAAATTACACATTTCTTGTATTTTCTTACATGGTATGGAACCATTTATAAGAATTCTATTAGCAATTATTATTTTTTTTCCATTGACACATTCTGAAGTGAAACCCTTGATACCAATAGCTGGCTGGAGGACTGGAGGTTCTTCCTCTTTTTTTTCCTTCTACATCAAAACATTGTTCTTGTCTTTCATTTTTCTAATCCATTTTTGAAGCTCACTTTTCCTGCTCTCAAGAATGTCCATGGAGAGTTCCACAATAACTCTATAACATTGCATTATACCAGACACTTTTGCATTGCAAACATCTGACTTGGGAAGAAAGTTAGGAAATAACATCTATTTCCTAAAAGTGTGTAATTTTGCTGCTGTGCTAACAGCATTTAGTTACACATTTCTTTAAAATCCCTTGACAGTGTTATGTTTATAATAATTTCTCATCTACACTAGGATCTCTTTCAGGGGTTCAGTGTTCCCATATTTGAAAAAGGTACTTGGCTCCTCTAAGGTACTGTGTGAGATGTGCCATGAGAGAGGTGCTGAAGGGAATTACATGAGATATGCTGCTTTAATTACAACAGAATGAGGCTTAGCTCTGTGAGAAATGCCATGAAATATAAAATGGCAGCATTACAGTGGGCAGGATGGCCTGTTGATGGTGGTGATAAGTTATCAGGCAGAGGCCAGATGACCCTTGCTGTTGCAATTGGCCACGTGGAAGAGGGACTGATACTGACATGCCACAGTTCTGTTCTGCCCTCGCACAACACCCACAAACTTTGCAACCTCTCTCTTTGCAACCTCTCTCTTTGCAACCTCTCTCTTATTTGCGGCTCCAACTGTGTTGGAATGTACTCAGGAACATTTTTACATAATGCTGCACACTGATATTTTGCAGGTCTAGTGAATTGATCACTGATAATCTAATAGGAATCCATAATCTGTTGCTTTAATAAACTACACTATTTGTGAATCTGAGAAAGTTCCTGTTAAATTCAGCCAGAGTGTTCAGTTGGTAAATCCTATTACTGGTGAGGCTGTGATCATTAATGAGATCAGACTTATAGTGTAACTCACACTATTTGTGCTTCTGGAATCTTATTGAATGCAACCAAACTTATAATACCAAATTAATAGTACAGAAATTAAGCCCAGATGCACCCAGCCTCTTTGATCTCTGAGAAACAGCTGCAAAGCAAGGGCTTCATCTTTTACCAAATTTCTATACTCCTAACATGACAGCACTAACAGCTTCATATTCCTGTATAGTTTCTTAAGGCTATTTTGGATGTTTTCCTTTAATTTTTATGCTTCAAGGAGAATTTCTATGGAATTTCTTCATACAATATTTCTGTTCTTCATTGAGTCATTGCAATATTAAAAACTATTCCAATCTTGTGCCTTGCTCTTGCTCTTGCTACTAAACTTTTCCTTTAAAAAATTTACTTGACTCAAATAGGTTGAGAAATCACAAAGTTCTGGGTTTTCCTGTACCACTACTCCAGAAGATGGAGCTTGTTGTATTCTGAGGTTTTAATATATTTCCTCATAAATATGTGACTCCTCTCAAGTAGTGTCAGATTACAGCATGTGGTCCAGGATTGTACCCTGAAATATCTTTTTATAAGATATTTATTCAGAAAAATAATATTTTTTCTGAAATATCTCTTGGGAATGAGACTTCACAGCTTCCTTGGTCAGCCTGTTTCAGTGCACCTGCACCTGCACAGTAAAGAAGTTCTTCCTCATATTCGTGTGGAACTTCCTTGCATCTGTTTCTGCCTGTTGCCTTTTGTCCTCCTTCTTGGTAGTGTTTGGTATGTCCATAAAGTTCTCCAGAAAGCCATAGCATCAGCGTGACCTTGTGTCAAAAAATATTGCTTGAATGAAAAAATAATAATAATTTGGTTGAGGTATTCTGAAGTATACTCAGACCATACATTTAGGTATAATCTAATTCTTTCAGCTGCTTTTTATACACATATTCCTGCATAGTCCTAGCATTAAAACTGGAAAAGCAATGAGGTGGGTTTTTTTGTTTGTTTGTTTTTTGGTTGGTTGGTGGGTTGGTTGGTTGATTAGTTGCTTTTTTTTAGTTCAATGATAGAAACAAAAGCTCTGGAAAGGAAAAAAAAGGCCAAGTGGTTGGGGAAAAAACCCTTTTTTGACAAAATAAAAAAATATTGTCTTCTCAAAACTTGACTTGCTCTTCTTTTTTAGATGCGAATTTTTCCTCACTTCAACCTGATTTTGCAGATAGCTTTGCTTCTTCTATTTCCTATTCAAATATCCCTATATTTGTTATAATCTAATTTCCCACTTGTTAGAGAAGAGTTTGAAGAAGAAGGAAAAAGAACTACACAACCCAGATCTTAACTACAACTGACAGCAGAATCTTTGGCTTTTTACAGCCTGAAGTCCAGACTCAAGGCATACAGTCTTCAACATTTTTTCTGTGCAGCAGATTACTGTGCACATCATCAGGGCATTGCAGCATAGCAGCAAGTCAAGTTTTTTTCTGAGGGAAGCTGAAAGGATGAGAAAGAGGTTAGAGAGGTGATAGAGGTTCAGCTCTCTCACAGAGGCTGAAATTTGGAAGATTTTTTGAAACTAGTTTTTCTTAAATGACATTGCTGCTATTCCTAGATCTTCAAGGCAAGTAATTCATCCTTCTATTTTACTAATCCAAATATTATATTTAGGCTGAAGGAATGTAATTAGCATTGGCTTATAATTAGTTGTTGACAATATTAAGCTTTAATATAATTTCTTATTCAAATAATTATTCATGCTTATTTAAAACATTTTAATCCACCATCAGTATAACAATTTTCATACAGAGGGAAGGGCATGTTAGAGCATAAACTCTTAATCCTGTACACCTTCACCACACCTGATGGCCAAAGTTTTCAGAGACAACAGCTAACACTGTTTTGTAACTCTTTTAAGTGCTTAGGCTTCAGTCCATTCAAAGATCTTGGTCATTCTCTTGTCCTTCTAAAGTATTTCAACATCCAAGTTTGGTTTCTAGGTCTGAATGATACATGTGTTGTGTTCTCTGACACAGCATTCTAAGCAAAGTAAATAGACTATGAGTAATAATGATTGTCCATACATGTCCAGTTCAAATTAATATGCATACTTTTATGAAAAAAGTGGTATAAATTCATCCACTGATCTATTTGCATCATTGCAAAGTTAATACATGTTGTGATGAACACACATTCTCCACATATGCATTTATGATCATATGCTTAAATATGATTCTTTATTACAAGCTCACACTCTATGTTGTAGTTGACAAAGATAATTGTGAAATGCTGGCTGGACTCTTTTCTCCTTTCCTTCCCCCTCTGTGTGCTGCGCTGGAAGAGAGAGGTTGAAACCCAGATTTTCTGTTTACTTTTAGGATGCTGTTACTCCAATTCTGTCAGGGAGGAAGATATATGGTTGTGACACTCTTGGCTTCTCCGGTTAGCTCATCTGGATTGTTGTAAGCCATTTCTGCTTGATTTTGAAGAGATGGCTTACAGGGGACCTCATCAGTGTGTGTCAGTGCCTGCAGGGAGGGCTCAGACCTGGGACCAGGCTCTGCTCAGTGGTGCCAGCAATGGGACAAGGGGCAATGGGCAGGAATGGATGCACAGGAAGTTCCACGTGAACATGACGAAGAAATTCTTCAGTGTGCAGTGACCAAACACTGGGACACATCATCCAGAGAGGGTGTGGGGTCTCCCTCACTGGAGATGTTCCAAAACCATATGGGTTTGGAATCCTGTGCCATGTGCTCTGGGATGGTTGGACCAGACCTGGTGAGACTGTAGGACTTCTCTTACAGGGCTCAGTGTTCATTATGACAATGCTTTGTGTTAATCAGTACAGTCAAATATTGCCTTGTCCAAAGGCAGCATGCGCTCCTTCCACGGAGGAATTAAAATGTTTATTTTATAAAAAAATTGATGATAAAGGTCAGTTTTTCTTAGCTGGAGTAGATAAGAAGCAATACTATCTGTTAGGCACCATCAGAAGGAAATGACATTTTGACCTGTGGAAATTTGTTGTATCTATGCATCAATGTATGTTCAAAGTCCAGCTGTTCTAAAATGGGTATATATTCCTTCTTTTCTAAAATTCTTTAGACAGGCAAAATGTGACATTTCATGGTCATACAGACACTTCAAAAATATTACAGAACTGAGAAACAGAATCTGGCATTTGATCTCTGTAGCAGATTCTCCTGGACACAAGAAAAAGACAAATAAGAAATCAGGAGGTAAGGATGAAGGACTCCTTGATGTAAGACCTTATGCTACCATGACTGAAATAATGTCACTGAATTTCACAATTCATGTTATATGTTGTTAGGACCCAATACTTTTTGTTGTTTTATTTTTTTACCCTTTTCCTTATGTTCTGGAAGTCTGTTATATATATTTTTGATGTGTTTACATCAGGCTGGCAGCCTGTCACTTAGTGGGTTTCCCCAGGGATCAATTTTAGGGCCAGCAGTGAAGCCTGTAGGAGTTCAAGGAGTGTCTGGACAATGCTCTGAGCCAGAGGGTTTAGTTGTAGGAACTTGGATTCAATAATCCTTGAAGGTTCCTTTCACCTCAATATACTCCCTAATTCTGAGATTAAAAATAGGATGGCTTGTACACAAAATCACCTACATTTTTTGATGAATTTGATATGCAAGTAAATCTGAATACAGGCTAAAGAGTTTTATTAAAGAATTCTCTCACAAAACCCTTTTATCCTGAAACTAGGGAAAAATCCAAACTGAATAATTGATGGAGACTACTTGGATAAGGTAAAGACAAGAGGTTTACTATTCAGCTACTTATCATTAACAATCAAAAAGTTCAGTGTCTGCACGCTGCAATTAAGTTTGCCAAAATTTATTTCTTTAAATAGACAATATTTTTATAGCTTATTCATAATAGATTATATAACATAGTTGCACTAGCAATATTGTACTAGGATTTTCTGAGCTAGAATAATCAAATATTCAGTTTTTTGGAAAAATGTCAATAAACCTGTGTTATTTTCTAAGCATATTCAATTAATTGTCTATTAGACATGTCAACAGGGTGGAAAAAAAAGGAAAGCAATGTGTAAGTATTTCATTATTTTCTCAAGAATATTCAAGAATTTTCCATCAATATTCACTATAAGCTCATTTCTCTTGGTTCAATTTAATACATTTAAGTTAATCTAGGAAAAAATATTATTAATTTCAGAATTTTGAGTTCCCTTTCCCCTTCTGTGAATCTATTGATTTACAACATAGATATTTTCCTTCTTTAAAGTACAATTAGAAAAATATTTCTGTTTCTAGTTACGATATCTAGCCAATTTGTTGAGATTAAGAACATTTTACATTGTTTTTTATTTTGTATTTATTACATAATTGTTGTTCTGTAAAATTTCCAAGTTCAATTTGGCTCATTTTTTTAAAGTTTGATTTTATTTGCTTTGATTGTGGTTATGATAATTCTGCTGTAGAGCAGAAACCTCCTAGAATAAACATCTTTTTACATTTATTGGAGTAGTTTTATCATGTGGTAATGTTTCAAACTGCCCATTTTAGTACAGAAAACTGAATATGATGGAGAACAAAAGAGGCAAGCCTTTGCCTCCAGGCAAGGAGGTGTAATTTTATCAATGTTTTAAAATAACCACGCTTATGCATGTTTTCACAGACTCTTGCTATTAAAGAGGCAAGCTTCTGCCTGTTTCACATTTGTTCCACCCTGCCAGAAATCCTGTGTATCATGAAGGCAGGGATACCTGCACATCATCCTCAGAGCAAAACAGCTCTAATTCTTTCCATCAACTGAAGAGATTAAGTGGAATTTGCATGCACTAAAGCATTCCAGCTTCCAGGGCAGGAGCAGTAGGACCAAAGTCCAGAGAGATTTTGCCACCCATATTTTTCTAACTTTACACAGGTAGATATAGTTTTGTCACACTTTAGCTCTTGAATAGAAGTCCCTTGTGTGTTTCCCAGCTTCCTTTTTAATAAAACACTTCTAAAAGGAATTACAACCTTGCTCATTTTCTTTAGGGTGTTGGAGATATTTTGGTTAAATTTAGCTGATGAAGAAAGCACTGTCATAGGATCACAGAATCAGACACTCATGGAATAGTTTGGATTGAAAGTGACCTTCAAAATTATCCAGTTCCAACTGCCTGTGGTGGGGAGGGACACTTTTCACTAGACCAGGTTGCTCAGAGCCCCATCCAACCTGGTCTTGAACACTTCCAGGGACAGGACAACTTCTCCAGACAACCTGTCCCAGCACTTCCACAATAATAGATTTCTTCCTTAAATCCAATCTAAATCTACCCACTGAGGGTAGATTTAAATTGGATTTAATGGTAAACCCTTACTCCTAGTCCTATCACAACAGACCCTGCCAAAAAGCCTATTCCCGTCTTTCTTGTCAGTTTCTTTTACGCATCAAAAGACTGTTGTAAGGTCACCCTAAATCTTTCTCTTTTCCAGGCTGAACAATTGTAAGTGTCTCAGCCTCTCCTCACAGAAGGGGTGTTCCATCCCTATGATCTTTTCTGTGATCCACCTCTGGACCCGCTGGAATAGGTCACTGCCTTTCCCATGCTGAAGATTCCAGAGCTACAGGCAGCCCTCAACACACAGGACAGATCTAACTAATTGATATGCATTTTCACTCAGTTCTCCATAAAGCTAAATATCTGGTAAGTGGCAAGAGCCTGCAATGTCAATATCCTTTTGTTCATGTGTACAGAAAAGATTTAGTGTAGAAGTCTAACAATAACTTTTGCTTGCAGCACCAAATTAATATTGTAAATTAACACTTTCCTGTGTTTGTATATGTACACAACATTTATGCATATATATAACAATCCTGTTCGTGTTTGTTTAGCATTCTACTTCACCATTTAATAATTTTCTGAAATCCAGTTATTCTTTATATGGATAATCTTTGCAGGAGAAAAAAAATAAAATCCCCTCAAAAAATGTAACTTCATTCTGCCTTTGGGGAAAGGAACAGCAGATGATGCCAAAACCTACACATCAGTGCACAGATGCATGAAGGTTGCAAGGGCTGAATTCTGTTATTGAGGGAAAGGTATCTTGCTCAAATGGCATTAAGCTGATTACAGAAGGAATATCCTGATTACAAATAGCTGTCCCAGCAAATGCAGGCTTTTCATGAGGCAGCTGTGATTCAAAATCCAATGTGATCAAATAGGGAAAATCACAAGTAATCCCTGGAGGTACTAAAGAATCTCACAAAATTTGTCATCAGCTTTTCCTCTCCTATCTGCTCATTCATCTTACATATTGACATGAATATAAAAGGAAGAAGTGTAAGTTTTGTTTCACATTTAATATAAATGACTGGACTCTTAATCTTTTGCATAATCTTGATACAACCACACAGGAGCCAAATCTCTGCTCACCTGTGGTTTTCCTATCAAATATATTATTCCTTTTGTTTGAAGGGCTTGAAGTGTCTTGTTCTCTGGAAGGATAAAGAGATACTCTTGGATCTCCTTCTCCTCTAGTGACCTAATCACTGTACTTGACGTACTTGGTCACAGTTGTACCCCCAGACACTTCTGCCGATCATATTAGGGCTTCATCATTTCATATTTCTGAGATTTGCCAAACACTTCTGCCTTTAGCACTAAAGAGAATGTCCCTCTTAAATTGCTAGGAGGTCTCATGTGAGAGGTGAAAATCCTATCTGACATTTATATTGAGTTAAAACCTTAAATCATCTAAATTTACTTCCTCTGTAAGTGCTTGTTCCTTCTGAAAATTAGATGTTCTGGAAATGTAATTAAGATAGTATTTTTCCCCTTCAATAAGAAGTACTAATATAAGAGAGAAACATCAGTTTTCAAGCAATGCAGCAATCTGGAATCTGCATCTTAATTGAACACAAGCTTTTCTATTGTTCTGGCTTATTCAGTTTTACAACTCTAGCTTTGATGTGTATCTTTCACAATAAGACTAAAGGAACAATTTAAAAGAAAAGCTGCATATGGCAGAATACAGTGGAAAAAAAAAGGATGTCTATACAGCAGGAAGAGCATCCAAGGTGACAGAAAAAACTACATAAAATGTGTTGATTCTTGTGGGATGAAAATGTTGCATCTGAGTGCACACAAGGTAAATTTTTTGTATATTTGTTATTTTTTTTTCCCTAGGATAAGAAAACATCCAGGTATACTGTAGCTTAATCTTCTGTATACTCAAATATTCAGTGAGAACACAAACCTGTCATGGGTTTATACTGCTGCAAATTGGACTGGAAAGCCCAATCTACTGCCTGACATCTGTCTTACAGGAGCCCAGTGAAGTCTTACCGAAATAGAGTATATCATTGCAAAGCTGTAACTACTGTCTGGGGTATTTCTTCCCTTTCTCTGTCACTTCCACACTACATTAGTATTTTAATTCATTTTGCAGAAATACCTCCAATTCTCCTTGAAAAGTTTCACTGCTATTTTTGCTCACTCTTTGCTATACAAAACCAAAGAACACTCATTTCTTTCTACAGACCTAAATGAAAAACAGGAAGATAATTTCCTTAATTCCTTTTTTCTAAAAATGAGAGATTTTTGGTTTGGTTGGTTCTGTTTGTTTGGGTCCTTGGGATTCTTGCTTGTTTCTTTGTATTTGTTTGTTTGTTTGGTTTGTTTTTTTACATTCCTGGTTTTCTGTCATGGTTTAAGCCCAGCTGGCAACTAAACAATACACGACCACTCGCCTCACTCACTCACTCACTCACTCACTCACTCACTCACTCACTCACTCAGTCACTCACTCACTCACTCACTCACTCACTCACTCACCCTTCCCTGGTGGGATAGGGGAGAATCAGAAGAGTAAATGTAACAAAAGTTGTGGGTTGAGATAGATGGTGTAATAGGCAAAGTAAAAGTCATGTACATGAGCAGAACAAGGAATTCATTCCCTAATTCCCATGGGCAGAGCAGGGCGCCATCACACTTAACAATAACTTGGGAAGACAAATGACACCTTTCCAAGCATCCCCCTTTCTTCTTCTTCCCCCAGCTTTAAAAATTGAGCACAACACCACACAGCATGGGACATCCACTTGGTCAGTTGGGATCAGCTGTCTGAGATGTGCCCCCTCCTTGTGCACCTCATGTTCCCTCACTGGTGAGGGGCGATGAGGCGCAGAAAAGGCCTTTGTAACAGCAATAATGAAAACATCCCTGTTATCAGCACTGTACAAGCACTGCTCAGTGATAGCCACAACATCCCTGTGTTATCCATGCTGCTTCCATCACAAATCCAAAACACAACCCCATTCCACCTCATGTGAAGAAAATTAACCCTGCCCCAGCCAGAACCAGCATGGCCTCCTAGATCCCAGGAGCCTCTGCTGCTTTTCACCAAACCCTTTTCCTTCCTGAGGTACACATCTTCCACTCATCACCTGGCATCAAGCTTTGTCTCTCAGGCCCAGGACACAAAACGCACTGCTCCAACACCAAGCTGATGCTGGTTTGATGCAATATTTCTCTGTATGTATATTAATACTCTCAAAGTTGCCTAGTCCTGGGTAAAATGCTCCCCTGGACACTTCCTTGTGCCTTCAATCTTCATTGTATTCACCTGCTGTGAAAAGCAGTTTATGAATATCATGTGCTTTTGCTTGTAGTCGCTTCAAAATGTGCTTTTCTGAGAAGCCAGCTAGTGGTATTTTTGGGGTTACCCCATAGCAGGAAGGAAATTATGAATCTGAATCTATTTTCTTACAAAGCTAATTTATTATAATTATAATTATTATTATTATACATATTATACTATATTCTATTCTATTACATTACATTACATTATATTATATTATATTATATTATATTATATTATATTATATTATAT
>JAWWMS010000001.1:12374591-12397460 GCA_035048045.1 Chlorospingus semifuscus
GAGCCAGGCCAGAGGAGGCACCAAGGGCATCAGAGGGATGGAGCAGCTCTGCTGGGAGGAGAGGCTGGGAGAACTGGGATTGTTCAGCCTGGAACAGAGAAGGCTTTGGGATGACCTAATTGTGGCCTTCCAACACCTGAAGGGAGCCCACAGGAAAGATGGAGAAAAACTAATACAAGGGCCTGGAGTGACAGGACAAGGGGGAATGGCTACCAATTGAAAGAGAGTAGCATTAGATGAGATGCTGGAAGAAATTCTTACCTATAAGAGTGGCGAAGCACCTGGAGGCCTGGGCCACAGGTTGCCCAGAGCAGCTGTGGCTTCCCAATCCCTGGAAGTGTTCAATGCCAGGCTGGTTGACTCACTCAGCAACTTGGCTTTCTGGAAGGTGTCCCTGTCCATGGCAGAGGGGTTGGAAAAAGATGGTCTTAGAGGTCCCTTCAAGCACAGACCATTCTGCAATTCTAAAAATCTATGGAAATTTTTCCTTTTTCTCTATGTGTCCCTATGCATACAGGAATACTTATGGGTAATTGGGAATTTAAAACAAAAATGTGGCTATTATAATGGAATTATTTTATGCAGCTTTCAGTTAAAGTGGCCTTTGACGTCTATGACTTGAGGCTTGAATTTCGTATCCACATCTTCCAGGATGTCCTCAATATTTCTAGGTATTTTCATACTGGTGGTGTGCTTACAGTCACCACTTGCTGGTGTGGTAGAAGGTTTAAATGCGCAGAATCATAAACCCACCTTGCTCATGAAGCATGAGAACCTAACTAAAAGCCTACAACGAGAATAAATATGCTCAACAGTACCTAGAATTTGAACATTACTCTACCTGATAACCTATTGTAGGTTTGTTTTGTTTTTTGCTGTTTGTTTTTTTTTTCTACAGTACTTGTGGAATAAGTGGCTGGTCAGATTAACTGTTGTGATATTTACATTATTCTCACACCCACTGCCTTCTTTCAGGGCCTGGAGCTTCCCCTTTTTTGTCCTATAGTAGTAAGCTTTGTAACATCACTGAACACCATATAGTCCAATTCTTATCTTCCTCCAGGTGTCTGAGATAATGCTCATATTTAATATACTTAATATTTGCATGGAAAGTAAATCTACTCTTTCTAAACACTACTGTTCATGCGTGAAAAATACACTAACACAGGACACAAGACCAAAGACCCAAATTCTTTTTATGTCATTGACACAAAGATCCTTTGAATAAACTGCTCTCCCCTACCCTCCTCTCCATCAGAAGAAGAGTCATCTACTGAATGTCATTTTTCAGGTTGTTTTCTCTTCCCTTAGTTTAGGCAACAATGTGCAATATTTATTAATAATACAATTTAAAAACGATAATATGTCATATATTTAAACTTAGCTAGTAGCATTACATTTTCCATTTTCACACTGCTTTTTGAATACTACTACTCTACTACACTATAGAAAAGTGATAACACTTTTCTATAAAACTCTTAAAAGAGAAAAATTCTCTGGGACCAAAGTCAGTAGTTGCCCAATTAAATCTACAGGAAAAAAATCCAACACAATGTACCTAGGTACCTAAATCCAGAGGTCTTTATGAAACAGTAGCTGCTTAATCCTCATAAACAGTTCTGAGTCTAGTGATGTACCTCTATATTTCTTCAGACATATAAAATGTTATCTTAAATCTGTCACTGACTTATTTAATACTTTTTAGGTATATTAATACTTTTAATGCTTCAGAAAGAAATATAAAATGGAAAATTTTGTGTATCATGACATTTGGGGAAAAAATCCAACTCTAAAAGACTATCAAAATGCTATTTGTATTACAGAAGACATATCATACTTTTCTTTAAAATCAGTTACAGATTCCTGGCATTCCTGCAAATCAAGTACATGGTTTTTTATAAATGTATCATTAAAATGTTTCCTGTTGCTTACAAGTAAGTGTTCTGGAAGAAAAAAACATGCCTGCATAGAGTATTAAATAAAAGACTGGTCTTACATGAGGGGCAATTATCAAAGCTCTAACTTCTTATTGAAGCAGTGAGACATGGAAGAAATATCTTGAGTCTGAAAGAACACCTGTTGAACTACTGATCTATTAAAAGTTCCCTGAAAAGCACCAGCAGGAGAAATAATGTGTTTCAAATTTGACTGAATTGAAGTGATTAAAGCATATATTATGTTGAGAAAATCATAATAATGGGAAGAAATCATTTGCATTTCAAAAGAAAAATCAGCTATTAAAAAAGCCAATATATTTTCCAGAAAATGTCTCTACTGTAGTATAAGACAGGATTTACATACAAATTTGAAAAACTTGTTGTAATAAAAAAAATAAATAAAAGTTGCAGAAGTGTTGTAACCAGAGAAAGGTTGTGTGTTTTGTTGTTCCTTTTTTCCCTTAGAAACCAAAACACAGCAAGTAAAGGGGATGAAAAACACAGTTTTTGTTAGGTACTGTTACAGTAGCATTTTCTACAACAATGTGGGAGGGGGTGATGATGTTATCATTACTGTTGTTATTCAGGTACTTTTAATATGTTTACCAGGCCACTTGTATAAACACTTTGCTCAGCTTCAACCTTTAAAATTTTAATAAAAATTTTATCGTTATGCCTTTTTTAAAGATGAGCACTGAGAATGATTGAAGTTCACACATTTTGTCCCTGGCAAATATCAGAATATCATTCCAGGCATTTTTCTAACATTAGTCTTGATATTCTTCCTCTTTACCTTCAAATCTTAAGTATAGAATGTGTATTTTAATGGAAAAAACCACATTAGGAATATTTGCTTTAATTCTAAGATAACCTCAAGGGGTCCACAAGATAGGGAAGTCAGTTGTGTTAAATGCCAAGATATATCACATATTAAGAAGCATTCACAATTTCACTTTGGCTGTAACCTTTAGATAAGAAGAATCATAAACAATGGAATGTTACGTTTATTCACTGAGTTTTAATCTTAAAACAATTAGAGTTTCTGTTGTCCTGCTTTACTCATGAGGTAGTCAGGATGGTCATATAGCAGAAAAACGCACTTCAACACGTTTTCCTAAAGATGAATTTTTCAGCGAGCCTTCAGAAGACATGGCCTGGCCTTTCCCTTTTATAAAGGATATTTTCAAGTAGAGGGCCTATGGGAAGATCCCTTTGCAAAGATCCTAGTCCTTCCCCTAGTTGAAAATCAGGCCTCTAAAAGGGAGAAGTCTTCGAAATCTCAACTGAGTTTGGGTCTGTTTGGACCAGTGCTGTAAAAAAGGTGGAATTGACATGGTAGAAGGAGGGCATTAAAGAATTTAGCTTAGCAGCATGGGGTGGCACCTCATTTCTTTCCAGCTTTAATATCAGATTCTCTTAACTGTCGCATTCTTTATGTAAATCTACCTTAATGTTAATTTTTCTCTATTATCCTATCACATGTGTTTTATCCTGGAAAACACCATTTGCCCTGACTTCTCGGTGAAGATCATCACTCATTTTACAAATGCAACAGAACAAGCCAAAAAATTTTTTTTGCATATTGCACAAATTTTTTGATTAAACAATTATATATATATACTTTTTTTTTTAACCAAAAAATAACTGTTGCCCATTCGATTGAACAGATAAGACTTAGAGGAGATCAGAAAAAAAAAGAAAGCAATCTGCTGACTATTCATGATTCATAGTAAATCATAGGGTTGAATACAGAAGGGCAAAGATATCTAGGTGATTTTGGATAATGGAGAACAATTATTTTAGGTGTTTCCCACTTGAACATTTCATTAATTAATATAAAATATTTTATACATGTATAAATGCATACATATTCAGTAACGTCTATTATTCCAATTTAATAATTGAATTTCTTGTTTATTATTCATCATTGACTTTCTTATTCTTTTCTTCTTCTCCCTACCCTTCAATTACTCATCTGACTGGTCTATACCACAGTCTAGCCTTGATAAAATAATTTTGGGGTATTAGTTTACAATTCTGATGATCATTACGCTTTTTGAATCAGCAGGACCCCCTGAGGCATCCTTACAGCACCCTCAAACAAATGAAGCTCTCATGTTATAAAATTACAAATTATCTTAGAAATCATAGATAATGGTATACATGACTTATACTGGTCTGGATATTTCTTTAATCTTTTATATCCTTAAAATCACTGAGATCTTCCTGAGCTTTAAAGCAGGCTATGCATTCCATAATGAATGAGAGGGCAATAATGATAAGATTTACAGGAATTTGACATCGCTCACAGGAATTATCATTAACATGAGTAAGAAGAAAAATAAGTTATCCTCCCATCCAAGTAATTTAAGATTCTTTCTTTGATTTTGTATAATATTCAAGTGATGGTATTGCTACTTAAAACTAAAGAAATTGTCTGGGTGAGGTTCTCCGGTGTCCAAGAAAGGTAGACTATGAATGAATACCTCTGTTTAGATCAAACCCAAAAATGTTCATAGAATCATAGAATAGAATATGCTGAATTGCAAGGATCATCAAGTCCAACTCTTGGCCCGGAAGAGGACACCCCAACAACTCCACCACGTGGCTTTGTCCAAATGCTTCTTGAGCTTTGTCAGCCTTGGTGATATGACAATATCCCTGGGGAGCCTGATCCAGTCCACAACCATCCTCTGGGTGAAGAACCTTTCCCAAATATCCATCCTAAACCTCACCTGACTCAGCTTCAGGCCATTCCCTCAAGTTCTGTCGCTGTGAAGAGATTAGTGCCTGTCCTTCCACTTCTCCTCATGAAGATGTCGAAGAACACCATGAGTTCTCCCCTCAATCTCCTCCAGGCTGAAGAATAGTTTGCAAGTAGCTTTCCCTGCTCTTTTACACAAAATTCTGATGGTAAAATCTATGAAATTTAAGGCAAAGATATGACATTCAAGTTTGTCCTACAGTTATGATTTTGGTGCAGTTGAATACATCAGATTCATCTGTGCCTGTTTTCATGCCCATAGCAATAATAAGTGAATAATTTCCTGGGAGATCAAGGCAGTCCCCACTGAGGCTCTCACGGGTGAGACAAGAGACTGATTTGAGACGACAAATGATTGTCAGGTGAGGTGAATCCCAGTGACCTGACAAGCTCTGGAAGGAATTCTCCAGGTGAGAACTTTGGACAGTCCAGGAGATTCCTCCATTGGGTTGCTGCTGTGCCTAGACCAACTAGTAGTCACTACCTGTACCTTCTGATTGATTAATTGATGCTGGATTGACATTCTGGACAAAGAATCTGGCTATGGAAGGGACTTGTTGAAGGTAAATACTGCTGTAGGTGAAGAAATTGGTCAAATTGAACATAGGTAATTTTTAAAAGTCTAAGCAAACTGTTCTCACAGATGAAGAAAAAGTAATGAAAAACAGTTTTTTTCCATGGATTTTTTCCATGTAGTTAAGATAGGTAAAAGGTTTAAGACAATAGCAATGGTCATGCAGTCATTAGAGGGATTACGTGCAACCATACTCAAGCTGGACTATAAAAATATGGCAGAACAGTTCAGGTAATCTCACATCATGTGAGTATTTTTGTGCAGTTGCAGAGATATTCAGTAGAGATTCATGTCAGCATCTGGACAGCAGCTGACAGTGCTGCTGGAGAGATTCAATTCCCAACATATTACACTTTGCAAAAGATTCCACAATTTATTTATTTTAAATGCTTTAAGTACAAATTAACGAACACATCTTTCATAAAGCGCACTGACATGAAGGCAATAAGTTTCTCATTCCCGTGAAATCTTGATGGCTGTTCAGAATCATGCTATTTTTATCTCTGCTGCTGAGATCCAGCAGTTCATACTGGTGATATATTAATATTATAAAAGATGTTTAATCTTGTTAAATGTCAGAGAACATTACGTAGAACAGAGAGGTTTAATTCAAGTCACATTGGAGACAGCATATTTTCCTATCTTCTCTTACAAAAACATTTCTGGTATGTATTTGCTAACTCCTTAAATCTTAAGACCAAGTTACAGAAGACTCAAAAGAGAAATGGATTTTCTTCCATTTCCCTTCTGAGAGGTGAATCAAAATTTGCCTTTTTGGAAGCTTGCAATTAAAGAATAAGACTTCTCTTTTATTTTTTTTCTTGATTTTGTTTGGTTTTGGCTTACTTTTTTTTTTCTTGAGATCATTTAAATGTCTAACTGGTTAATTCATTCATTTATAAGGTTTTGACAGCATTTTGTGCCCAGATGTTATAGAAACACGCTATGTTTTTAAATAGCTTCTTGATTTATTACTTAGATAACAATTTCCTCAAAGAATAAAAAGGCAGTGGCATAGAAACTGAGCTGAGAAACTGTGGATGTAGATGTTCCCACATATTGATATCTCATTTGATGAAATAGTTGATTGAAAACAGCAGCTTATATATCTTCCTCAATTTTTATTGAAAGCGTAAGAGTGGAATAAAAGTCAAATACACTGAGCAGAAATTATATTTGAAATAGTACAATATTCAGAGTTATGCCTCATTCCTTAAACAAACCTGAGTTTCAGGGAAAAAAATAAAGGAAAAAAGGGAAAAAAAAGATGAAAACTCAGAAATAGGGGATGAAAAAATTTGGAGAATCTTGAAACTCTAATTCATAATATAATATAGAAATTTTTAAGAATATTAGCAAGTTTGGTATCTTAGGTGACACAACAGATGCATAGTATTTAATTCAATAACGTAATTCCTTACTAGGATGTATACTTTATGACAACATTATATGTTTTCACTTTGACTATGCAGGATTATTAAAAAGTAAAATTCATTTGTGATGTCAGATTTTGGTAGCCCTCCAGAGAGCATGAGACAGAGACATCACTGTAACCAGTGTTGCTATTCTGGGTTCTGTTTAGTGCCGATTTAGGATACTGTTTATTTTCTTTATGAAGTAATTTGTAAAAATTCCCATATTTTAAACTAAAACCTAGATCAGGAGAAATAAACATCATCCCTGATTCAGTTAGACCGCTGTGAAATCAGACAAGACAATTTTCTCAATCAGAAACTCTAAGTATTGGGAGCTATAAAGCCAAATAGAAACAAAAAAGGTAACATTCTCTGTTGGAAACGCAAAAATGAAAATTTATACCTCTCTGTATTTGTATGACACACCCATTTACTGCAGCTCGAAAAGATAATACAGGTGCTGGCATTTGTAAAATCTTTTTCCATGAAAACTGAATCTTATAGAAAATCAGAATTTATTTTTTCCTCTTTTGTGGAAAACTGATATATTTACAGCCCTCTGGGTGTGTGAATTGGTTCAGCATTCCGTTATTTCTCTTGTAAGCCATGGTTCTGCTTAGAATTTTGCATTACTAGCGTGTTCAAAATATCTTTGATTTCAACAGTACTCTACTAAAAATTATTGCTGAAATCTCTTGATGGAGAGGAAGAAAACTGATCAAATATATCTGGGCTCAGGCTGAAAGACTTTTGGCAGTTCTCAGCACTTCAGTTGCCAAAACAGTCAATAAAAACAATGTTCTTATTTGATATCCCAAGCACAGTTAATTGTGTCACCATTTCTGGTAAGAACATGGTTCTGTAGAAGTAGATTTTTTTGTTTTGGTTTGGTTTTGGTTTGGTTTTGGTTTGGTTTTGGTTTGTTTTTTGATTTTGGTTTTTAGGTTTTTCTTTGGATTTTTTTTGTTTGTTTGTTTTGGTTTTGGTTTTGGTTTTTTAACTGGGAACGATTCTGAAAAAGCTTTATTGTCTTGGGATAAAATATATTTATAGACCTAAAGATAATAATCAGTCTTGTTTCATTTAACTCTCATGAAATATTTTCTTTGTGGGCAATTTCAGAATATTCTACCTTCATAACAAACATTAAAAAAGAGGGTTTTTAGGTATAAAAGAAGATGCCAGGTGTAAGTATGGATACTTTTCAGAGAAAGTTTTTCTGAGCATGAATATATAAGTTATTCACAGAGTTTTTCTATTCCTAATGAGAGGCAGCCAGAGAAAAACTTTTACAATTTATAAATTGATGACAGAGTTCAGTGGCATTTCAAATGAAGGTTTTCAGAACTGAACAGAACTGAAGATGGAATCTTCTGCTTGGTGAAAAAGAGGTTAGAGTCTTCTGAGGAAACAGCAGCTCAAATTTTGTCCTATCCATTTCCACTTCTGATGCCCAGAGAATTTAGGGTAAACCTTCCTCTCTGAGCTGAAGACAACTAGAATTTATTCTAATTTGTTGATATTTCATGGTGTGAACTCCTAGTGAGCCCAGCTGCTCACATGCTAGACCGGCAGTGGTTTGTGCTGCCCTGTGCATTTTTGAATTATCCTTCTCTCTCCAGGTACATCAGGGACTTTCTTGGCTCATCCCTCCTCTTGTGCCACAGCAGCAGGTGACATTCAGAGACAAAAGCAGCTCTTGATTCCTCTGCTACCACTAACTCTCATGACAAATTTGAGAGTTATGCCAAAATTGCCACCAATTTTTACTATTTCCTTTAAGAGCCTTCAACATCACCTCTTAAATAGGTCTGAATATGTGAATGGTTCATCTCCCATTTAAATCTGTGTATCACTGTATTCACAGTATTCAAATGTGCTTGTGGGTTTTTGCGAAGTTATATATTAAAACCTGTGTTTATTCTGAATATTTCTGTGCAGGTCAGTTCTGTCTTTTGTTTTCCTTGAATCCATTAATTCTAATACAATTTAGTTACAATGCAGTAAAACACACAGATGATTTATGTACAAGAAACATTTTGTGCAGGGCATGATGATAATGTTTTGCTACTTTAAATACATATGAAACTAAAACATAACAAAAAAAGATCCTCATGTAGCTTTGACACAAGAATGAGTTTAGCTTGGTGACACAAATAATTTAAATCATGAGACTTTAATGATGTGCCCTTTGGTATTTGCTTTTACTTTTCATGAGGCACATTTTGATTATTTTACTTTGAAAACTGCATCTTTTAAAACTTTTAACTCCATCTCCCAGTAGTTAGCTTTTCTGCTAAAAAAATCTCATTAAATATGTGCCTTTAACTAGGTGCTTGGAAGATCTTAACATACACAGTTTTGGACTGTACAAACATTTTTATATGAAAAAAGTCCCATTCATTTGGAATGAGATTCAACCTGAATAATTGGCATTTGGCAGGGCTGGTGATTCTTCTGAATAAGAACAAAATTCCCTAGTAATAAATAGTTTTGGTGCATGTTCATGTTTTTGGATTTCCAACATTTAATTGCTCCTTAGAGGGACAATTTTTATGGAAAGCTCAAATCCTTTTTCAGACACCTATGGTAAGTCAGAAATATAAATACCTTGTAGCAAACTCCCACAAGACTGCAAAGTTATCAGCCAACAGTGCACAGCTCTAAGATATGAATTAAAGCTCTTGTGCAGAACAAAATCAAAAATATACAAAAGTTGTGCATGTACACAGATAGATGGACAATGTGAGGCTTGCAGGTTCTACACCAATCCTCTACTCTGCCAGTTGTCTCCTGTAGAACTGACTTCCCCAGAGAAGACTGAAAAAAGGAATGTTTGGGGAATTTATTTTTTATTAATAACACATGCATGGTCTCCATTTAATATTGCAGTAGCATATGGGATAAAGAAATATAAAAATAACGTATTGGAGAAGGTTTGAGATAAGCTAATGAGTGCGACACGAAAGACTCAGTGGGTTAATAGAAATTTGCCACGAGTGGAAATATGCAGCAACCATATTTTGTATAACAAAAATTCCCACTAAAAACACAAAAATCTCCCTTATATTCTATTTTATGTTAGAGAACCATACCACTTTTTCTCTTTTTCAGGCTAGGCTTTTGGTACATACCTATGAAATTTAACACAATACAAATACAAGTAATTATGCTATAAGAATTCTTATTTTATTCCTTCTGAAAATTCAAAGAGCAGAACTGGCTAAAATAGATTATTATTTATGTATCATCTTATTTTACCTCAATTACTTTTAATTACTATTGTTAGGTATTAATCAAGAGAGGTTTTGCACACATGGGTGTGATGAAATAAAGCTAAATTATGTGAGAAAAACCATACGTATATATTTAAAGACTACATAGCTGAGTATTGAAAAAGCTTGTACAGGACCTGCAAAACAGATCTCTAAGCATCAGTTTATGTGCTATAAATTGCAATGGAAATCCTATTTGCAAGAAAAGAGATTTTGTAAACTTTACTCATTGTGTCCTGAGAGCTGTGGGCTCATTGACTATTCATAGGTGATTGTATCAATAATGTTATTAGTATTTATAGTTCCCTGAGTCATTCAATGTATTTTCTGGGGAATCATTATATACAAAAGATAAATAATACTCATTCCTGATCCTCTCGTTCAGATTGTATCCCTGGGGAAATAGAATTGACTTTTATTTGTTTGGAGGACATGGTGAGGTAAATACCTTGCCTATCACAGTACTGCAAAGCCCCTTGAATGGTGTAGAAGAATTTCTGATAAGGGACATATTTGCATCCATTTGAATCCTATTCTCAAACAGAAGAGGATAACAGAGGAGGAAGGTGAAGGAAAGTGAAGGAATCTAAAGCTCTTCCACCAGCTTTCCCAACTATTTCCACTTTTCCTCTCATCTGGCCCTTGTCCTCTTGCTCCTTTCAGTCCTTCAATACAATTACACATATATAAATACACATCATGGTTTTGGAGTGTTTTCCCCTTAACTATTTTGCCATTTGTTATTATTGGAATTTGTGAAAACACGTTAGCTATGTTAATAAATCTGTAATCTTATAAGTGTTTTGCAGTGTTAATATAATATATTATTAATAATTATTGCTTTGCCTATTATGAACTTCTGGAAAGGGAGTAATTTTATTCAGAAGGGATGGCTTTGCTGAAGTACAAAGGGTCTGAATCCCAACAAAACTGATGTTAATGAGGACCTGTGTAACCTTCCAGCCCAGGGACAATGCCTCTTAGAAATTCTAATGTGGCACCATAAGGGAAAACATGAACATGACTGAGCTACAAAGCACTCCCCCAGAAGTATTCCTAGGCCCCTTTCCTCCCAAGCTGGCTGAACGCTGATCAGGAACTGCTTACTGTTTCATTTTTTCCACTTAATATCAGATTGCCTTGGTGACAGATGCTGCTTCGTGAGGACTGTCACATTCACATTCTAATTACTCAGGAAATCAGCAGGTTTCTTTTTCCCCACCAAAACATCTATCTTCCCCCTTCTTCCCAAGGAACTCTGCCAAATCAATCTATGTACAGATATTACAATTTAGCAACAGCTTCCTCAGAGTTTTTGTATCATGTTGTGAAGAGGGCATACTAGAAGCTTTTGATAATGTTTTCTCATTCTAATATATACTTTTAATATAAATGTGGAAAATCTGTATTGTTTTCTATGATCCTAGCAAACAACGTGGTAATTGAAAGTATTTACATAATAAATATTTTTTTTCTTAGCTTGAGTACCTTAGAAAACTATTTATAATTGTGTAAGTCATGCTCATATCTTGTACAGATAGGGAAGAAAAAGAGCTGTATTTTATTCAAAGATGAATCTGAGAAATGTAAATGTTAAAATATATGTATATTTGTATGTATGTATAAATACATATTCACCAAGACTTTCTTAGGGTAATACTTCAAAATATATTCAAATAAGGATTTTTATATCCACTTATAGTAATTCCAACATTTACATTCCAGATCAATGCAGACAGATGTCAATGAAAATATCCCCAATTTTTATGCAATAAACTTATGAATACCTATCCTCTTGTCTTCTGGTGCTACACTCACCCTTCTGAATCCCTTCTGGCTCTGATTTTGGACAGTTTTAGCCATCCCCAAGCAAAGATTTGGGAATGTTGGACTGAGCACCAGGGTCCCCAGATCTCTCTGGGAGCAGTGTGATGCTGCCAGCTGGATCCATTCCTTCTCAGTCCTGGAGTTCCCTTGGCTTTGTTTTCACACTTTTCTCATTTGTGTCTGCCTTGATTCCAGGAAAGGGGTGAAAGATGCACTTTAAGACTTAGGGACTGTTTGCAATACACATAAATAATTTCAATTGAACACACTTCCTCACCCTAAAGTTCTCATTACCTTATAATTTTATGAGGTTGTTTTGGTTTATTTTGTATCAGGTTTTCTTTTCCTGAATCTCAATAAAAAACATAATTTCTAGCAAAGGGGTAAAATTATCTCACTTACTTTTATTTCTTAGAAGAAACTCTCTGTCCTGTGACTATTTATTATTAACCAAAAGGCTGAAAAAACTCATTTGGTTATCAGTTACTGTCTGTATAACAGAAATCCCAGAAGTGTTTTCCAGAATATTAGCTTCAAATGTAAAACTCTATCAAATGCTGGCAGAAAAGTCAATGTAGTATTTGTGTCATAGAGTACATTGTTTGGTGACTACAGTAAAAATACCTTCAAATCACTCCAATAATTTAATGAGACATACTGGTTTCACTTGAAATCAAAATAGCTGTTGTTTCCTCAACTAGACTTCTAATTTCCAGAATACTTTCCTCTTTTAAGTATTCTGTAGATATCTTCTGCAAAACTATTACATCCTTGCCATTGTGTATAAAAATCAATTGTCCATTGCTCAAAAAGGACATTTTTTCCTAACCCATAATTATATCCATCTAGATAGCTCCTTCCCCAAAAGCAATTCTTCTGCTTTTAAAAGAATTTGACCTGCCCACATAAAAGAAAGGAGTACATGAATTTTTTGAGACATATCCTTTTTCTATTTCCTCCACTACTTTGCTACAAACCAATCCACACAACCATAGGCTTTCTCTTGTTTCTAGTTTCCACAGGATAGAGGAGCACTGACAAAAAGGCAGAAATTTTGGAAGGCTTTATTCAGAAGCTAAGTGTTTTTAAACTATCTTATCACCAATATTTGATCAGAAACATTAAATTTCAACTGACATTTTAGAAACTGGTTGAAAATCACTAATATTCCAGGTCAGAGTGTCATCCTCTAAACTGTTACGTTAAATATAGCCTTAGCTATGGAATGCCTTGTTAACTCTCCTTTTGGCACCATGATTTGGCAGTTTTATTAAGATTTTAAGTACGTAAGTATTTACACATGTAATAAAAACTTTCATCTCTATCAAGAATCTTGAGTAGAAGTGCAAAAAGACCTTTACATATTGTTCTGGTAGGTAATGTTAGCTCCCAGTGCCTGCTTAGATTGCAACCTTTTCACTCTTTTTTTCCTCAAACCCAGGTTCCTAAGTACTACATAAATCTACACATCTCGAAAAACAAATTTTACAAGGAGATCTAAACATAATTAGTGCAACAGTTTGTATGTTGGACAAAGTAAAATGGTTATTCTAATTAATTACAACCTTTACTTAAAAACTGCATCCTTAAGAGTATCACCCTGCAATAATAATGCCGATGGGATAAAACAAATGTTGCAGACAACAGAAGTATTGTACTGAATGGTGAGTTAATTGAAAATAAAAGAATCAAACAACAATTCTTTCTCAAGAAAAGCTGTACACTTTTCTGCTCATGGGCCAGTAAAATGAATGATATCAAAGAAGGCAATGTTCAATTTGAAACAGCAAGTGAACATATTCTTTTTATTAAAGAAAAGCATATTAAAGAACCATGGGATTTTTATTTCAAAATATCTATAATGTTAAACATCATGTTAGCTGATGATAACTTGATAAATTCTGACTTTCTGCGTACACATTTTGGAGGAAGACTCTTCTGCTCAATTTACTGTCATTGGTTTTATCATCAGCTCTCAGAGTCCCAGCCCACTTTAAAAGATTCTTTATACCTGGTTATCAGTCAATTTCCTCTCGCTTCATTATTTTAATTATTATTGTTATTATGTCCCTTTAGAGCCTTTTGTTTTAAATATGGTTTCAAAATTTTGTACTATTTCAAACTCTGTATGGAAAGGTCACATTTCCATACAGAGACTTTGTTTCTCCTTTAAGAAATAAGCAATGCTAGCTCCTTATTTTACATCACTCTAAATGGTCTTTTTCATGAGTAAGACATTCCTAAAAAAGGAGTGTGTGGCCCAGGTTTATGTTAAATACAAAATACAAAGTAACTTTTTAAATTGTATGCTAAGAATATTTCTCCTTCCCACAGCTATCCTTTAATTTTTTCAAAAATTATGTAGATTCTAGTTGTATTGAATTGTCAGGTTTTTACAAATCTTTAATCTTTTAAAAATCAATTTTAAAGTTGACTTCTGGCTTCCTAATTCATAACTTTTGTCTCTTGTCATTTGATCCCTGAATGATGTAGATATCATTCTTTTCATCTGAATAAATAGCTGAACAGGAAAGAGCAGTATTATTGCTATTTCATTTTCTCCTTTCTGCAAATTCAGATAGATTTCCTAGGAGGGATGCTCTTTCTCTCCCTTTTGACATTTGTCTATTCTGTTCGCACGTACACGCTTTCTCTATTTTTCTTTTATGCTTCACATTTTTTGATGCTTTTCATTTTCACTTTAATCTCAAGAGGACAGCGCTGTGTTGAGGCACATGCTGTAGCTATAGTACTTGTTAAAGCTTTCATGTAGTATTTCTCAAGCTGAGGTTCACAAAAGCAAGTAAAAGAGGAAATAAAATTGGATGGCAGAAGTCAGCAGCCATTCAGAGACACCTGAGTCAGCAGCCACTTCAGAGAGGGAAGCAAAGAGCAGAACTTTTGACAGCAAATGGTTGCATGAGCAGCCTGCTATTACCTGTTGGCAGCAATGCAGTTTCACCAGTAAATTGGAGTGAGCATAAACATCTGCATTTAGTGATTCCAGTGTATTTCCACTTCAGCTCCTTTAGAAGGAAATCCATAACAGTCCTCCAGAAAATGTAAGCTGCTGCCAGATAAGTGTTACGTGGTAAGTGAGGATGAGAGAGTCAACGTTTTCAAAAACTAGATTTACGAGTAACACTGAGATCATCAGATTATGACAGAAGAAATTAAAAGAAATGACCTACAAATCTGTTAGATTGAAGAAGCATCAAGGACAGAAGTGCATTTACCCAACACATCATGCAGGAAATGTGTTTTTTGCAGATGAAGACAGTATTTGCACAGAATTCAGATGAAGACTAGTGGTAGTCTCTTTTGCAAGGACAAGGTGGCAGTAAGACATGTCACCACCCCATGTCTTTGTGAGTCAAAAGGTTTGGCCTGAACTGGGTTTGGAAGAAGGGTCATGATCCAGTAATGCTATTGACAGTATATGTGTATATCAAGTAATCTTGACTTACAGTTTAGATCAAGTCTTCCTTAGAGCAAACCTTCAGGTAGCCTCTCTTCACTACTCATGGCCTGCAGGCCCAGCTGAAGCACCAAAGCAGAGGGATAACAGCTGTCGCTAAATTAATGTCACCTGAATTAGGCTTTGATGCTTACTTCAGCCTTCAGAAAATTAACCTGGCCATTTTTAACCGTTCTTTCCCAAACATTTCTTCCTTTCATGAAAAAAGTGGGTATGTTGCTCAGGAAAATGCAGGAATCACAGATGCACTGAAAATGGGTAACCAGTGAGCTAATGTGACTTCCTATTCCTGCTGGAATGGATTTACAGTAGAACTGTTTAATTAAACTGAGGTATCATAATGTGTAAGAACATGTTTTATATTTAGGAATATTGAATCCCTATAACATGGAAAAAAAATACCATGAGGACTGTAATGGAAGGGACATTCCAGAGAGAAAATGAATTTATAAAGATTGCCATCTCTTATGGTTACAAAACCAGGGAGTGGAGCCTTGGTTTTGTAACACCATATTGATTATTGAAATCAGCACACCATTTACAGGTTTTTTTTCCTTCTGCCTAATTCAAGCACAGAAACAAGTGAATGTTTTAGGCCACAGTCCCTTTAAGATAAACAGACTACAGGAATAAACAAATAAAGCTGTTCCCTGTCCTCAGAGGAAGAAGAATTCAGGTCAGATACAACAGAAGGAAAGTAATTAATTTCAATTGTGGTAAACAAAAACAAGTACACAAGTTAAATTCAAACCCAATCTTGTCATGTATGCTCACAGATGAGTTTATTCTCCTTTCCCCACTTGACAATGCAACTTTAAAAGAGAATGCATTGACATTTCTCCCTTTGGAAATATTCCATTATTCTGTTTCCCCAGCTTATATTCTAATTAACCCACTGGGAGGATAATGTTCTAATTAAGTAGCCTATATGTAGGCCTGTTTTATTCCTTTATGGACATACAAAATCCCTAAGCAAATTTTCTAGTTTTTGACAACCCTTTCTTGCAGAAATCATCCCTAATACCCAATCTAAACCTCCCCAGTGCAACTTGAGGTTGTTTCCTCTTGTTATGTTTGTTACTTGGAAGAAGCAAGCAATAACCACAATAACAAAGGGTCATCTGTAACCATTGGCTCAGTTCAGATTATATGTTGTAAAGTGTGAATGATGTTATTTACTTAATATTTTGTGTGATGGAAGAATAATTCCAATTCCAATTACTTTCATTTACTCATGGATAGCTTATTACATTGGTTTTCATTTGTGTTTTGTTGCTTTTCCTACTGAGATTCTTATGGTTTTAATGATACCTCCATGTATCTCATAGAATGGATTCTAAAATCCAAGAAATTACACAACAACCAAATTATTCCATTAACATTTCTCCTTGATTCTACAAATAAAGGCAGTGGAGATTTTTTTTTCCACTTCAAGAGCCATAACTTATATCCAAAAACGTACACTATGTTCAGAATGCCAGAATATAGGAACAAATGGACACTCATATGATCTGTGCTCTGCTGCCTTGTCAGCCCTGATCAATAGATTGTAGCTGTGCTTCAGAGAATCATAGGATGGCTTGGCTTGAAAGGGACCTCGAAGATCACCCAGTCTCAAGCCCTCTGTCATGGACTTTTGACTAGACCAGGTTGCTCAGGTCCCCATCCAACCTGGCCTTGAACACTTTCAGGGGTGGGGCATTCTCATCTTCTCTGGGCAACCTGCGCCAGTGCCTCACCACTCTCAGTGTTTGCCATTAAAAAGTGCTTAATAGGAATACAGGTTATGGTTTACAGATTTACCATTTATATTTTACTAAAATCTTGTTTTTTTCCTTATCCTGTAGAACCCGGTTCTAAGTATCACATAGTTGAAAGTCAGGACAGGACTGAAACTAATTCATATAAATGGCTTTATTAAAAATGAAAAACAAAATGTGAAATTCTGAGCCCTGTAAAAACATCCATATTGTCTTCACCATTGACCCAAACAGAGCCAGAAATTCACTCCAGATGTAAAAGGTTTAAATATTTTTTATATGGTGCTATTTTTTCCCATGGAATTTTGAGTCAAGACCAGTCACTGAATTTTTCTTTGTTTTTCTCTTGCTTTTACTAGAAAACCACCACAAAACATTCCTGTGTTTTTCATTCTTTGTGGTTAATAGCAAAAAAGAATATCAGTAAAACTTGAGTCATGTCAGAATTATGCCAAAATAAACCCCAAAAATGAGTGGAATTTAGCAAGATTGCTAAATGCATTTCCAGATCAGAGACCACTGGAAAACATCATTAGTGATCAAGGAATTTCTAAACATAGAAATTCAATCACAATGCTTCTACTGGAAACAATACCAAAAACTTAAAATTGCAATGCCTTGTTCTAAACTGCTGCTTATTCACAACTACAGCACAGGAAACCACTGATTTTGGAAACAGAAATCCAAATTATTTCATGGTTTATGCTTTTGACCCACATCTTCTTTGATAATAGAACATCTCAAAGTAAAACTTTTCTGGATTTCTGGAGAAGGATTCTATTGCTTGAACCATGCAGAGACAACATTACTTAAAGCAATTCATAGTTGCAAGTCAACATATTCAAGAGACATTTTCCAGATTCTTATGACAAAAAAAATTGAATTAATACTACTTATTTCATTTTGCATCATCACAGTGACTAACTTTGATTAAAAAAGTTACACATGCAATATAAAGGACCAGACAAATTTTGATTCTCAATTGAAATTGTGAACTGGCTCTACCTTAATTTACTTTTACAAGACTGGAAGATGGGAAACACAATCTCACTGTGTTTCCCCTAGCTTTGCTGAATGCTAGTAAGACTTCACTATAACTGTAGCACCATCACCAAACACTTCTGAAACATAAGAGGAATGAACTGTGCTCTTACTAGTTATAAATTATGGAAGTTAAAAAGAAAATTGTATTTCATGTACTGAAAATGAGAGTTCAAGGTAGAAAATCTCCCTTCTCTGCTTTTGTGTTTCTAGTTATTTCAGGTTTCCTTACATCTAGTTTATTCCAAGCTTACTGAAGATTTTAAGAGTTTTGCTTACATGAATACCTAAGACTCCTGTGGTGTGTTAGATGAGATTTTGCACTGCTTGGAAAACTCTTCTAAAGTCATATGAAAATATAAATCAATAATTCAAAACCACCTAGAACTTCACTCCCTGAAATCTAAAATGAATTAAAAAGAAGTCTGATATTTACTACTTCAGGTTCATTAGGTTAATCCATGTGGAACTTCTGTAAACTCACACTATTTTCCCCTGTGGAGATTTTACAGTTTTATAAATCAATATTGAGGTATATTTTACCCACCTGACAGAGCATTTTTGAACCTCTTGCAATCTCTTCCACCAATGAGTATCAAAGGGGTATTAAAGCTCTTGGTTATAAGTCCTCTGAGAATACACACTATGGCAAACAATTTGGAATTTTTATTAAATGGTTGCTGAAAATCAGTGCAGGTTTATTTGCAAGACTTTTCTCAATGAAATTAGTTAAATTTATGAGTCTTTGTCTCTCACAAGTATGTATAAGCATTTAGCCATAGGGCAAACCATGAGCTCTGCAATTCAGCTCCATCCAGCTATGTCAACAGTTTCCAGGAGAAAACTTGTGTTAAAAGAACAAAATCAAGTTGCAGTGCAGAGCTCATGCTTTACAGTCCTCTATTTTCTAGAAATCTCTCAGTGGAATGTAACTCTTAGCATTGTAGTTTCTTTTTTCTGGCTTACTGGATCCTTCCTCATCTGAGTTCAAGATTTAACATAGAACTCAAAAGAAAAAGAACAGAAGTAAAAGATAATCTGCACTGTGTCCTACTGCAATTTGTTGCAGCTGTTCTGCTACATTTGCATAATATCTTTTTTTATCATGGAAATTTTTGTAAATACCTATTTCTTGTTCACTGTAGAAAATTACAAATGTGCAGAAGTACAATGTGCATTTGGAATAACTGAATCTGACCCCTGTTAACTACTTACAGGAAAAGAATTTCATTTTGACTGCCAGGGTTAATTTATTTTTCCCATAACTTAACATATAGATATTTTATCTCATGCTTCACAAAGAAAGAAATATAATGTCAGTTAGAGTTCTATTTTTACTTGTAAGTTTAAGCATTAATATTTTTTTGTTTTTATTTTTACATAAATAATTATTTAATTTATATTCCTAAGAAGATATCTCTGAATCAGAATCTTGTAGATATCAAATTAATGTTGAAGACACACCATTTTCACTATTAACCTGTTGCTATTATTCTGCTATGACCTCATTTTTACTCAGACAATTTGAGGTACAACATCAGAATGGAAAACTGTCTTTATGTACATCTTAAGAGATCCATTTCTGAAACCAGAAAACCTGCTTTTCCCAATAAGACTGTCTTTGCCATAGATTAATAATATTTAAATATGAAAAGCAAGGGTAGTTAACACAGTGCATCACATTTATTTTCAATATTACGTTATAACAAAACACAATGGATAACAGTTGTGTTTCATAATTTTTCTAGTAAAACTTAAAGACATGACATTTTAACATATGATCTTATTGTTCTTGTCAAATAACGTAAAATATTTAATTTCTTATATTTTGATTTGGAACCTTAGAAATTTTTAGTATTTTTAGTACTTTTATTTCAATAACATAAGGTAAATTGCACATTTCTGTAACCCAACAGCTGTCCAGTTTTGACTGTTAATTGTACCTGTTTATAACAATGCTTCTTTCATCCAGACTAAAAATACTTTAACACTCTTAGTTGATTTTACATCAAAGTTTTTAAGTCTTTAATCAAGTCAGTAGTCAATATTACATCTCCAGAATATACTGAATATATTTAACACAAATGTATTTAAATCATAGAATCATAGAATGACCTGGATTGAAAGGTACCATAAAGATCATTTTCTTCCAACTGCCCTGCCATGTCTGGGACACCTTCCACCAGACCAGGTTGCTCAGAGCCCCATCCAGCACTTCCAGGGATGGGACATCATATCTGTTGCTTTGAAATATCTTTGCAAGGCAACTATGTGCATTTTTTATATTATCTCCCTTTATTAGAACTTTCCCCTTTTCAGTAGGAAAGCTAGAATTGCATCAGTTCTAGTCTTGTCACCTTTGCATAGAGGTAAAATGATTTCCTTAGCTTGTTTATTCTAAAAAAAAAGGGCTTAAATAATAAAAAAAATTGATATGGGCTAAAATGGAGTGGTTATACAATTTTTAAAAAGCTATATATTCAATTGCAATTCTTGGGGGATAGCGTCAGGTATTTTGATTAAGTTAATGAAGCTCTTGAGAAATTAACTAGAGAATTTCAAGTCAGAGAATGAATGTTTTACCAGAGTTGTGAGTAAAGGAAACTTTCTGATTGGCATCATTAATATGTGGCACTTACACAATGCCTATTGGACTTGCATTTCTTCAGAGAAGGAACTGTCTTATTCAAGGTCTAAGTAAAGGTACTTGTATATCTGTGAGAAGACTAGAATCACACACAAGAGCACATTCGCTTTAATGACAGTTTGTTAAAATTAGGTTTGTTATTACGAATATAACAATCAAATTATTCTGAATCTCATATGTTCTTAATTCTGAAGAGGGAATATGAATCTTTCAACCATTATTTTAATGTCACTCTTAATAACAGTGTTATAAGGGACTACAAGTTTTAAAATGAGGATGGAACTCATGAAAAAATGTATCATAAATGCTGAGTGGGGATGGCACAGGAAATGAGTTTCTGTTTTCAGGCATAAACTATATAATTTAGTCAAGGTGTTTGTATAGAATGCCCAAAATCTCTAAAATTTTGCAGGTGATTTTCTTTGATACCTCTACGTTTCACCTCATATATTTGATTACAGATTTAATATTCTAAGTTTTGCTAGTGAGCTAAGAAATATACAGAATCTCCATTTGAAAGAATCTTTATTATCTAGAACTGAATGCATGTTGGAAATTTTGTAAACAGACTACCCTATCTAACAGGAATAGCAATGCAAAGTTTTTTTCTCAAGATTATTGTTTAATTTCCACTAATATAATAAGTGAATGCAAAATCATTAATGTGGTATTGAACATGGCCATGAAAGCAGATTTACAAGTACATTAAACAGAGCTTGGTTTCTCCTAGCTGTCTTATATCAAAATAAACAGAGGACTTGGCTAACTTTCCTCGTAATATTTTTAAGCTTATTTTTTGCATCCACAGCATAGAATCATCAAGGTTGGAAAAAACATCCAGGATCACCAAGTGCCACCTTTGACTGAACACCACCTTTGCAACCAGACCAGAGCACTGAGTGCCACTTCCATCTTGTTTATTTAAAACCTCCAGGGATGGTGACTCCAGCACCTCCCTGGGCTGCCCCTTCCAATGTTTGACAGCTCTTCCCATTCCTCCTGACGAGCAGGCTGAACCTCCCTTGGCACAGCCTGAGGCTATGTCCTCTTGTCCTGTCAAAAACATAAGCTTACATTTTAGATTTTCATTCCAGGGTTATTATTAGAGAGTTTGGAGAGGAATAAAAATAGCAGACCTGAATTTTTATAGGTGATAATAATACAAAATGTGCATTTAAGAAAACATGGTTTTGGAATTAAAAAAATTCTCAGCAACTAAACAAGGGAAATGAAACTGAAGGAAATGTGACTCACTCATGCAGTGTCTTATTTGTCAAGTACCTGATCACACACTTCCTCACTTCACAATCATTTCTTGTCAAATTTGGTGCAGTATACAGGGAGCACTGTAGTAAAGCTATATTGTGGTGCACACAGACAGGGACATATTGCATCTGGAAATAAGGCAGACAAGGTGCCAGAGTATATAGGTGTTAGTTCTTTATATATACATACAGGCATGTGCATGGATATATAGGCACACATGCCTTTCTTCAAGGAACTACAGAGTTTTTGCATATAATGTAGTCCCCAGCTCAATCTTTTTTCAAGATAAATAAATCTGAGACAGAATGCTAGAGGGAATGCAAAAATCTGTTTATGGGAAATGACTGAAAATGCTTGATTTGCTTATCTCTGCAATCTCGCAAAATAAATGTTTTTTTCTCTATAAATATATGGGAGAAGAGTTGAAAATAGAAAAAAAGGAAAATTGTTCTGGGATTGACAGGTGTTTTAGGTACAAAAGCAAATCAGTGTAAAATCGTGCTCAATAAAGGATTCAAAATTGTTGCCCTTTATGATTCTATCTTGTAGGGACAGTGCTTGATAAATTAAGTATTCTGCCAACTTTATGGATTTCAGGCTTTTATTCAAACCCACAAAGTATAGTAAAAAAATTTCCCAAGTTATTTTGCTTCTATTGCTGTTTTTCATAGCTACTGTCTTCTCTTTTAAACAATAATTTGCCCCAGTTCTTTCTCATTCTGAGCCATATCCCCTTTGCCTTTGCTTTTTGTCTTTTCTCCATTCTGCATTTATCAAATGCTCATGTAAGGTTCTGGTCCTTCTGTATATCCATCCATCCATCCATCCATCCATCCATCCATCCATCCATCCATCCATCCATCCATCCATCCATCCACCCACCCA
>JAWWMS010000001.1:12401987-12418092 GCA_035048045.1 Chlorospingus semifuscus
ATTATATATTATATATTATATATTATATATTATATATTATATATTATATATATTATATATTATATATTATATATTTTATCTAACTTCCTTATCTATTATAAAAAATTGTTATGGGAACATGGGGAAGGTAGATTTTGGGGTTTTTTTCCCTTAACTTATTTTTCAGCATATATCTTTGTTAAATTTATTCTACATCCTCCTTCTCAAATACAATAATCTCAGGACAAATTAGTTATGTAAAAGGCCAATTCTTTTCTACTTGTTTTGAAAAAATTAACCATTTATATATGTACACACATATATATACATATATATTTATTATTTTTGGTGGACAGAATAATTATGAAATAAAAATATTTGCAATACATAAAACCTATATATAATACATAATACATAAACCGAAATATGCATAATACATAAACTAAAATTTCTAATATCAAAAACTCTTTGACATTTGTATATAGCCTAGGAGTTTGGAATAGAGGTGTACCAGCATAATAGGAATTATTTCAATTTGGTTTTAAAATATTATAACTATGAATTGGGGCTAATTTTAGTTAAGGCAGAAAAAATACCAGAATAAAAAAAAACAGAAGCAACCAAATAAATATATATCTTCCTTTTACAGAAGAAATTTCTGATTATTTTATTTCTTTTCCTGTGGTTTTTTCCCCTGCTTGAAGATAAGATTAAAATTTTGCTCCGTTCAATTTTTTTGACATTATACAGAATACTTCTCTAAGAGCAATACAACTAAATGGTAGAAATCTGTAGTCTGCTCAGAATTTTCATTTTGCTTCCCCTACATTTTCCTGAACCCCTGTCTTTTGCTCATCAGACAGACAACTTCAAATGACAAAACTGTCATAATGCTCGATTTCACTTGGAAGAGAAGCCCCTTTCTTTCTGAAATGTAACTTTATGACTCTCTTCCTGAGCTGTGGCTTTGCAGTGTGCTGTTATGCTTTTTCTGAATGTTGCAAAATATAGTGCAACTTAACACTCCTTCCTTCCAATTAGCATCTCAGAAAAATCTGTTTAACAACAAATTTTAGTGTTTTGTTATGAAAACAGATTAATTTGTAACTATCTATAAAGATATTAAACAGTAACTTAATGATGAAATTAAAGAAGTGCCCCCATCTTGACCTTAAATGATTTATAAAACCAGCCCAAACACACTCTGTGGCACAGATTGCATCTATAGATATGTTTAAAATCATTGGAAATACTCCAACTGTGCAGAAGAAGTTAATCCTCATATTTCAAAATAAATGTAAGATGATTTAAGCAATATTTAAGCTAGTTAGCATGACACAAATTCTGGACAAAGTTGATAAGAACCATAATTGGTAAAGTATTAAAAGACTGTAACTTAATTAATGGTAATGAAAGTAGCTTTATGGAAATTAGATATTTAAGACAAAACTCATACATTATTTTAGGAGATTATAACTTGATTACCATGGAAACCTTGTAAACTGAAGGCTTCTCAAAGACAATCTGCTCAATGCTGCATGATGTGATGGGAAGTTAGACTGCACAAAACCAAAGAGTTTTTGTCGAGAGGAAGTCAAATAATCACAGATAGAGAGGTGACAGAACAGCACCCTCACTAGTGAAATTGATACTGTTTTGTGCCATTTCCATCCAAAATTGCAATTGTCTTCTTTATTACATTGCGATAGGTGAAATGGTTTGGCACCCACCATTTTTACTCTGATCAGCAGGACATCAAGGTTAACTGTGATCCCTGGGCTCCCACTCGTGCCATTTAAAGTTGAAAACACTTTGGTCCAGCACAGATATTTCACTGGATGAGATCCAAATGACTACAAGGTAGGACAAAATTAATTCAAACCCCATATTTCCAGCTAGACAAGCAATTATTTGATGCAGCAACTCAGCTGTGGCCATCATACCATTTTAGTCTGCTCTAAAAGCTTTCAAATCAGCTATTTCATGCAAGGATTCCTGGCGAGCGTTATGTTGTTTTACCTACCTATCACAGAATATAAAAATTACCAATATGGGTACCATATATGTGAAACATGATGGAGTCTTAAAAGCTGTGTCTTTTTCTATCTTTTTTTGCCTTCTTAAGAAAAGAAAAAAAAATAGGAGTTTGTTTTTTTTTTTTTTGTTTTAGATTTTCATTAATCCTACTCTGTTGCTACCTCTTAATTTTTGGTTTAGAAAGTGAAAAGAAAAAAAAAGCTGGCTTTTTTTTGTGCTGGTTTTGGCTGGGATACAGTTAATTTTAATCACAGTAGCTAGTTTGGGGCTGCCTTTTGGATTTGTGCTGAAAGCAGTGCTGATAACCAGAGGATGTTTTTGTTATAACTTGTAGAGATCCAACACCTTTTCTGCCCCTCATCCCACCCCACCAGTGAGGCTAGGGGTGCAAAGGGAGCTGGGAAGGGACACACCAGGGACAGCTGAGCCCAACTGACAATGCCTGCCAAGTGATGTGCTAGCTAATGAACCCTTTATAAAGCAGCCTGATGTTTTTCTTTTGGTTAAGAAGCAGTATTTTCCTTAAAAAAAAAATAAAAACCCAAACCAAAACAAAACAAAAAACCAAATTATTTATCTGCCTGTGTTTTCTTCCTGTACTATAGACCCAGAAGTCCATATATTTAAGAAAATTTGTCCAATTCTCACTCTAAAGATTTAAACTAGAAAATTGTCTTCAATTATAAGATTAAATTCACCTATGTGTTATTGCAATACATCGGTATTTTATAATCATTTTGGATTTAAGCAGTACATTAAATCTCCATCATCTGTCATTTCTACATGATGAGTGTTCATCATAGATCAGAAATTCTTGTTTTTAGTTTCAGTGCATAAATACACACCCTGGTAGTTTAGACACTACTGCATTGCTGTTACTCCAGTACTCAATGTCCCAAAATATCAGATTTAAGTTTCAACTTTGATCCTGCAGGGTATTTATGGTGTTTCTTATTGGCACATTTTCCCTCTGTGCAGGAGATGGGAGAGACCAAATAGACAAACAAAACCCATGTGTGTGTTTGTACACATATTCTGCATGCATTTTGTTTTTGGCCAAAGACACTAAATAAAATGTCAAATAGGTCAGGGAAGCTTCTTGGGAAAGTACTAATAATTTCTATCTTTTATTAGAGCTCTCCAGTCAACTTGCTGGCACTTTTTGCTGGCATCTTCTCCAACTTCTTACTAATTCCTGTTATCTACTGTTTGTCTAACAATATATGGTGTAGCATACCATTACATGAATCATTGACATTTAGATTGACAAAATTTTACATTCCTAGAAAAACAGGGTGATTAAAAATCCATTTGTAACAATCTGGAATAGTAACATTTCTAAAATTTTGTTTTACTTTTTTTTGTATTTTTCTGTATTTTCCTTTATTTTCCCTAGTCTTGTTTTCCTGTCTGTAATTGTTCAAACTCTCACACACATGTAAAGCAAAGTTAATGTGACTTTAATTTCTTTGGCATCTTAAATTCTATGCTCTTTTCTTTCGCCCACCTCCCCATTCCCCAAAAAAATAAAAAAATAATTTTGCAATATTATGTCTAGGTTCTCCTTGTGCTGCATTCTGATTGCTCAGAATGCCAAAATCCAGTTATCTGAGTCTTGTTTCCAATTCAAAGGTGTTAACTCCAAGCAGTCATTTAGTATCTGTGCCAAGGCTTGGTATCTTTAATACTTTCCAACCTTATATGTAGAAGGTCTGTAAGAAATTTTTTTACAGTTTTTTATCTGAAAATAAATTATTTGCACTTTTTGCTTGCGTTAATTTTAACTCATATTTATATATTTCTATGAGAGATTTTTAAACTAAATCAAAGACCTGGAACATGATCATCATCATTTCTGATATTTTTTTATTAAAGAATGCAGAAAAATGCACATTATCTATGGAGTCCCAAGTAACAGAAATGAATATTTAAAGACATTTTCTTTGTAAGTTAACTTTCTATACTGCATATGAAAAATGAATTTACAAGAGCATGTAGTGACAGGACAAGAGGGAATGGCTTCAAAATGACACAGACAAGGTTTACATCAGATATCAAGAAAAAATTCTTCCCTGAGAGGGTGGTGGGACCCTGGCACAGGTTGCCCAGAGAATCTGTGGGTGTCCCATCCCTGGAAATGTTCAAGGCCAGGCTGGATGGGGCTTGGTGCAAGCTGGTCTAGGGGAAGTTCTCCCTGCCCATGGTAGGAAGTTGGAACAACAAAATCTTTGAAGTTCCTTCCAGCCCAGGTCATTCTATCATTCTATGATCTAGCACACTATTCATAAGTCATTCTGCTGGGGGTTATCTGAAGATATTTAACCAATATATTTACCCACCAAATATTATTTAAAATTAAATTAATTTTTAAGAAGCTGCTTGGCATTAATACATGCAAAAAGCTAATATGCCATTCTGAAAGAGAATTGTAGCTGCACAATGCCAAAGCTGGCACAGAGTGCTGTTTGCCACCTGAATTCCAAATCCAGCCATGGATTGATTAGCAGGAATGACTAAACTAGTATGTATAAATCTAAATTTATGAATGGCTAATTATGAGTTAGTCTTACATCTGCAATGAATAGCACAAAGTCTATGTACCGATCAAATCCTATTCAGTAACTTAACTGCAGTCTTCTAAAAAAAGACATGTTTGAAGGTCTTGTTGGGTTTTTTTGTTTTGTTTTGTTTCTTTGTGGCAGATGTTCTTGTAATTTCAATCATGCCAGAACTATTTCCTTTTATCACTTGCAAAATTGCACTGAAGTCATGAACACAATGACTATAGCTCCCTGTCAAGCACGGTTTATGTTCAGCCTCCCTATTTTTCCACAGCTCATCATTTATCGCTCCTCTAATTTTGGTAAGTGTTCTGACTTATTGTTCAAAGTCTCTGGCCCTTACCAAAAATGTGCTTTTGTCCTTATAACCACCAGCTCAATTAACACAAAGTGGGAGGAAGCCCAGCACAGGTGGAAGTCTCATGTGGCCACTAAATCCCAGCAATCTTTCTGTACTTTTAAATGTTTTGTTTGGTTGTAAATTTTTTTCTTTTTGTTCTAATATTTGAGAAGATTGCTAATAGAAGTGATTTTAACCCAGGCTGAAAGTTGTCACGTTCTGTTTTACCTGTCATGTACAGATGTTTCAAAATGTATTGAAGGTCAGGCGTAAAGATAAAACATTGAAAAGAAAGGAGAACATAATCTCCCAAAACCAGTACATTTGATTTGCTCAGTTAGACAAGATTTGGATAAAATTCTATTTATTTTTTTCCTCCACATTAGAAAGTAACTGACAATCTTTGTAAAAGCAGTGTTTAGATGGATGGAGCTACATTAGAAAAAAATATCAGCCTTTTTTAAGAAACTCTGTGGTATAGTTTGATTTTATGAAATAAAGAGTCTTCTAAATGTCTTCTGTCATCCTCTGTGAAAGAGAGAAAGTTGTCAATGACAGCAACAACTGGCATCACATCTATATCCTGAAGCATCCAGAAGATGTGTGGTGGAAATCTGCATAAATATGGATGGGGAGGAAAGGCCCTCAGCTTTCTCTGTGTGATTTTGGTTTTTGGCAATCAGGTTAAAAATAAAAACCCATTAATTTTTTGTATGACTGAGAATTATATGTGATACCCTGTTTATTTTATTGTTTATTTTAGTCTGCCTCCTGCTCTCTTGTCTTATTTCTTCACCCTGCAACTTGCTGTCACAGAGATACCATTCACAATGCATGGGATGGGCCATGGCTTAAATGTAGGAGGAAAAACATACTTTAACTTTCTTTAAAATTAAATATACTGCTTCCACTATCACTTCTATCAAGTTTTAGTAGTCGAATAAGGGGATGTTACTGGTTACATTTCTAAGTCTGCTACGACCCAAATTGTTTTAAGAGTCAGCATCCTTTTGTTTATGGCACCATAAGAGTTGCAATGGAATTTAAAGTTTAAAAAGTGACCTATTATGTACAAAAAAATCCAAACAAAATCCCACATTGTAGGAAGCACATTTATTTGTTTGTACAATTAGTTTTTTACTGACAATCATGTCCAAGAAAACAATATTTTTCAGTTCCTGGCAATGAAAATTTAGACTAGAAACTTAAATACAAAACCTTGGGGTTTTTGTCACTGTATAAACAGGCTACTATTGCATTTTCATGGGATGGGTGAGACAAAGCAGTCATTAAAACAAAGATAAGTTAGAAAGGATGGAAACAGTTCTAATGTGCTTAGAACAAACAATTGTTTCATTTTTTGTCCTCCCAAAATACAGTAATAGGATACAATATGGATCCTATTTATTCTTTATGCTTGCAGAGGGCTATAATCATTATAATTAATAATTATTTATAATTATATAATTTATAATTATATCATTCTAGTGGCTTTATTGACCAAGAGAAATAATATAATTTCAGTCCATCAATTTAAAAGTTAATGGTGCTATTGTCATTAGAAATATGGAAAAGTGATTGAGAAGGGATTTTAAAACTTGTGGTTTTTTCTGATGTAAACAGTGAAATCTAACCAAGGACATTTTTATTAAACTAAGTTATTAAGATAGTCCATTAGTAATTTCCTTGCAAGTACCTCAACTGTGCTTATTGCCATACTATCAGTATGTATATATTTTTATTACTTTGTATAATGAATAATTGGCCACTTCCTATCACCTATGAAAGGAGAAGCACTTCTTGGGTTGAAAATGAAGAATCAGATTTAAATTTAAAAAAAAGTTGCAGTCTGCTCCAAAAATGAAATTGAAATATCAACAAATTTCAAGAAAAATCTTGCAGAACTACTAATTTTTAGGCTGGTATTTTGCATGAAAAGTATGATGTGATAAAATATTAATGTTTAGTAGGATCTAGCTCTCAGGGATTGGGGAATGTACATCTTGTCTTGGTTTCTGGCAACTGTCTGATTGTCACATTGGAAAATTATCCATATTGAATTGGGTTTATCAGTGTCTGAATTCTGCTCATGATTTGGAAAAACCTCTGGTGAAACTTAAGCACTGAAAAAGGAAAAAAAAACCCACACTGCTCTTCTGAGTTAATAAGTTTATGGAAAATATGGTGTAAAATATCTGACTTCTTCCTGTAATTTGCTTTGGGACAAAATGAAGATACTTTTGTAATATTTTAATTTTTCAGTTATATTAAATAGCAAGTAACTGTTATGTTAATGATGGCTCCTGTTTCACAAAAGCCAAAACCAGGAAACCCCTTGATAAGAACATTTCCACTCCAAAATACCCTTAAATCAATGTCCTTCACACCTAAAGGCTTTGCTGCCTCTACGAGAAGGCCTTCTGTTGGTGAGGATTTTTGCTTTCCAAATAAAATAAAAAGGAAAATAAGGAGGAAGAAGATGTGGCAATGTATTTGCTATTATTCATTTTTTTCATTCAGTAATGGAGAGATATACTGTGGAAAATGTGATCTGGCCACCAGAGTGGGAGAACACGTGCAGGGCGTGAGGGCAGAAAGGAGAGAGATGAAAGAGTGAGAACCTGTCCATGAAGCGAGCAGATAATGTAAGCCCTGAAAGATCTGCAAGGAAAAAGAGTTTAGGGGAAAAGGTACATCTTAAAGTTCCAGAGTAGCTGTCTGCAAGTCTTTGTCACACTCCAGTTTAAATTCAGTAGTATTTATGGCATCATCTGCTCATGAACTAATATACTCTGAATCAGGAGAAACCACTTAAAGCAGCTGTCACAAACATTTGTACCTTGATCATAGCTGATGAAGTTTTATGTAATTTGTTTCATTACTTTGACATGCAGTATTTGTAGACATAAAAATATGTGTATTGATTTAAAATACTTCAGGATATAAAGTACTTCTTGACATAAATTTTATTTACTTACTTAAAGACTTCAAACAGGCTCAAAGCCCTGATCCTCATCAAAAAGGCACATGTAACCTAGACCCACCATATTTAGAATATGGGGATACTTTAATGAAGATGGATATTCCCTGTTATTGGTCCTAAGGAGCTCTCAGTTTACTGATAAAAGTAATCTTACCAGGGCTCAAAGCCCTTTTTCACATCCAGCAATGAACCTGAAGAGGAAATGAAAATTCTCAGACCATCATTTCCTGCAGGGCTTCTGTCTTCCAACTCACTCTGTGTAATCAAGTTTTCAAAACCAAATTAAAGAAACTTTTAAACTATTAAAGTACTAAGCTAGTACTTTAGCTAGTACTAATAGTTTAGTAGTAACTAAACTATTAAACTATTAAATACTAAGAAACTATTCAAACCAAATAAAGAAACTCCACAGTCCTTTCCCACTAAAATTTACAAAACAGAAAGAAAAGAGTGCAAACATTCTAACATTTTTCTCCAGGCTGTAACACAATATGTGCTGCATGTGCTTCCATCCGATCAGATGTTAACAAGAAAGCTTCTTCTTGAAGCCATCACCATTCTCCAAAAGGTGTTTTTGGTATGCAGACTGAGGCTCCCTTCTGCTAACACTGTCAATGCAAGTGCTACTCTCCACTCTGAGCCATGGCAAATTAAAAAGGATATAAGCATTTAGACTGCCATGAAATGTCCTTGAAGAGCTGTAAAGAGCTATCTCTCTGAAAAGCTCTGTAGTGAATGCAGCACCAGGACATTAACTTTTATTGATCAGCAACCACAGAGGTGAGAAAAGCTGTTTGTTTGGGTTTTTTTTTTCCTAGCACAGAATTCACACAATCTCACAAGGTTTACTGCCTGTTGGTCCTGTTATTCCTGCTGATATTAACTGTGTCTTTTGATACTGATCAAATGAATACAAGAACTCTGAATGCTGTAAATTAGTTCTGGATTAGTTTGCTAACCCAATTAATAGTTGGAGTTTTTAGCTGGAAATTGTTTAGATAAGCTTCCTGCATTTTCTAATTTATTACTTTAAAATGAAGTCTTTTTCTGTATGGAGTCAAATTATGTTAGATTCACCTGTGGGTTAGAAAAGAAGAAATTACATCACTCGAAGTCTTGGAAGTAGAAATGCCACCTAATTTTCTTGTATAAAATCTCTTACGATAAATTAAAAACATATTCAATGATGTGGAATGGAGTCTGTACCAAAACCTGTAAAAATCAAACTAGTTTTAATCCAGTATCTGTACAAATCATACTGACAGGGAATACTGCATTCCCACAGAATAATTTCCAGAAGATGTAGGGACCTGTAGCAATGAATAGTCACAGTATCGACTATTTTTTGAGTGTGCTTTATTCTGTAATACTATTATAGCTCAAAGGCAAAATTCAAACAAAAGCAAAACATTCTAATAAAGTTTTTTCTTTAATTAGATATAGGCTGAGACTATAATAAAAAAACTGAGTTTAAAATCTCAAGTACTTTATGCTAGAAAATAAAATTTCCTAGAGGCCTATATTTTATTACACATGGCTTTCCTTTTCTTTCTTTAAATTTACACTCATTATATTTTACAATGAGCATATAAACCATATGTGTGAAACATCAGCAGCAACTTTTATATAAATATTCTCTATGTGTGGAAATAAATCTTATCTACATACACACATATTTCTTGTTGACCAATTTAAATTTTTTGTTTCCTAATGGATATCACAGAACACATAATAAAATAACATATGTTCAAAGTGAAATGGCAAATCCATTTGAAATCAATATATGTTCTGTAGTGCAAAGACTAAAATTTAAGATTTAAAATTTATATCCAGGATTTTACTTAAAACCTTGACAGTTTTCTTGAAAATATGCAATTAATGAGGATATGGCTTCAAATTTAGTCTTCAAACTATCCTTAAAAGATTTTTTCAACTCTGTCACATGTGTATAATTGCATTGCTACTGCAAGAATATATTACTCAAGTTATTCATATTATTATTTTACTTTTGGATGAAATTGATTGTTAATGAAATTTTATCATATTTTGGAATTACTCATACCTGTAGATCAACAAATAATTATATTTGATGCCTTACTCCTACCTACAGGCTTAAGTTTCTGTTGAAATCTATACAATAGAGATATCTGAATGTTTTCTTTTAGAAATTCCCAACACACCTATTACATGGGACAAGATTCCTAAAGCCTTTGGAAAAATTGTATTAAATTTCATGTGAGTTTGGAAGGAGCATACAGATTAGTAGGGAAAAAATATATCCTCGGAGAATATATTCTTTCTACTGAGAAAGAAAAATGTATACCTGAGGAAAGGGAGAGCAACTGATAAATTTACCAGTGATAAAAGTGAAAACAATTACTGGGTTTTACAAGAAATACAGATATTAACATCATTAAGCAAAGAAGTACAAAAATATGACTTTTGTTTCCCTGTTCAAAGCAAGTAGTTTGCTTTAAAAGGTATTTTCCATTTAGAGCTGTAAATACCTGGTTTTAAATTTTATAGTTCATTAACTTCTCAAATTTTCACTGTAACTTCTACCCCCAAACTTTTGACCATTTACCATATGGAAAGCGTCAATACAAATACAGAAAATGTTCATAATTTTCTTTTTTTTTTTTACTATCAAATGTTTAGTTCTCCCAAAAGACTGAATAAGGCTGAATTAATTTTGTTGCATTGAGAAGAAAAGTATACTTTAGGATAAGTTTACAAACTATTTTCATTTCTACATCTCATCATTCCTCAGTTACTTCTTAAATATTTTTTCTAATTGCATTTTTTCTAAGAGCGAAAGCTTCTTCAGCAACACTAAAAAAGCTACCTGGGAGAAGAAGAAAAAAGTAAATTCATTACTCACCATGTACTGAATGCAGTTTCATTTGCTGATTTTGATTCAAATGTCATAGGTTCATCATCATGTCATTATACTGTTAGTAGTTATAGCGGTCAAAAACTTAAGCTTTTGAGTAGACAATTATCAAGACACTACTTGCAAAATATTTTTGATTAAAAAATTAATTGTGTTTTTAAAATAATTTTTTAAAAAATTAGACAAACATATTACTGTGTCACACAGAGCTTTACTGTATTCCAGTGAAGATTCAATAAATAGTGCTTATAACAATTTCCTACTCTCTGATGTTCATAACACCAGAAATAATCACAGGCAATATTAGACTGAACTTAGGAAGAAAAACAACAAAGTGATTAATGAACTTGATGAAACTGACAGTGCCAGATTTTAAAAGTTCATTTTAAAAAGTTTAAGTATTTACTGTTTACAGGAAACAGTTTTTCAGATACTTTTAGTGTATGAAAACTGAGTCAACTGGAAATTCTACTTTTACTACCAGGAAAGTGTCTCTTTTATTGGTCTTAAATGCAGCCCATGATAAAGGAAAAATAATGTCCCTCTGCTTCTTTCATTTTAAAGTAAATATAGTGGAGACATATAAATGTGATCTGGACAATATTCTCTCTGTATAAAATTTAGAAATTGTTTTATTTATTTTTGTGTTGCTTTTGTGCTAGAAAAAAATACCCTAAAATGAACATAAGTATCCTGTAATTGATATAAGAAATTATTTAAGGTTTACAGCTCTTTTTCATCAGATGACCAGCATTATCTCAGCCAAATTTCTGGAGAGGCTGTATTTGTTTGTTGTTTCTGCTAAATTTATCATCATAGATGTAGCAACAGAAAAACTAGAAAAAAATTAAAGATTGTAAATATCCAAAATAAAATAATGTAAAGAGAAACACTTTATGTTTTGTAAGATTTAGGTTGCCTATAAGGAAGAAGTACTTTACTGTGAGAGTGGTGAGGAAGTGAAGAATTTGCCCAGAGAAGCTGTGGCTGCCCCATCCCTGGGAGTGTCCAAGGCCAGGTTGGATGGGGCTCTGAGCAGCCTGGTCTAGTGGAAGGTGTCCCTGCCCAAGGCAAGGGGATGAAATGAGATGTTCTTTGAGGTTCTTCCAATCAAAATAGATCAGTTTTATGACTTTATGCCTTGAAAATATTACACTTTTTTTTTAATTGTTCTTTTGAACTCATACTACAGAGGTGCTGAACTTAGTGGAAAATCTCAGAGACAGAAATTAGATTACAGACTCTGAAATATTTTGGCATTTGACATATTCCATGTTTCTATGCTAAATTTGGAATGTAGGAGATTATACAGATAAGCTTGTTTGCTTTTTCATTAGATCTGAGTTTCCTTTGTGAATGACCGAAAAGGTCAACATTAGCACATGAAATAAACATTGTTTAATTGGTAAACTGGGGAAAAAATCCAACCTCTTTAGTTATCATTGTGTCTTTGAAAGAAAGTAACTTTTCTTTTTTGTCATGGAATAGAATGATGTATTAAATGTTTGTTCCACTTTCAGGGTTGTACAGTGATCCTAAAGTGTATGACTCTAGATCTATTCTATGCCATCTGTGTAAACTTTATTTCTCTAGATTATTCCTAGATCTCTGTATATTTATCTACTTCTCTCTAATTCACACACTGGTTTACATAGTTTAATTTTGACTTCAGTCTTGCATCATAGAACATATCACAGTATGTCTTCCTCAATTTTTAATTAAGCATGTTGAAGACAATAAATCATCCTCAAAATTTCATTTTTCACCATGTTTTCTTTGAGATGCTCTGAAGTGAGTTTAAGTAGCTAATTACTGGTAGTTAGCCAGAAAATATACTGACTGTAGGTTAGTGTGCTTTTCTCAGATCTGCTTTTAGAAAATTGCCTTGTGATATTCTTTGCCCTTCAACTTGAAAACTACTTTGACTTTTCTGTCTTACTCCCAGGAAGAAGCAAAATGTGCTTTCTCACATTATATTAACGTGCCCACATCCACAGCCACAAATGAACCCTAAGGAACTCTAGTGAGCAGAACTGCTGCAAACAGGGTGGATAAACAGGGCACCTTGCACTGTCCAGGGTGTCCAGGGTGATGTCACTGTCATATTTTCTGAAAAATCCCTTCTCCAGGATTTCTTCTCCTGGGAAGCTGTGAAGCCTCAGATGAAAATGAAAGCAATATTATCTCATTTGCTTCTCCTGTGTTTGCTGCTTTGGAATGTGGTTGGGAGATTGTTTATCCAACATGTGAATTGTTTTTACTTAAAGACCAATCATGGTCCAGCTGTGATGGGACTCTGTAAGCAGCCACGAGTTCTTCATGAGTATTTTTTTAAGTCTTTTGTAAGTATCCTTTCTCTATTCTTTAGTATAGTTTTAGTATAGCATTCTTTAATATAATACCATAATATAATAAATTAGCCTTCTAAGAACATGGAGTCAGATTCTCAATTCCTCCTTCATCCTGGGGACCCAGCAAATACTACAGGGTGACAGTGCCCTGGTACTTTGGGTGGGAAGGCAACAAGCTGGAAAATGTCCTGTTTGCAAAACTGTCAGTAATGGGCTGAAAGGAGGCATCACATGTAGGTTTTGATGTTGAATTATGCTAAAACTCAGCAATCCCAAATCAACATCCTGATAGTGAGGCAAAGACTTGGCAGATAAAGCGCTAAGCTGACCTGGAGAAATGATTGGCAGTCAACCACTTTATGCTATTTAAGTCCAGTCCACTTCATATGGGGAGGTTCTTAGAATATATTCTTTCTTGAAATGAGTGAAGATTGGTCACTTGAGTAAGGAGACACGCAACAAGGTTACTCCTGGAGGCTGAGAGGAAGAGACCTGCCCACAAAAGCTGGTGTGGATGAGTTACATCAATTGGTACTTATTAATTGTTCTTCTTGCTAGCTTTAACATAATTGTTTTAATATAATTACTTTGATACAGTGCACTGTCCTACCCTATCCTGCACTCATAGTAGTTTTTGCTTTTTGACTGTAAAAAATTATTCTGATTAAGACTTTTTCTCTAATCACAACATGTGTTGCTCACCAGGGGCTAAAAGCAAGGAAGCCACTGAGAGGCTACCAAAGCCTCATACAGTGATGCTTTTACTATATTATAGAATTTAATTTCTTGCCTTTTATCAGTTTACTCTATATTTCTATAATTTACTTACAAATAACGGTCCTTATGAAGTATATTTTCGGGTCAAACCAGAACACAAAAGTGAACACAAACCCACATGTAACAGAGAGATCTCCACTCACTCAGCTCCTTTACTTTACATTCTTCTGTAACTCCAGCATCAGCACAAAACTGGCTACAGAATAAATAAAAATTAACTTAAAAAAATAAAAAAGGATTAAAGTTTTGATAGTATTTTCATTTGCTTTTAGTCTTGCAAAATCCATAGATGCAAGGTAAACTGCTGGCTGTAGCAGTTATAAAATTGATGTTACAGCAAAATGCAACACAAAGAGGATTACTGCTCCAACAGAGTTTTGTAGCTGATAGGGCTTCAGCTTCCACTGAGCCATTCAGTGTGTTATAAATGCTAGGATCATCCTTATGCTTTTTGCAGCAAGCAAAAACACAGTAAAAAAAATTCCAAAGTCATGTATCAATATTACCCATGAAGTCTGATGGAAATCATGTGGACAATCATGGTCATTGTGGTCACTCAGTGACACTTGACACTACTCTTGATTTTCATTTCATAAGCCCACAGCTGGAAAGGCTCAATATTGTTCACCTTTCTAACTTAGCACACAAAACAACAAAATGCTGGTGGATCATTTTCTGTTTGCAGCCCATCCCTTCTTATTTTGCCAATAAAAATAAAGCAGCTAGAGGACAGACTGAGATGCATGCTTTTTCAGGTTTGGTGGTTTTTGGTTTTTGTTTTGGTTTTTGTTTTGGTTTTTTTATATTTGGGGTTTAGAGTAGTGAGTAGTCAAGAAATATTCCAAGTGAGTATGAATAGACAAGATGACTAGAAAATATGGATGAAGTACTAAGATGTGAGAAGGGCAGAACACATCATCCTTTCTTCATGATAGATTATAAATCAAGAAGGAATCACTGGTGATTGTGCCAAGTAATATTCTATATATTACTGACCACAACTGTTCATGATTTCTCACTGTGTAAAATTAACTTCTGTTTAAAGCCTATGAGGGATAAGGAACCTATCCAACTCCAAGCTTTCAGATTAATTGCCATGATGGTAATGAGCCAAATATTAGAACTATTCCCTTCCCTTCCCTTCCCTTCCCTTCCCTTCCCTTCCCTTCCCTTCCCTTCCCGTCCCTTCCCTTCCTGAGTTTTTGAAATAAACATTAATTTTAAATATTTAATAAGGTTATTATTTTCCAACTATTTGTTCTGTATTTTGTGTGTGTGTGTGTTTTGGTACCCTTGTAAACATCATTCTTTGTTCCCAAAAATCTGTGTAGTTCTAAATGTATCTAGTTTCAGAGTACAATAAGAGTTATTTCATTACATACTATTGCACAAATAAAATTGACTGTTCTATCTTAATTTTTCACAGCAGGTGGATTTTTCAGACCTTGGACCTTTCATGCAGTCATATTTATGAATCAAATTAATATTTGAATATGTTTTAGGGTGTGTGAATACCATGCTGCTATTTGAATTATTTCTTCATAGTCTTACACAAGCATACAGACCAGAGGGGATAACTTTATGAGAAGAGATTATGTTATGTATTCTTTTGTTATAAAAATAAGGTTTATGTCATTTTCCCTTATGACTTTTTAAGTCTCTTTTTGTGCATATGTGTGTGTGTGCACTATTAATCCAGCTGAGAAATAAAAGTGATCATTTTATTGCCAACTCAAAAATTTAAATCTTTGCAGGACATTTAAAAATTTCCAATGGTTTGCTGTGTTTCAGTATGAAAATTCAATAGAAATACATTAAACCTTGGAAAATGAATGTTTTGGTTCAGTAGCTTTCTACACTCAGTATTGAAACTCCAGATTTATTATTGTGGTGGTGTTCACAGGAGTCCCAGGACGAGGGAAGAGATGAGAATCTTGACTCCATGTTTCAGAAGGCTGACTTATTATTTTATGATATATTATATTAAAATAAAATTATATACTAAAACTATACTGAAAGAATGGAAGAAAGGATTTCATCAGAAGGCTTGAAAGGAATAAAAAGATATGGAATGATAATAAAAATCTTGTGACTGCTCACAGCCTTGACACAGGTGGCTGTTATTGGTCATCAAGTAAAAACAATTTCACATGCTGGGTAAACAATTCTCCAAATCACATTCCA
>JAWWMS010000001.1:12418192-12428431 GCA_035048045.1 Chlorospingus semifuscus
TGGGAGCCCAGAGCTGGATGCAGCCCTGCAGGTGGGGGCTCAGCAGAGGGGGCAGAGGGGCAGAATCCCCTCCCTGCTCTGCTGCCCATGGGGCTCTGGGTGAGCCCAGGATATATTTCAGTGCGATCTTGGTCTGTATTTAGGATATATGGGGAGACCTGTGTGTGTTTTCATGAGCTTTGAAATAGATCAGCTGGTGAGGAGGACATTTTCTTCTCAACATAGCAGAGTTCTGATCTGGTGACTTGATAAGGGTCCTGCAATCTGGACACAGGTTATTGGTAGATATGAAGACAATGCTAATATTTAGGGGAACATGTGGGATTTTATGGGTCTAGAGGGTGAAGATGTATACACAAGAGCAGTGAATTTTCAGTCTGATCAGTTGCGAGTGAGATAAAGGGCTGAGACACCTCTTTTTTCCATATTTATGTAAGTGATGTGTATGTTTATCTGGATGTCACTAAAGGCTCAGTACTCTGCACTAAACTGCGCAGCTGACTGTGCCTGCTCTGGGAGTGTCTTCTCTGCAAATTTGAAGAAAGAATCTGCATTTATTGCATCAGAATGGTAGGAGTCACCTGGGATCCTAAAGCCACCAATTTTCACTTTTTTCAGGTATCATCTTCCTTTCCTGGCAAGCCCCATTGTGTTTTTGCATCTGCATTATCCTCTCCTCTTCCCAGACTGTATGCAGCAGAAGGAGAGACACAGGCACCATGACGCTGCACAGCTGAAGAGACAGAAATAACAGAAATAACAGAAATAACAAATTCACAGTCTAAACTATGGGGTCTCTTTTCCTCCTCAACCCAGGCAAAAGGAATACCAGACTGAAGAATGTTCCTTCAGCTGTCAACAAAATCACATATCCCTTACCTATCTTACCTTTAGAAGCTTTCTAGTCAGCATCTGGACTGAAACACCTAAAGTAATAAGATCTAGATAAACATCTGAGAACTTAATTGCTCTGAAGTATTATTTCCCTATTGAAAATCATGGAAGTGAGGAATTACTTTGTTTCCTAGGTTTTTTGTAAGATCATATTAAGGTTTATAGCTTTTGTTCTGAAATTAGTTTTCATATTTTGCTGGCTCTGCTGGACGTTATGTAATTATGTAGAGTTCCTGTGGTTCTCATTATTCTTTCTTGCTTGCTGTTGGTGCACATGAATAAATTTCAGTCTTCCCTTGTGGCCTACCCTGTTTGCACTCAGTACAATCTTGGCAGTCCTATATTAGGGAGGATAGAAAGAGTGACAACTTCTAACGAGGACGTGTAGAAGACAGCTGTATTCTATTGGAATTTTTCAAGGGATGATGAATGGTGTGCAGGTCTCTCCTGTTCCTTCAGCAAGGCTGTGGGTGGCCATGGCATGAGTATGACCTTGACTTTCTGTTGCTGGGATGCCAGAGTGGGTTTTGGCCAAGATGATAACAAAAAAGCATTTTAAAAGTTATGTATTAAAAGGATTCCTGTTGGCACAAGGTGCTTTTCATGGTCTTGGTGACATTAGGATTACTAATCATTGTGTCTCCACTTGTACGGCTCAACACAAGATTTTTCTCTTCACTTAACACTCCACCATACACCACTTAACAGTTTGCAGTTATGAACAGCAAGAAGGAAATATTATATCTACTTTAAATCCTAATACAACTAACCATACAGAATGGAGTGTTTAGCTCTGTGTCTCAAAGTATGAAGAAGGATTGGATTTTCTGTTTACTATTATTCCTTCTCATACACTAGAAATTAAAACCAAAAAAAGAGCACATTGGAATGACTTAAAAATTTTTAATGAACAGAAAGAGTTGCACCTGGCAGTAAATGGATTTCTTGAAGAGACCTCTCTAGCTGAACAATTTATAGGTTTTTGTTTGGTTTTTTTTTTTGCATGACAGCAAAGCTAAGTGAGCTGTGTGAAGAACAGAAGAGAAAAAGGAGTAACAAACATGAAAGTGAACAGAAGAAAAAGAGGAGACAAATGTCCTTTAAGAAATTTAAATGACCATGCCCTTACCTAGAAATCCACAGGTCAGTGGCAAGACTTTGGGGATGTGTATAAAAAAGATTGTGTCACTTATTTCTACCATGTTAACATTACATATAAAATAGATAGAAGACAAAATAAAAGAAAGAAAGATCTGTGATAAAAACTAATGCATTGAACCAGGAGAAGGTTGTGCTAGATTGTATTACATATTAAATCTGACAATATTTTTATGGTAGGAGAGCATTACAGAACTAATTTTGGAATATTTTGTTGCTCTTATATGGCTCAGTATGCAAATAACTATTGCTCTAAGTATCTTAGTACAAGGCACAGTCATTATATGTGTGATTATTCATGTTTGTAATGATAACATCAAGGTTATAATCATGGATATAATGAAAGAAATAGCACTTTACTTACTATGAAATCTTTCTCTGGCTTGGACTGGGGTAGAGTTAATTTTCATCTACTAGCCTTCACGGGGCTGTGTTTTGGATTTGTGTGGAAATCACTTTTGATAACACAAGAATGTTTTAGCAGTGCTTGAACACCACTCAGGCATCCTCTGTTTCTCACAACGGGGGTACACAAGAACTTGTGAGGGGACACAGCCAGGACAGCTAACCCCAGCTAACCCAAAGGCTGTCCCAGACCATATGGCATCATGCTCAGCATACAGAGCTGGGGAAAAGGGTGGAAACGGGGGAACACTGTAAGTTACAGCATTTGCTTTCCAAGTGACTGCTGGATGTGACAAAGTCTTGCTTTCCTGGACATGGCTGAACACCTCCCTGGCAAGAGGAAAGAGCAAATTATTTTCTTATTTTGCTCTGTTTGCATGGGCAACTCGTGCTTTACCTATAAACTTCCTTTATCTCAACCCACAAGTCTTTTATGTTTTCAGTTTTCTCCTCCATCCTGAGAGGATTCAATGTTCTCCTCCATCCTCCATTTGTGTGGGTCTTAGCTGCTTACCAGGATTAAATCACAACAAATCTAATAGCAACAAGTTTACAGTAACTTTATCTTATCTATCTATCTATCTATCTATCTATCTATCTATCTATCTATCTATCATCTATCTATTTCTTTTTAACAAGAGATATTCTTCCACAATTCTAGGACTTTGGAGGGGAATTCGTTTACAAGCATAAAGTCACTATTTATTTTTCCAAATTACATTCATTTTCACCTTTAAAGATCCACAGACAACTGTTAAGAATGAGTGTTTTACATTTGCTTAAGGAATTTGCTTCTTAATAATTAAAATTTAATGTGCATGTTTCTCTTTAATTACTACTTTAACAAATGTATAACATGAAACTGAAGTTACTACTAAAGATAATGCAAGTAAAAATCCTAATCAATAAAGAATCAGGGTTGATTTTCCTGTTGCTGAACTTTCTTACTGTTCTTCCTTGTCTAAAATTGTTTGTTCTTGCCAAGTTTCTTGGAAACGATAGTTCTTTTTCACCATTCTCCTTATGACTGGGGCTTTTAACTTTGTTATTAAAAACCCCCTCAACAAACCAACAAAATCAAACACAAAATGAAGAAGGTAGCAATTAAAATATAAACTTATGAGTGCAATAGATTTTTTCTATTGTTGCTAGTCCTTTTATTAAGTGGTAATTAAGCAGACTCAGAAATTAATTGCTGAAGTCATGAAATTAGCCTAGATTACAGAAAACTGATGCTATAATTGTCAATTTTTGATTTTGTTTTTCAGCCCAACCAGAACTATGAAATTTTGTGAGGAAAACATCTTCATAGCATTGCAAGTCTACTGCCAAAAACTTAACGAGAGGGCTTATATCCAGTAAATTTCCTAAGCAAGGAGGCTGATATAATTTTTTTAATGTCTTTCTCCACTCTGATAGATTATTCAACCCAAATAAATTTCTGGGTTTTTTTCATAATTTCCTTAAGAATTTGAAGATAGCTTCAGATAGGTATTCATGGCAGGAAAAAGATGAAATACCAAGAAATATATTTCAGGCTGGTTTAGGATCAAGACTAGAAAGTTCAATTCATATTTTTTAATATGATACTTCAGGTTTTGGGGCTGGAATTAGAAATAAACATTCAGGGATTTAATATTGTAATACTTTGGCATGTATAATATTTTTCTGTTTTCTTAAAGGTAGCATTTGTTTCCCTATATGTTGATATAAATGTCAGTTTGGTGATGAGTTCTGTATTTGGTGGTTAAGCATGTTGTTTCACAAAGCTTCCAGATATATCTTTAGCTCATAAATACAAAATTATGAGGGAAATGGTCAAGTTTAGACCACAGGATAGGCAGATTTCTCATCCCTGACTGTTCTGGTGTCAGGAAATCAAACCATGGAAATCCTTCCTTCCATTTCTCCATCAGAGCATTCTTATGATACTGTAAAAATTTAGATGTTTCATGATTAAGGCACTATTCTTTAAAATGTTTGAGCAATGGTACAGTTCCAATTTGTCCCAAACTCACATCATGAATATCACAATTCAGAAACTAATATATTACAGATATTTCAAGTTGTATTACTAGAAGTGTTAAAGTGGATCTTAATTATTTCATCAGATCATGGTGTTCATTTATATCTTTTTATGTCCTTTCATTTCTCATCCATATTTTGTTTGTGATGAATCAGATACAGAAAAAGGCAGTTTTATGGTTTTCCTCCAATCACCTGTTTTTGAAGAACATGTTTCTGTTTGTACTCCTAGTTCCATCCACTAATGACAAAATAATCTAATCTAATAATCTAATTTAAAAAATCATAGCGTTGTTTTACAATTCTATAGTGCAGCTGTTGTTTTCCAGAAATATAGCACAAGATGAAAGAGCAATATCTTATTAACTGAGGAAAAAAGCTAATATTTTTAAACCTGTCAAATATGAGGCTGTGCCTTGTATCTATAAACTTATATTTCACACTGTGCTCCTCTTTCTTGACATATTTACCTCCTTCATTAGACAAAATCAACCCAAAACTTAACCTGCTTTTCTTCTCTCCCTGACCTTTTCTTTCCTTGCACATATTGTTTTAACAAAACGGGAAACATGTTTCCAGATCTTTTTTTCTGAAATAGAAATGTTACTTAAGAATAGTTCTCGATGGAAAACATCAAGATGAAACTCACTGTAGCCTCCACAGATGTTCTATTTTCTGATATCAAATTTCTCACTAGACCAAGGATTTTCTAATTCATCTATTTCCATTGCAATACCAAGGCCTTGTAAATATAGAATTTCATCTAGAAAGACTAAATTCAAATGAGAGTCACAGGTATAAATTAATTAATGCTACAAAACCAGTCATGTTTAAAGCCAAACATCAATGTAACAGGAATCTACTACTGCTCAATTTCATTTGCACATCTAAAAATTTATGTGTTAATTAATTATTGCTCAGTTATGATTAAAAATGTTATCTATGCAATCAAAACAAAAATACAAAATGCTAATCATGATTAATGTACAATTGAAATCTAATGAGCTTATGTAAAAAGGTAAAGGTAAAGTGATTAATTTAAACACAAGTGAATAAATTACTTTGCTAATTATTAATTTATTGTAAAATGCTTTGTGTTTTGAAAAATTTCATAGCTTGAGAATGTTAATATGTTCCTAATGTTCCGGGTATATATTATAATTTGAAAATGAAAACTCTTTTACTCTTGGGGAGGCATATTTTTTCTGTTTCTCTAGAAATGAGGCACTTTCTTCCTAAAAGATCCTTCTACTGTAACGCCAAGAGAGTGTGTTTTCCTAAAATATTAATTCAACATTAATTTTAAAAAGGAAAAATTACACATCTGTGAGATTTCTAACTACACATGTGTGCTGACCCAGTAACAGAGAAGAATAACTCAGTCAATGCATCTACTTTTCTATTCTACTCAGGCCCTCCAAGCTGCCATTGCCAAAGTAAGCATGGAATCATAGAATCAGAATTGTTTGGGTTAGAAGGAAACTTTAAAGGTCATCCAGTGCACCCCCTCTGCAATGACCAGGGACATCTTCAGCCCAAAGCCCCATCAAACCTGACTTTGAATGTTTCCAGGAACAGAGCTCTACCACCTCTCCAGGTGAGCTGCTCCAGTGCTTCATCATCCTCACTGGAACAAATCTTCATCCTTATCTCCAATCTTAATCAGACCCCTTTTAGTTTAAAACCATTTATCCCTTATTTTATTGCCACAGGCCCTGCTAAAAGGTTTGTCTCCATCTTCATTGCAGCTCCCCTTCAGGTATCTGTTTGAAATTTTCACAACTTTCCAAGCACCCTGTGTGACTGACCTAATATCCTTTTATGTTTTGTTTTCTATATTGATTATCTGTGTAAAATGACACTTTGAAATTCTTGTAAAAAACAAGGACTAATGCAGATATTTGATTATTAATTGCAATAATTTTTATGGTTGAATAATATTTTTATCAGAGTAATGAATTTTCTGAACTTGTGTTAGGTATTTTCAAAGGTATTTCTTTTTGAATATCTTTTTGGGACTGAAGGAAACACAGGGACACATTCTTTACATAATATTTTTCTCCAGCTTTTTAGGATGATATTTCTGGTACCTGTCTGACCACCTGAATCTCTTGATTATTATGGGGATATTCCTAAGTGAGCAACTTCAATGATATTTGAAAGAGATTGAGAAAAAAATAAAATTGGGAACCCATTGGGAGCAAAAAATCATATTTCTTGTTGCAAATATTTTATTTTGGAGATTAACAACTATGTCTTTTATTATCCAAAAATATCAGATTTTTCATATGGCAAAAACAAACAATAATTTTTATATTATTTTCATTTCTCTGGAACTGTGCATACACACGCACACACACACATATATATAAAATAGGTACGTTTTTAACTACTTTTTAAAAAAATAATTTTCAATAAAACTCATATTCACTGATATCTAAACCAGGCTTTAACCTTGTAAATCTGGATTTAGGATCCTTTTCCTATATTCGCAGGGAGATGAATTTGGTTTTTAACATTTTTGTCCCATATGCAAACTCTATTATTTATATTATTATTATAAAAACAAATAAAATCCCACATTTTTGCTGGCCACTGTTACCTCATTTATATTACCTGTGTATGTTCAAACAATCTGAAAATATTGAACTGGATTCTTAGCCAGTATGGAACTCAGCAAGTTTGTCTAATAATGAATTGTTCTCATGTTCTTGTGACTACATATACATACATACATACATATACATATATATATTTGAGACTATTTGTAAAATGAAAGAATAAAGGCATTTTGAGACTACACTTGAGTAGAAAACCAGCACTGACCAGTCTTTATTTCTAAAATTTCTTGTACACTGAAACTATTTGAAGAAACCCTAGACTGAGACCAGCACTAGTTGTATTTAAACCAGGATGGAAACCTGCAGGATTTATTGTTGAGCCCTCTCAAACACATGTTCAGCTTGCAGGCACATGAAGGATACATGAAGGATAATGTGAGATGGTTTGAGTATTTTGGGCTAGAGCTTGAGGCATGCAGTAGATCATAAATGAAAACATAAGGAAGGTAAGAACTTTTTGCTCATGAGATTCACAGGTTGACGAGAAGGGATTATTGTAGTTTCAAGTACATAGAGGACGTTGTCTCATCTTTGCTGCTTTCAATGCCACTGTATTTTTCTTTTCCACTCTATGTTTACAGTTTTAATGTTCACCTTTCCCTAGTTTTATTGTTTACAAAACAAATTGTTTGATTTTTAATTGTTTTTCTTTGCTTTATAAAAGCCAATTTTTAATTGCTTCTAAAATGACTGACAACTGCTGTAGCCCTCCAAAAGAAATTATTTTGTCATTATTCTTTCCAATAATTGTTTTGCAGCCCAACACCTGTACCCTTACTTTTTGAACTTAATGTAGTGTTTACCAGATGATAGACAATTTCACATCAGAAAGCTGCCATGAGTTTTGTTTTCATATCCTCACTGGTATGTTCTTTCACTGAGACTTGAAAAGGGTGAAAGTCATGCATCCTTCATCAGAAATAAGGCTTTATGAAGAGTCATATTGTTTCGACAGAAAGAAGAAATCACTCCTCTTCAGTCATGCAGCCTACAAGTGTCCACATCTCCCACTGACTTCAATTACTTCTTGATATTCAACTTAATTTTTTCTACAGTTGATAAAATACCATGTTCATCCTTTTGTAGTCATGTAACACTGACTGTTGAACCAGGCTGAAGTATGACGAAAATATTGAATAAGTTTCTTCTGAATGTAGGAGAATAAAAAACTTTATTGTGCATGTCTGGAATGAAAGCAATCTCATAGTTTCATAATTTATTGGCTCTTCTTTATGTCGTGTCACCATATTTTCATCTCCCACTTGTTAAGAATTTGAACGGGGCAAACCATGGCTCTGCTTTTATAGAACTTCATCTGGAGCATCAGGAATCTGTGCTTTTCTTTTACAGGCTCATGGTCTTGCAAAAATCTCATTAAAATCTGTCATTCAGCTTTGTGCATGAAAGTATGAGCTTTCTTGTCATCTATAAATGCAATATCTTAAATGAACTGTACATAAAAAAGGCATAAGATATTTCACCGTCTGCTCTCAGAAGATGGTTTTAGAGAAGCTGCTTTCAATATGGTGCTACAATACATCACACAGCTGTTAAACCCACTTAATCTAAGTTGTACTGAGAGATGGCTCCCACTAATACAACTGAATCCTCTAGGTCTGGACATCTGCAATTAACTCTGGCACTAAGGAACTTGGGCTATTTTTGGATTCCTTTGAATATCACTCAATATTCCACAAGACCTCCTCCTTTTTGATGGCATAATCTAGGTAATGTAGCAAAATGCTTTTGAATGTCTGTTCTTTTTTAAAAGTTAAGATTTTTTTTTTCAATTAAAAACCATGATAATTTTGCAACTGTGTTCTCTAACTGCAATGTTAATTTTGAAAATTTGATTCTCATATAGTCATTAGAAATTTCTTTTCCTTTTTTTTTTTTTTTTGTTGACAGTTACATGTTCTTCATATTTTCCAGGCATTAAATTATTCCATCCTTAGTTTCCTGATAATGCTCTGAAGCTCAGAAGTTCTCTATAAGATGATTCAGTCTGATCAACCACCATCAGCATGATTTCCATGCTGAGCAGAGCATAACTTTGCTTGTTCTACAACCACATCAGATGTATCTAAAAGGCAAATTATAGTTCCTGAAAACTCCACAGTCAGCAAAGGATCACTAAATCAATGAATCTAATGTCAAACCCATTTAATTTTTTTTAATTAAAATGGATATTTTATAAATAGACATTTACATACACACACATACATAATATAGGGTTATCAAACTCCTGGTTAGCTAACAGAAAAATAAAGCTCTCAGTGCCAGGAGGTAGAAAGCATGAGAACAAGGACAAGTAGAAGATTTTTTCTCTTTAAAAAAGACAATTATTTGCTGTGCCCATGGACACAAATTCATGTAATTCATATTATGAAAAACACAGCTAAGTGGAAAGAGCAAGTGCCTATTTTGGGTTGCAGATTTACTTCTCAGAGACTTTTTCTGTCCTATAGAGGAAGCCTTCAGAAATATGAAAGCTGTTTATTCAGAAGTGCACCCTGCTTTGGCCCTTGCCCTGTTGGTTTTGCAGTGGCTCTGCTTGACTTGACAAGTTTGATGTGGAATTCATATAGTTTACAAGTCAAAGGGTGGAACAGAATCAAGTGAGACACTTAACACTGTCAAAAAGTTAAGATGATCACTTACAGCTTAAAACACCCCAAATCTGTAAGTCTTTCAGATTATTTTAAAACTCTTAGGAAATTGAGAGTATGGTTTTGCAAATGTTTATCAAGTTATCCCTATTGTACAGTGCTAAAGACTCAGATACAATAAAAAAAATGTTATATCCTATAATTCCTGATATTTTCTTAAATGTTTCATATATATTTGCATTTTAACAATAAGTTGAAAATTTTACAGGTAAGTGATGTGTGATTTATTGTCTAAAAATAGTTAATAGTTACTTAAGCTATTTAGGATTTTTCTTAGAGGTTTTTATAGGAAACAAAATGAAGGATAAGAAATAAAAGAAAATAAAGGAAATAAGAAAAGACAAAGAAAATTAGAGAAAAAGTAAAGGGAAGGAAAAAAGGGAAGGAGGAAGAGAGGAGAGGAGAGGAGAGGAGAGGAGAGGAGAGGAGAGGAGAGGAGAGGAGAGGAGAGGAGAGGAGAGGAGAGG
>JAWWMS010000001.1:12428627-12489326 GCA_035048045.1 Chlorospingus semifuscus
GAGAAGAGAAGAGAAGAGAAGAGAAGAGAAGAGAAGAGAAGAGAAGAGAAGAGAAGAGAAGAGAAGAGAAGAGAAGGTGTAGTTTTTAAGGATATTGTCCATAACACTGAACTATAGTGCAAAATAAAAATCAACTGAATAAGAACCATAAAATAAGTTTTACATGTTAACACTAGAAAGATATTAAATGTATCCCGTTAAGATACTTTTAATGTTTTATCAAGACATTTTGAGAATAGAGTGTTCAGCAAAGCACAAAGAAGTGGCTATATTCGTTAATAAAGAGGAAGTATTCAGTTTAAGTGTATTAAAATGAAATATATTTGTTTCCAACACCATGGTCATGGGGTGATGTAGTAAGAAACAATATATCATTTGAAACATTCAAAATATTTTAAAGAGTACCTTCAGCAGCTTGTTTTATGCAATTAATACAATAAAAAACCAGAACTACATTTGAATATAAGGTACATGCTCTGAAGACTACCTACTTTTCTGTTCATTACATGAAATTCCTCTCAGCAAACAGTTCAGTCCAGCTTTCGTTCAGACAGCAGGTGGAGAGTGCCAAAGGTTTCAGTCAGGCCATGTGCAGTGTCAACCCATCACTGTACAGGAAGAGGCACAATAATCTCAAAGCCTGTGCTCAGCAAAAACAGGAGATAAGTCAGTAAAAGACTTTATTGGTTCTATCTGTGTGGGGAAAAACCAACAGAGTGTTTCAAATAATATGGGCAAAACTCAGTTTTGTGTGAAGTGTGTTTATTGACCAAATTCTGAGTGAGTTATTGAAAACTGGATAAGCCTCTTAAAAAAGACAGTTGGGTGCCTTTGTACCAGCTCTTCACAGTATCATCAGTTCTCTCACCTAAGCCCTCTTTGCTCTAAAGAAAAGAGCAGAGCACACAAAATAAAAACCTTTTGAGGAAGGGTTGACTATTGCTGATATGAAGCACACTCCCAGAGGCCTGGCTGGCAGGAGTTCAAAGTGCCCAGTGCTGGTAACTTAGATGAGTAGGAAAGCTATGGCTTGTTTAGTGCTGCTTAAAACTTCCTGGTCAAATTTACCTATATTATTCTGTGTTCTACTGGTTGGTTTTTTCATATCTGCCTCCTGAAGCAGGCTTGAACCATTTTCTAATGAAATTAATGCTTTAAACACCTTAGCATGGTGATGAACATGCTGAGATGGATATTCAGCAACTATGGTGAAACATGAGAAGCCCACATGAAGCAAAGTTGCTCCACTACCTGAAGGATACTCTTTAGGAACAGCAGTCAAATCTCTCGATATTCACCTTCTGTAATATAAATTATGGAGATCCCCTGTCTTAATGCATTTCCCCTCTGTTTCCATACCTGAATGTGAGTTATCCTTCCCTAGATAAAATATTCCAGTTTCATTTCATTGCTGGTTCTGCTCACCTGCTTAATATTAAATATGTAATTAAAGGATATGCTAATAGGGACCTTGTTGCATTTGGAAAGAAAATTAAAAATGTACAAATCCATAATTTATATATCTGTGCCAAAGGATGTATCACCTTACTGAGCAGTACTTCTGACACTCACAGAGTGAAATGTATTCTGACAGTGTAGACTGAGTAAATTCAGTTCCATTTAAATTGTTGCTATTTTTAGAATTTGGTCTGTTTTTAGAATTCTGTGAACAAGAGACATACAGATGATATTACAGGTAGGTTGCCACCTAACAAAGGTGACCAGACTTCTGTCTCTGCAGGACTTGTTTCTGTTGGTGCTCCTGATGTAATCACCATGTTGGTGATATTTTCAGATTCCTACATTGCTGGTTTCCCACCACTCCCACCCTGCCCCTTTTTTTTTCTTTTTTCCCTAATTTTCTCCAAGAAGCTCTTGTTCTGACTGGCAAGTTACATTCTCCCTTTTTTTTTTCCTTTTCTACACCACCAATCATTTTTTTTCTGTATCAACTCTTCTTCTTATGGCAATCACACTTCCACATGTGTGAACTCACCACGTTTCTCTAGGAATAAGCTGGGATTTCAGACTGAGATGACAGTCACCATTTTAAGCTAGAGTAAAATGGAGGTGGAAGAGGAAGTCATCAAACACTGCATCTCACACATCAAAATTGAAAATACGCCCATGATATTAACTCATGATATTACAAATACATATGTCTAGAAGTCTGTAATGCATAGTATCAGAGCAGAAAAAAATCACAGATAAAGTAAATCAAGCATCTTAGAGAAATGGGAAAAAATTGCTAAGGCTGAATGAACTTGGGGTTAAACTGTTTCATAATGACCACTGAATTGAACATTATTAATAGTACTTTTGAAAATCAAGCTCTGAACTTGGCACAGAATCAATCATCACAACTCCCCTCCTATCTCACATGTTAACTATGTCCAGATTACAGGCAAGATTTCCAGTCTTCTGTCTCCATAACCGACTGCTGATATGTCTTCTTCATGACTTTTTAAAGCAAAATAAATAAAATACTTCATACAGCTTTCTTGCAGTTTGTGACAACTGAACATCAAAATTATCTGCAATGCAGATGGCTTTGGATACTTTTTCTGAAGAATAAAATTATTCTCAGTGTTTTCTGAAGAAAGGGAGTTTTCTGTGAGCACTTAAACTCAATGTGCAAGTTTAAAAATATCAATAGTTATTTTGCTGAATTTTGGATGACCATAGTTCAGTACAATGCAGTCCAGTTTAAGACAGATTTATTTTCACCTAAATTTCAACATGTACATTACCAAAATTTTGTCACTGGTCATTGTTTCCAGCATTTTGGCTTGGACAGTCCAAGTTCTAGTGCTGTCTTCAGAATGAAGAAAAATAGAGACCTTTATCATACAAAACTTTCATAATTTTCAAGAACCTGAGAGTGTAAATTGGTTGTGTAGATGCAGGTTATTTGAAAAACTCACCAGGAGGAAGTAATTTATATCCTTGTGACCTTATGGAATCCTTCGTGAATTCCTTTGTGAATAAGGAAAAATAATTGACCTTTAATGCTCAAAGCACCATTTCTATTAGGGACCAGCATTTTTACAAGTTGATGAAAATTTAGGTTAGCCCTGGTTCACAAGTTTACTGGTACATCTCCTTGCCCATTAGACAGATGTGTCCAGGGAAAGCTTCACTTGTACATGAAAGAAGAAAAAAATATGTCCAAAAGATGGAAGTGTAGCAGATGAAAGATACCAGAAGAAATACGTCCACATATTTAAAGATAAATATAAGGTAACAAACAGCATTTTGCCTAAATTATGTTAAAATTCATGGGTGTTATTTAAAGCTCTTAGGCTGTGAGGCTCCACTTTTTTATTAACGTCACAAAACAACTCATTTTTGTGACTTAGGAGTCACCACATTTAATGGCACTTAGTACCACACTGCTGAGTTCAGCATAGTTCCAAGTAAGAGAACTGGACTTAGCTCTTTGGAAGCAGCTTGATATGAAGTCTCACTGTAACAAATAAAGGAGAAATCACTGAAAAGGAACGTAATTTAAAATTAACTGATGTAGTCTCTTTTTTATAAAGCCACTGAGTTTTAAACATTTCCAAATGATAGACTGCTTGTTACAATGGAAGGGACACGGCCATATAAAGTTCAGCTTTGCATATTTATACCTAAACCTTATCAAATTGTTAAATTGATCTTATTTATAAATAAACTTACACATCTGATTCAAAACCAATACAAGAGTACACATTGTAAAGCAGGGCAAGCTCAAGTGGGTGAACCATTAAAGATGAAATTTATGTTTCTGTCTATTTTCACATGATTTTATAAGGGTAGGTCTTCAGGCTCCTGTCTGCATTAAAGTCCAGCCAAATCCATAAAACGAAAACAACGTTAAACAACTTCCCAAAAGACAGAAGCAGCCCTTTAAAGATTCACAGGAGTACTTTTTCTGTGTCTAATCCAAGGGGCCAGCAGGGTGAGATTGATGGGCACTGGCAGAGATGCATTTCATGAGGCGGCTGTCTGCTGGATGGCATTAGAATGGAGCTATCTGTCTTCATTGTGCTCCATTAACATGCCCCTCAGATCTATCAGGAAAATGTCTGCAGTGCTGGCTTATAAATTATTACCTCTGACAGTTAAATATTTTAGACCATATTTAGGAATATTGCTCACTGATAGTTCTTCACTCACCTACATATTTTTACAGTTTAATTTCCGTATATTCTTCAAAAACCCAAAAGAGATATTTTGGATTTTTTTTTCTAGTGTAAGGGGATTTCTAGTCTGTGTGTGGTAAAAATGATTATCCAATTACTTGGCTTCAACAGTGCAATCTATAGAAATGTGTTCCATGTCAGAAGAAGATAAGGGTTCACTAACCAGGATATATCTTCTTTAAAGTATTAGATTTGCCTGCAACAATTCATTGAAAGGTGAACAATCAGTATATGAAAATTATTATCATGATCATTTTCAGTGTTGAACATAAACCAGACATTTGGCTTAGTTGTTTTTTTTTCATTTCTTCAGCTTTGTGAGGTCTTTAATTCTGCTTTTTATTTTGTTCCCACTGATTACATTCTATTAATAAAGTTTGAGAAGTTCGAGTATGAACCAGTCTTTACACAAAATAAAGATTTTAAAGAAACCACAGTATTTTACCCTGTTATCTTGGACCTGAAGTCCAGACAGTCTTTAATAAAATAAAATTTTATTCAATTTATGTTTAATTCAGTATCCTTTCAAGCTGCATAGCCAGCAACTTGCAGTGGATTTTTGAAGAGAGAAAAGAGAGGTAGAAGAGAGTGCTCAGTGTTTAATAATGACTATTAAAATAATAATTTTTATTTGCTATCTAAGGCAAGTAGGTTTTAAACTGAAATGTTTTAGTCTGTTTTAATGAATAAATAAATCTTAAGTTAATTTTTTTTTTCCTGCTAAAGTCCCCCTGAGGAAAGCTTTCCTGTATAAAACAATGGAATAAAAACAATGTATCCAACAGCATAACAGTAGTTTCTTTCATGAGTAAAGATGAACAAGTATATTTCAATTTTTGGTAGGGCGGTGGAGAAATTCAATTTGTCAGAAGCTTTTCTGAAAGAGAACACGAACACTGTCACCACACTGCCCCTTCTGCATGGCAGTGTCAGTGGTCCAGATGGGATTTCAAGTGTACTTAGGTGTGTCCTAAGAAGCTTTACTTAGATAACATAACTGGTTTGTTGGATTTTTTTTTTGTTGGTGGTTTTTTGCTTGTTTTTGATTTTTTTTTTTTAATTTTGTTTTTGGTTGTTTTTTTCCTGCTTTCTAGCCCATTTCACAAAGCATGAAAACAATTAGGAAATAAGTAAGTGATAAGACATAGATGAGTTCCAAACCAGAGGGTTACCAAGTTGGCTGCACTGGGGACAGTAGCTAGGAGGGATATATCAAATAAGATAAAATGTTTAAAAAAATCAGAAGTATACATGGAAAAAAATATAACTTGATAACTTGATGGGAATCCATACCCAAAGAATTGAGTTTCAATGCAGCTGAAGTAAAAAAGAGTAAGACAACCACAAAGCTATTTGAAAATATGAGCAGATTTCTGTGAGATGTGCTTACAGGAGAAAACCTAGCTTAAGTTAATATGAAGGACTGAGTTTAAAACATCCAGTGACTATCTGGTTCTCCTCCAAGCTATAGACCACATCAATGACAACTGAGGGATGATAAAAAGGGGGAAAAGGGAAAATAATGTGGTACTTGAATGAGGAAGTCTGCTAAAATCTTGCATTTATAGCACCAATATATCTCACTAGTCACTTTTTTTTAGTCCTGCATAAGAAGGATATAAATTGAAGAAACTCTCCTCACCTCAAATTTTAAGCTTTGAAGTCATGATCAATTACCTCTTGTCTGGTTAGATCCCACCTGGAGTCCGTGGGTCAGGTCTGGAAAGACGTAAGCACTTGAAAGACATAAGGAGGCTACAAAAACGACCTGAGGTCTGCAGCAGAGTCCAGAGGAGGCTAAAAAATGACCTGAGGTCTGCAACACCCCTCCTGTAAGGAGAGGCTGAGAGAGTTGGGATTGTTCAGCCTGGAGAAAATTTCAGGGTGACCTTCAGCAGCCTTCCTGTGCAAACCTTCTAGGAGGGCCTGTTGAGACAGGACAAGGGGTGATGGTTTTAAACCAAAATAGGGTAGATTCAGATGAGTTAGAAGACTGAATTTTTCTTGCAATGAGCATGGTAAAATACTCTCTGAGCAGATTGCTCAAAGGTGTTGTAGATGCCCCATCTCTGGAAACTTTCGAGGTGAGATTGGACAGGCTCTGAGTAGCCCTGCTCATTGCACCAGGATTGGACAAGAAGACCTTTAAGGGACCTTTCCAACCCAAACTATTCTAGGATTCCCTGAATGTATAAAATTCACCAGCACACAGTTTAGATAGGTGCTGATGCCCTTTGTTCTATGACGCCAGCTTTTAAAGCCATCGTAACACTGAAGTAAAAAACTATTTTTTCTCCTTCCAGATATATATCTAATAAGTTACATTCAAATTTAGTTCCTTAATAAGAAAAAGTTGGGGTTTTTTTTGTTTCTGGGATAGCACTACTTGTAACATTAAACATATATAGCATTTAGAAAAGGTCTCACAGACATAAGTGCCTTCATATTACCAATCTTATGGAAACTCACCTAGGCCAATAGAGATGATGATAAAATGCAGAACATAAGCTTGCCTAATTGAGAATGTAGCTGGTAAAAATAATTGGAAGATGACCTTTTTAACTTTTCACAGAAAAACCTGTTGCTTTTATTTTAATTTTTTTTTCAGGCTAAATTCACCCCCCCTTCACCTTCCCATCACATCTAGTTAGCTACTTGACACAAAAGATCTAACTCAACTTAAATCCATGCTGGCAGAATAACAGGATATTTAACTATGAGCAATGTTGATTGTGAATGAAGTGTCTGACGTGAAAATCAATGGGAAGTTAGGAGCCAAAAAAGAGGTGTAGGTGTCTGAACACTTTAAACTGTCCCTAAATAATCAACTGTAAGCAACTGCTTGCATTTAATGCATTCTGTCCTGTAAGGTCTAGAAGTCTTTAATAAATTGAGGAAAATTTTATGTCATGTTTACTTAAACAGATGAGTGCATGCAACAACCATGAGAAGGCACTTTAGTCCTTCAACAAGGCAGTGAAATTAATAAATTCCTAGTATATGTCTTACTTTCAAACTCAACATCAGAAAACTCCCAAGTGACTGGAAATGCTGTTTCCTGTTCAAAAAGTATAGGAAGGAATTTAATTTTTCCTGTGATGACACCAAAGTACAGCAAGCAGGTTTAGAGGCTTGTAAACCCAAGGATTGTTCAAACAGACAAAGAAAAAATAAAAACCAACTTCACCTCAGGCGGCTTACAATGTGGATTGTAGGGAATATACAATGAGAGACTACACAAATACAGAGAAATTAAGGTAATAATTTAAGCTACATGAAGATAACATCCAGCTTGGAGAAACTGAGAAACTAATAAAGCAGAGGTGACATCTATCTATGTAAGTGTGAATATTGCTAACTCATATCCTCTAAAGTAGAGGGGGAGATAGTTTTGAGGTTTGGGTTTTCATAATTTCTGATTCTACATATTATGGTCATGAAAATCTCTAATATCTAAGGTGTCAGAAAATCCTTCCTTGAGCAAAATGCCAGAGTTATGTACTCTGAAATACCAGAGATATACCACAATTTTTTTGAGGATGTAGGTAAAACAAGGCATTAAGCTGTCAAGAGAAGAGACTAATTGGAAAATCAAGAGGAGATAATGATAGGCAAATGTTGCAGTTTAGATGTTCAGAGAAGCAGGCAGCAGTCACAGGAGTTCTTTGCAGTTACATGCTGAGGAGATGCAGGAAAAATGAAAGCAGGGTAAATATCATTAGAAAAACTGTTTTAATTGCAAATGTAGTTACAGGCATTACTAGCTGTTATGGGTGCACCTATTTTTAGACTCCTACCCATATATTTGGGCAAGGTATGTAAGCATTTAGATATGAAATTTCTGAGATTGTCTGAATGATAACAAGACCTTGTGAATCACTGCCAACCAAACTTCACTCTAGCCTAGAAATTTGGAATGCTTGTTTGCCTGCTCAGCCAGCCCAGTCAAGAGTTCTTAATTCTGCTCTTACACTTAAGAAAATCTGAGCATATTTTATTGAATTTGAGTTTTATTCATATTTTATTGAACAAAAATACAACTGTTTCCCAGTTGAGTAATTAATTGAAAACTCTCAGTTACTGATAGGATTCTTCAGAACTGCTGTATGAACAAATACACAACAGTCTTTCAGGCAGGATTCCTCTCTCTGGATTATGGCAGGTATTACTTTTCAGGGAGGAAACAGAACAAGTAAATACAAACTTGTGATAACTTGTGCAGGACAATTGTGTGTTAATGGTTTGTAAAGCTGATGCTGCAGGCTTGAGCACTTACGTGCAAATATAAAGGAAAATGAAAAGGTAGAAAAAGTCTTTTTAAATAAAAAAAAAGAAAAAGGGAGTATTTTTTCCACTTTTGATTGCTGTAACTTTATATTTTCTGCCTGAAGACTGTGGAAAGGGATGATTACTATTGTCTAGTGGCAGTGTGTGCCGCCATGTATTTTTCTTGACCTGGTATTCGCACACATCCATACTGAATATACCACACACAGAAACTCATTAAAATGCAAACATACACATGCATAGTTTTTCTGATGCTAAAAAGACTCTCTGCCAGTGAAAAGGTTATGTTATTGCTGACTTCCCAGAATATAAATGCTGCCTGCAGTTTTGATATTAACTGAGGGCCAGTTCTTTGAGGTTTGGAGGTTCACCTCATTCTAAACAGATATTATTGAGACACCATGTCCTTAATGTCTGTGTGCCTGTGTAGTTAGGCATAAGGGAACTGGAAGAGAGTGGTGTCATGTGAACTGTGATAGTACAAAGGTGGAACGAAGAGGGAGAGGTGTTCCAGGTGTTGGAGCAGACATTCCCTTCCAACCCCACGAAAGCCTAAGGTGGAGCAGATATAAAACCCATTTTCATGGCAAATCATCTTCTTTCTTAAGACAAGAATGCTCCTCTGGTAGTACTGTAAAGGAGAAATATTCCTAGTAAATGACAAATCTTTGGGCGTATGGAGGGAGAAAAAGATTCTGAAGATACTAGCTTAGTATTTATTTTAATTTATTCTATTTATTTTTTTTCCATATCAGACCAAAAGTGCCAAAAGCAGGTAGCTAGGCAATCCTTCTGTTCCAAAGAATGGAAAAATAAAATTTCACATTAATACATCCAAAGAGGAATCAGGGAATGAAAGAACAAATTTTCATTTGGTTCCTTTCATTCTAGAATATTTTCAGTCTTTTTAATACAGTTGCATTGCAGTTACATCCCTACCAAAGAACAGTAATATTTAGAATTAAATCTTATCTCTATGTCAGTCCTGGTTGTATCAGATGTATTGCCCATTTATATTTTTCTGAATAAATATTTTCAAAACTGAAAGAGTTCATTTCTGAAAGGAAAGATCTTGGTTTGTTCACTTAAAAGCAGTTAAGAAAGACTTTTACCTTAGATTTTTATGTCATAAAAGATAGAAGATTGAAACATTTTGTTGCATTCTCAGTAATAAACTTCAGAAAATATAACAAACATCTAGCCATAAGCAGATAGTTAAAGTCCTATTTGCTATAAATTTACACATTTAGTAACAATTTTTTTGGAAGTTTTATACACTGCAACTAGTCTTAGGAGAATCAGGTTACTGAACAGATATTTTTTAAAACAACAAAAAATATACAGATATTTTTTGTTATTTTAAATAAAGAGTGTTCATATATGAAATAAAGTCTGGGCAAGGAAAATAAAGTATGAAAGAGGGAATTGGTCCAAATGATTTCATTTTCTCCAGCTGTGGAAATGATCTGCTAGAATACCTAGAAATCAATAGTTCAATTGATGGATAGTCAACCTTTTTAAATAGACTTCTTGTTTTATACCACTTCTAGTTTTATAGACTTGTGGTTTATAACACACATAAAAGATACAAGCTTTGTTTAATTTGGAATTTTCATCAGTATTTGAAAGCCTTCATGCTTAATTCATATTTAAATAATGGCAATTAGTATCTGAATTTCCATGACACGATTTGAGGATAAAAACATTACAGAAAACCTTCAGTGTCAACTTAATTACTGCAGCACTAATTATGATTGCTATCTTGAGGTCTATTCTTTCTCTCAGAAAAACTGGAGTGCTAAATTTCAAAGGTGAAAGTTCTAGTGATTCAAAAAGATTGATATCTGTCCGTTCTCAATTCCAGTATTTTCTATTTCATTTCAGGAACACACTTATATAATGAAAGTTGGACAGAAGTTTCTTGAAAGTAGTAATTATTTTAGATGCAATGTTTTTGGAGTTGTCTACTATTTAATTAAATGGGGGATTGTTTGCTTTTTCTTCTTGCTGTTGTGGTTGTTTGCTTTTACTGACCTCCAAGCCTCCTATGCTGCCAAACATATAATTTTCCTATCTCAATAGAACAGAACAATGCAAAGTGGTGTGGGTGGTTTCCAGTGCTTTATGTTTGCACACAGTTCTCCAGGGATACAACTGTGATGAAAACTAATTGAAAATTCCCTGGAGTTCCTTAGGTACCCCTGAGTACTTCAATTTCCATGCAGAAATTTCTTTCTGTCGGCCCCCTTGGGAAAACATAGAAATAATGCAAACTATTCATCCTAGCAGGCAGACAAACTTTAAGCTAGTCAGTACGGACTATGATCTTTTTTTCATGTCCATCATCTTGAATATTCCACAGCAATTCCTTAAGTAATCATTAAAAATGTGTGATGTGCTTGTAAGCATCGTTATTTAAACATCCTTCTTATACATATTCCTAAAGGAAAAGAAATGCTGCAAGCAAAACACAGCAGTTATAAAATTCTGTACTTCATAGAATCACAGAATGGTTTGGGTTGGAAGAGGTTTTAAAGACCATTTTTTTACAACCCTGCTGCCATGGGCAGGGACACCTTCCAATTGACCAGGTTGCTCAGAGCCCCATCCAACCTGGCATTGAGCACTTCCAGGGATGGAGCAGCCGCAGCTTCTCTGGGAAATCTGTGCCAGGGCCTCACCACCCTGACAGGGAAGAATTTCTTCCTAATCTCTAATCTAACCCTACTCTCTGTCAGTGTGAAGCTGTTGTCCCTTGTCACTCCAGACTCTTGTAAAAAGTCTCTTTCAATCTTTCCCTTTGGCTCCTTTCAGGGATTGGAAGGCTGCAATGAGGTCACCCCAAAGCCTTCCCTTTTCCATGCAGAACAATGCCAATTCTCTCAGCCTCTCCTCCCAGCAGAGCTGCTCCATCCCTCTGATGCCCTTGGTGCCTCCTCTGGCCTGGCTCCAGCAGGGCCCTGTCCTTGTTGTGCTGAATGCAACATTGCAGGTGGGACCTCATAAAATTATCAAATATACAAACTTCAAGAGTGTATGTATGGGAAAAATCTTAACAACAGTCATGGGTTTTTCTTTTCCCAACCTGTTCCTGAGGACAGGAATGGATAGCACTGTATTAGATAAAGATAACAGAAGAATAGCCTGATTGCAGTTTATGTTGATAATATACTCCCTCCCTTCACTTCCTTCCTCTTGCTGCCTGAATGTTTGTAACAGGCAATTAAACAGGTGATGGATGAACCCTCAGCTCTCAGATTTTACTGCAAACTATACAAAGTTTGAAAACACTGCTATGTGTTATGAATTATGAGCCCTTACTGACTAGTTTGCATTTCTCCTGGCCTTGAAGAGTTTTACATGTGTGAGAGATAAAGAACCCACAGTAAGGGTAGATCATAAAGAAAATAAAAATTCTTTATCAACAGGTGAAAAGTAGCAGCAACTCTTACAATGTTTTTTCATTTGGAATAACCAAATCCTGTACTATGTTTGCTGTATATCTCCCTGCAAGACAGAATGGCAAAACACATTTACGTGTTTCTCAGTTCAAAATTGTTGCTGCTGTGTTTAGGAACAGAACTCAACCCCATAAGATATAAAATTCTGCAGATGAGTTTGCCATTCCAAATATTTCCATATTATGAGGTGCACAGCCATAAGAGCATGTCTGCACTGCAATATGTGCACTGCCTTGATCCACACCTGCAATAAGAACAGCTTTTACCTCACTTCTTGAAATCATTGAACCACTTGCTGATGACAATCATGGAAACAGGCATGGACTTCTTTTATCCTATTTGCTGCTCTTTATGCTACCACAAAAAATGCAGAAAAAAAACCTCATAAACAAGAGAGAAGATTATTTTTATTCGCTCCTTTTTAATTTCATGCTTTAGGGAAGTAAAATAAACTAAACTAAAAGCGCCATAAAATTTGATGGACAGTTGATTTTCTTGCCTAAACTAAGAAGATTAAAACTCTGTCTTCAGATTGCTCAGGGAACACCTCTACAGACCCTTAGCTTGTAATCCAACTGCTATCAAGAAACACTGTTTTTTTCCTAGATAAGCAATGCTTCTATAAAGGATTTAAAATTTCAGGGATAATTTTTCACTAAAACACACAGGTCCCAAGGTCCTCTGTTCTGTGTCTGGGATTTGTGAACTCACAGTATAACTGGCCTGTTATTTGAATTTTAATTGTTTGGGCTTTGAATCTAATTAATTTAAATTCATTTCAATCCTAATATATTGAAGTTTTCCTTATTTTACTGTATTCTTAAACGTACTTAAAAATAAGTAGAAGTTACAAAATGAAATCTTTCAAAAGCATTAGAAAAATAAAAGCATTTCATTGTTCTTTACCAGTCATGAATTATGCTCATGACTTGCAATTAAATCCATTCAGGAAGACAAATATTTCTTTACTACTAAGTTCTTGCTAACAACTGTGTTATGTGAATATTTTTGTAATATTTGTCTGTTTTCTCTAGTAAAGCATAGCAGGGGGATATAATGTAATGCTTTAATATACTTCAGAATGTCAACTGATATTCTTTAAAAACTTAATTCCTGGTATTTTTTATATTAATTTATTTTTAAATGCCTCACAAAAACATAATGCTACTAGGATCTACAACAGAGGACAGAATAATTTTAGTAGTTATTTTATGTAAATATATCCAAAGAGTAATTCTTCCAAGCGCTCTAGTTGCTTTAGAGATTTTGTATAAACTCATTATTTTCTGTAATGAATGAAACTGTTAATTAGCAGTTTAAATGAGTCTTCTAATAAATTTGAAAGCTGAACACATTCAAAATATGTACTAAAATCTTAATATTATTGGAATTAAGCATTTTTAGAAGAAAACATGTTTAATCATTGTACAGAAAAAATATATCATTATTGTGAACATATATCTCTTATAAAAAAATATGCAAGTTTTTCCTTTGCTATTAAAAGGAAACATTGTGCCTCATAAGAGGCAGAGAGTCTTCCCTGATTTTCCTCAGTGGAATCATGGCTTAAGCTACCAAGATTCCCTTATAACATGTAAGGAAATTCTACCTCACAGTCAAAGGGGAACTCATTACTCAGTGTGAAGTGTGATCCTGGCATGGTCTCCTTTCTGTGCACAAGTATTAATCATGCTCATCTTTGCTGTAATAAGATGCTAAACACTGTCATTTAGCACTGCAGAGGTACCAAATCAAACCTCTCTATACACTGCTATGGAAAGGCTACATTTCATAATAGCAGAGGGCTGGGCCCACTCACTCTCTTTTATGAAAATACTTTTTCCCGTGATGCTAATAATTTTATTTTTATGGATATAGCCCTTTGTGTAACCAAATATAGAGCTTGATCTTTTGTTTATTGCAGGATTGAAGCCAAAGAAAATAGATGTCTATTATTAGATTTCATTCTGGCATAATTAAATTGGTTAAGGGTACAATTTTCTACAGAAACTGTACGTTTTCCACTAAAACCAGTAATAGGAAATTATGTGTACAATTTGTCACATAGCAGTGCCTAAAGAAACATCTCTGTTGGCTTAAATGTATAACAGAACAGCTGTGCCAATTTGAAGGAACTGTAGTGTGTTAACTAGATCCATATAATTATATTGGTATTATTTTTGTATGAAAATAAGTCTTAAAAGAACTAACAGTTTGGTACAGGGAAAGTTTAATCAAGCTTCAGAAGAATGAGCTAATGGAGTGTGCCTGAAATGCACGAAGAGAAAAATTAGCAGGAGATCAATTACAATGCTAGTAAGAATATTAGCGATGACAGAAAGCTTGAAGAACGTTTTCAGAAAGGTTAAAAAAAAAATAAAAAAACCAAAAAAAGGCAACAACCCAGACAAAACAGACCTTGAAACCTGAGTTATCATTTTCCTTGAAAGGATTTGTGACCCAGGTCTGTGAACAAAGCTATTACCATGAGTAAGACTTGCAGAGAAGTTAGAGGTACAGAACTAAAAACTACATTTGGAAGAATATAATTGCTTTGTAAGATTAATAGTATTCAAAATGAGTTTAAAAGGAAGTCATTGACTTTTTCATTGTAATGTTGTAGATGTCAGATCATGTACTTCTGTTCATCCTTCATGTCAGATCAATTTTGTCATAAGTTATACTTTCTTTCCAGTAAAATTGAGCAAGAATTACATGAAAATCTTACATATATATGTATAGGTATGTATATATGCATATATATGTGTATAATGGTGACATGTGTGGCATATGTTCAGCTGCATTTCCAACAATGCTGACTTATCTCGTGAGGCTATTTTTGAACTGTGATGTAAAGCAATCTGAAAGGAACTATATCTTGTTAGAGAAAAGGACTGCTGCAGGAAATGTCAATAAAGTCAAGCAAATAAGTCAATATTAAGCTTGTTGGAGCGGTGTGACAGATTTATAAGCAACTGAAAGCATAGTAGGACCCTTTTTTTTCTTTTTTCTTTTTTTTTAGTTAGGAAATGCATAAAAATATGTGAACATAGACATGTTCATGTGTGTGAACATGCAGGTAGACACAATCAAGGAACCCATCCCAACCTGCAGGGCTGCATCCAGCTCTGGGCTCCCAGCACAGCAAGGACAGGGACCTGCTGGAGCCAGGCCAGAGGAGGCACCAAGGGCATCAGAGGGATGGAGCAGCTCTGCTGGGAGGAAAGGCTGAGACAACTGGGGTTGTTCTGCCTGGAACAGAGAAGGCTTTGAGGTGACCTGATTGTGGCCTTCCAGAATATGAAGGCAGCCCACAGGAAAGATGGAAAGAGACTATTTACAAGGGCCTGGAGTGACAGGAAATAATCAGAGAATTTTTTATTAGATATTAAGAAGAAATTCTTTCCTGTGGTGGGGGATGAGTCCCTGGCACAGGTTTCCCAGAGCAGTTGTGGCTGTCCTATCCCTGGAAGAGTTCTAAGGCCAGGCTGGATGGGGCTCTGAGTAACCTGGTCTAGTGGAAAGTATCCCTGACCAGAGCAGAAGGGTTGGAATTGTATCTACAAGGTGCCTTCCAACCTCGGGTTTTATTCTATGATGTATTATCTTTAGAAGAAGAATGAATAGTTGCTAGCATTCGGGTTGGCTTAGGGTATTAAAATTAGTAGCATTCCCACTCACAAGAGAGAAAGTTTTGGAACTGTGTGCTAGGAATGCAGCAGATGGAATAAGCAAAACTCACTCAAAATGCTCTTTGTGGATAAACCTGGTGTGACATCATCCATGCAGGTATATTTTCTTAAAAAGATGTTTGTGAGGGGAAATAGATGAGGGACAAGGTCCTGACCAGTATGTTACATTTAACAGGTAAAGATTCATGTCTCACTAAAACTGAATTACATTTATTAGTATAAGATTAATCAGTATACTCTTTCCAACTGTACAATTAAAAAGTCTTTAGGAAAATTTTGACAAGAACAAGCAGAAAACTCTCATAAGACAAAAATTGCACAAAAAATGTTATAAACCAAAACTATAATACATTCTATGTGTTTTCTAAAATTAGTTTTTAGTGTGACTAATATTTTTTACAGGTTAATCAAATTATAAAACAGTTATTACTGCTAGTATAGGTACAAGGATGCTAACATTGGATGCTCAAAGGCCAGATCTTCTCATCATCTCTATTACTGAAAAGCTTCATTACACCCTTGAAATCCCCATAACACTCTTAATGCTGTTATTCATTAACTTTATAATATCTTTTGGGTGTTGTGTTCGTTCTTCCAATGTTACTCCAGATCCTAAGACTGACATAGCTAGTTTTCTTCAGTGAACTGGAAAAGACTTGGAAGGAGTTTGCAATGAGTCATCAAACATCTCAGTATTTTGCTAAAAGTATGATGATAATGGTCCAAGGTTGACATGGCTCAATCTTTGCATGACTCCTTATGTACATCAGAATTTGCTTAGACATATAATTTTCTTAAATTTGTAGTTTAGACTTTTTTTATTAGCTTCCTAATCTATGGTTTGTACGTTTTTACCCTCTCTTTCTAATCTCTAAAGCTGTTTTCACCTGATCCATGGTTTCATAAACAGCAACCATGCTGAATTTTCTCAGTCTGAGGCTTGTGTTGACATATTTTATCTGTGTTTTTTATACCACAGAATCATGAAACTATCTGCTGAACCTCAACCAAGTCAACCATTGCAAACACAGGTGCTACATCCTTTCATTATCATTATTTAAATATATTGGATCGAACAGCATCGACTTTGACAGTTCAAAACAAAGACGTCTTGTTCTGAGTAGAGGAACTATCCTAACAATTGTACTTCTACTATAATATATTTCAATATTTGAAATTGCTATAACTAAAGTAGAAAAAAAGGTAATTCCATTAAAAAAAAGCTAATAAAACTTATGTATAAATATTAGCAAGGTCAGATTATCTCAAAGTTTCAGCTACACTGTTGTTATTTATAATAATCAACAAGAACAAAAAAGTGAAAAAAGAAAAAGAAACAAGCTCCCTAATAAAACAGAAGAAAAATTCCATTTATTCAGCAGTTGAAACCATATGAAATAAATGCTGGCTTGGCTGCCTCAAGATGTTGGTTTTACTGGAGTTACCAAGAAAGAGACAAAATTACTTGTTCTTCTATTTCCAGTGTACAATTTATCTCTGTGACCCTGGAGAATTCCACTGCTGGTATTCAACTATAACTCAAACTATCTGACACAGAATATTTTGTAGAAATCAATAATGCTGAATGTATTAAAGATAACAATCTCAAGAGAGATTGTTTTATGAGTAAACTGGGCAGTTTCAAAGTACTCTAAAAATCCAGTAAAGCTCTCATTTTGTGAGTGAAAACACGTTTTGAATATTATTATGACAATACTTTATGAGGAGCTAAGAGGAAAATATTAATTTTCTTTCTTTATACATTCCTTTTAAGAAAAGAAATTTCTCTACGAAGACTTTACACTTACTTTTCACCTAATAGCTTAGAGTGTTTTCATTTTACTACTATTAACAGCAAGGTTGAGTTTTAATCCAACAAATGAATGTACACAGTGGTTCTGATCTAGACCAGATGTTATTTATATATGTATAAATTGTATATATAAATATATAAATTTGTATATTTTGCATATATACTCAAATGCTTTGATGGCCTAGGAAAAGAAAAAATAAAGTCAGAAGAATTTCTTGCATTCTCAACTTGACAGTCTACTAGAACTCCAAGCAGGCTCCAAGTGCAGACCAATAAGCACAATTTTTGGTTTGGTTTTATTTTGTAACAGTTCTTTTGAGGTCAGCTTTACATCTTCTTCCTTCTTGATGGTGTTATTGTTGTTCAATTTTTATCTCTTTTTATACCATTATAATTATCTCTTTAAGTTGACTCCTAACAGAGACACAGAGAATTGTTTTTCTTTGTATGCCTGGATGCAGATTTGTCCTTCCCATATTCATAGATAACACCTAAGTGTGTCTCCTATCAGAACTGGCATTAAAATATCATTTTAGAAATCAATGGATATGAAGTAATACTCAATATTTTGTTATAGTAATTTGACTTTCCTTTCTTAATGTTTCATACATTAAATTGAGGTCTTAAAAGGCATATAATTGTTGTTTCCTGGTAGACAGTCAAGAATGCTGCCCTAGAAATATTTACAGTTGTGTTTGTGATTGCAACTGGGAAAAATCCCAGACATTGCTTGTTTTCAGGTGTCTGCAGAAAGGCTCAAAACTATCTGATAGAAGGAGATTAGAAATGTATTTTCATTTCACTCTGCCTCTTCCATAAAACTTTATACTCAGTTGTCTATCCCAGAACTTAATAGTTATGGTGATGTATTTTTTAGAAGTATGGATCTTTTCAGCTATGTCTTCAATTAAGTTGCCTCCCCTAAATCCAGCATACTTTTTTAAATTTCTGTAAAATTTTGGAAACAAATCACTGAAACACAGTATCTCCTGTTATGCTTAAGAAAACCCCTTAAGAAGAGAAAAGCTCAATGCTCTCTTTTAGAGGTTCAGTTTTTGATTGTGCCACATACAAAGGCAGGCAGGTATTTTACTACCACACATGAGTACAGTGAATGATGCACTAATTTCTTCATCAGGCTGGACAATCAGTCTGGAACAGCAGAAGCCTGTCTTCTTTAGATATCAGGTGATATACAACGTCCTGATACCTGGCAACTATACAGCTATTCCTTCAGATGACTTTTGGATAAATATCTCAGGACTTTCAATTCTATTTGCAATAGTACACTTGGAATACCTGGGTTCTTGTAAAGTTTGATTTAATTTGTACTTAACAGGTATATTTATTAAAAATGCCACAGAAAGTAATGACTGTGGGCTCATCTCTCTCTAAAATGTTGTCCTTTTTTCAAAATGTTTCTTTCAAAATTACTAAATTATGTGATTCCTGTAAATAACATTAGCAAACATTTCACATTTTCATAAGTAAAAACTTCAAGTAGTAACAAGGTGACAAAATGCATGGGAGAGAATTTCCACCATATACCATATGGTGGAAATACAGATAAGTACATAAAAATACAGATAAAATACCATGAATTTCCACCATCCAAATGAATTACTCTAAAGACTTTGATGTGGTAATGTTACTTCCTCTCACTTTCACTACAAGTTTACACCTTGTCATCGAAGCTTCTGTGCTTAGTATCTGCACAGTATCTGCAGAGGATATTTTGCTCCACCTACAGTGGGTTGCTACACTAGAAAGTTAACCTAATGTCTAGTTGTGACCACAAGTGTAGCTCTTAAACAGAATAAAAAAAGACACAATCTCACTTCTACCTCTTGTTTACACTAAAAATAGATTGCTTTTCGATCACATTCCATTCTCATTTCAGACATGGAGTGTTTTTCTGCTCTTAGTATTATTATTTCTGAAATAAATTAGATGACAGAAATGTTTTTCTCTGTAAGTTCTTGCAAGTCTTGTTATAAGACCTGAATAATAAGCAGTTTTTCTATTCTTATCACATATTTCCTCATAATTCTGACAATATAGAGGAGAAAAAAAACCACACAAGGCACAGAAAACTTTAAATATTCTCTTTGATGGAAAGAAGTTTAAGAATATTGGGACAGAAGAAGAAATTATGAAGCCAATATGACATCTTTTATAGATTTCAAGATATTGGAATAAACTTAGAAGTCTATCACACAGCAAAAATTGTTTTGCAAATAACTAGACATCTTAATTGATTTCCAATGGTACTTTACTGTCTGTGTTTGATGAAACATTGTTTTGCACTTGTTTGTAGGTCGTTTCCCTCATCTGAGAACAGAAGAAATAAAACCCCCACACTTTAAAACCAAACAAACAGAGAGCAATTTGCACTGTATTTGGGTCCCTGAATTAATTTATTGGTACAGTTATTTTCTTACCCCTTAATTTTTAATAGCTATCACTATTTTTATATTAATTTTATGAAAACAAAGAATTCACAGTTACAGAAAAGCTCTTCTGGATTTGTGGCTGAATTCCTTGGATATATGTTTAGTTTGTAATTCACTTCAGATAGTATAATGAAGTCAGACAAAAATCAGAGTTTGTTTGAGGAGAGGACATGAGGACAAAACAAACCCCAACAAAACCTCAGCCAAAACCCTAAACCTTTAGATGCAGGAATTATTTTCATCTGCAAGTGATTCTTTGTGCTCTCTGTAGAAATTAATTGGCATGGGACAGAGGTGCAGGGTATTGAATTTGAAATCTTTGAATACTTGTGTGTTTCCTGTTTGAGCTGATCCAGGTCTTCAAAAGTCACTTCTAATTTCAGCAACTGCAGTCAACATGAAACATGAGATGAAGAGGCTTTCCTTTCTGACAAGAAATATTTTCTAACTAAACTTTGTCAGGGTTTTTGTTGATTTGGTGGACAGGTTTGGGTTTGGGGTTTTTTTTGTTTCTTCATTTTATTTTGGTTTTTGTTTGCTTGCTCGTTTTGTTTGGTGTTTTTCCCCCATTTTATTTCTATTTAAAGAAATATCTGGATATTTAATCACTTCCAGAACTAAATCATAATTATCATTGTGTCTTGATTTAAGAGACATGTAATAATTTTTCCTGCAAAAAGGAGATGATCACTTTTCTCTGAACATAAAAAAAAATCTATGATTTATTATACTTTATATTGTTAATTATGTTATATAGGCCTGATATTTTTATCTATAGTTTTAAGGCTGCATTCCACGGACAAAGAAAGGGACTGGTTTCCTGATGGGGATAATAAGAACATTTGGGGTTAGAAAAAGGAGTATGAAAATAGGAATGAGCTGCCTTTGAGGAAAAAGAGGTTTTTTGGGGTTTTTTACAGTGGGCAGTAAACCTTGAAAAGTGTGTATTTGGGGGATTGGAATATATTTAGACACATGGTAGTGAGTATATTTTGGCTTTGTGTGATAAGGATACCTTGAAATGATACCTGTGAGAATGCACAATTTTAACCAGAAAGGTTTTGATGTGCTATAAATATGTTACTACTTTGGATGTTACTCTGCATGTTACTCATTTTTTTTCTGGCAGAACATGAAGAATGTGGATATATAAAGTGCTAAAAATTCATTGTATTATTTCATTCATTGATTAACACCCCCATAATTAATATTTTTATTATCTTCAAGATAAAAAGCAATTACTGTTGAATCTTATAAATTATTTAAGTATTACTTACCCTGTCTTTAATTTCAGTTTTATCTGATTTATTGTGTTTTAAATCTCTTTCTAATCATAGTACATATTGTTATAGTGGGAGAATTCACGATGATTACAAAGTTTCATGCCTATACTAATTTCGATTTTCTTGCTTTAATAAATGTGCTACTTTCTATCAAGGATGGTGTGATGTAAGAATTCCTATAAGAATCCTTTAAATTTTTCACCCCAAAATACATGACCAAGATCTTTCTGTATATCAGTTTATTGAAAACAGAAGTGTATTTCAAGAAAAATACACAATTATTGCACTCCTCAAAATAATCCTTGTTCAATACTTTTTTCATCTAGAAACCAACTTCATTTATCCTTATGTCAGAATAATTTCTGTATTTCAATATGGTTGAGATTAAATTTTTATATTTAATTTTTAATAATACAAATATTAGGATAGTTCATTTTTTGTGTTTAAATCTTCTAAGGATGTGAATTTGTTAGTGCAGTGTACAAATGATAGACTTGTCACAAGCTTAGATTTGTATTAACATGTATATAATGTCTTTTATAGATCCATTAAAGTACATATTACAGTCTATCCAATCAGGTAATTACAGCGTGGGTTTTCTGCTATTTTATTATCATTTTATAAATATTACTGATAGATAGTGTCCAGACATTTCAAATACTGTCTAGAGTTTAGAAAACATGAATGTAAACTTTATAGTCGTATAACGAGAGAATTTTTTTCTTTCATCCCACTCCTAAGCATTTCTCTAAGCATGTGCCTGATACAGTTTTTGACAGTAATGATATTAAGTGAAATCTTCACCTCCAAAACCAGGAAGGCCTGAAATTCTTGAAATACATAAAAATAGGTAAAGAGGGGTGTGTAATACATATAAACAAAGATCTGTCTGGTTAAAACATTGAAAGACAGAAAATGGTTATTCATACTTTGTTAGCATATCTTGTATTATCTTATGCAAAGTTGCTATGTATCAAACTGTAAGAGTAGGTTTAGACAAGATATTAGAAATAAATTCTTCCCTGTGAAAGCACAGAGGAGATGGCACAGGTTTGCAGGGAAGTTGTGAATATCCCATCCCTGGAAGTGCTCAAGGCCAGGTTGGATGGGGCTCACAAGACCCTGGGATAGTGGAAGGTGTCCCTGCCCATGGCAGGGGTTCCAATTCAAACCTCTATGATTCCGTGATCTTCAAGTATTTTTAATTTCAGTTCAATGTTTTTATGTGTCATTAGTTCTACAATTTCACTTCATAAGGAAATATTAATACTTTTTAGAAATAATTTCCTGGACATTGCTTTCTTTTTTGGTATAGATTATTTTTTAAAGTCTTAGAACTCCATCTTCATAAAATTCTTTGTCTTAGAGGTCAGGATTTATGCCCTTAACTCATTGAAGTACAGGAAAGTTTTCACCAATGAATTTTATCCAGAAAGTTAAAACCACCTTCCTGTACCTTTTCCCACCACAGAAGTAAATGACCTGGTTTTGAACCTGTATCAAAGAATAGCTTAATATTATGTAAATCTGATTAAAAGATTAATAATTTTTAAAAAATCAGTTTGCCTGCAGTTTTAATTTAGCTATAAGTTTATCATCCCTAACCTCAGTAAGCCTTGCTTCTGAAGACATCACCACTAATTTTTCTTCTCTGCTTGCTTTTAAAAAATTATATATTTAGTTTTCCAGTATTTCTTTTGATAGTTGACAGAGAGCTTCATATTATCACATAGCACATTTTTTCATGTCATATTATTTTTCTGATCAAAAATTCTATTTTTAATAGACATACCATTAGCTCTTTTGTCCCAATTTTTAAGAATTTATTATTTTTACTTTATTTCTGTAATAATAAATTAAATATTTCTCTAATAATAAAGTACTGACTAATAAAGTAACATAGTTACAGAGTTTAAGCATCTCCAGATTCGACTACACATTCAATCCTCCTGATAATTTGGTGGTTCCTGCTCAGATAAACTGCTTAAGTATAAGTTCTTTTTTATCTGCTTGAGCTTTTACATTTTTCACTGGAGGCTATACAACTTACAGGATAGTAATGCTTCCACCTGTAAATAATGAGAGAACCTCCACATGGTGATGGTCTTGTTGAATAACTAGAAAATATTAGCAATCAGACTAACAGCAATGCAACAGTATTGGACTCTGTCTTTTCTCAGTTGTTCCAGATTGTAATGCAAGATGTTTTCAATTACCATCTGTGTGGCAGATTATCTTTTGTCAAGTGGGCAGTTTGCCTTATTTCTCTCTTTGAGTGACCACAACCACTCCTTCTTCGAGAGGGGACATCTGTTGATAACAGACTATTGAATGTCACTGCATGACTGATAAGAATTACAGCATCCTATTGTGAGATGCCCTGCCCAGAGGGAGGAGCCAAGCATTGCTACCCAGACATAATCCAGAGGTTTTTGAGACACCAGCACGGCTTTGTCCACTGGATTCCCCAAAGGAACAGCAGCTGTCACTTCTTCCACTGGATCTTCAGAGGAAGAATACACCCTTCTCCACAGATCACCCCTGCTCCAACCGAACCACACCTGACACTCCAGGAGGGCTGCAGCCACATTTCCAATGGGACTGCCACGAACACCCTGACCCACAGGGTGTCAGGTTGGGTTCTGACTCTGTCAGTGTTGTTCTAGTGCACTGCACTGTTTATTTTATCCTTTTTTTTTCTTTCTTCCCTATTAAAGAACTGTTATTTCCTGCTCCCATATTTTTTGCCTGAGAGCCCCTTAATTTAAAATTTATAGCAATTCAGAGGGGTGGGGAGGGTTTATATTCTCCATTTCAGGGGAGGCTCCTGCCTTCCCTAGCAGACTCCTGTCTTTTCAAACCAAGACATCAATAAACAGATGAATGTTGTGTTCTAAGCACATTTCTGTTCACGAGCACTAATTTTTCATAGAGTCATCGAGTCACAGAATGGTGTGAGTTGGAAGGCACATCAAAGAGCATCTGCCATGGGCAGGGACACCTTCCACTAGACCAGGCTGCTCAAAGCCCCATCCAACCTGGCCTTGAACACTTCCAGGGACAAGGCAGCTTTGCTCTTGGATGGTATCTTCTATTTCTACCATGAACAATTTCACTTTTTAAGCAATACTGTTTTGGCATGCTGCAGTCCTGGACACAATATCCAAATGCTTTTTTATGCAGCCTGGGAAAGCATCTCCAGCTTCTGGATCACCTGTATCAGAAAAAAAATCCCAGGAAGTTCTTATAGAGGCTCAGTCAGTTGTGATTCATGCTATAGAAATAGTTGGGCTTTAAGTCTTACACAACTTTTTAAATTGGGTAGAAGCTTTACAAAAATTTTAAGCATGTCATCTCTCCCCCTTCTTGGAGATCTCCTTTAAGTTAAAAGAAACTTTAAAAATGGACTGTAGACCCTGCTGGACAAGCCATGTTCCACACCATTGGAGGAAAATAGTGCTTATACTTTCTCATTACTGCTCAGGAATAGTAATATTAAGCAGCAATAGGTGTTTTTTGAGAAATATTTCTAGCTCTTCTTCCAAGTGAGCTGACAAGTCTATTCTGGTGATAAAAGCAAGTTTAGAAAAAGTAAATATGGATGTCACCTGCCATGGCTTACTTTCCAAAAGAGGACGTTGCTGGCAATGTAACGCTGGCTGTACAATTTCACAGTTACTTTGTGAATATCTGTTAAATGCATCGTGTGTAAAATTATCACATCTTGAAAAACTAGAGTGGAAGCCTTTGCTGGCATATTTGGGTCACCTCATGCATTTCTTCAGTATTTGATATTTGCAGCACCTTATTTCCTTTTGTCAGTTATTGTGATGCTTCTTGTAACTTGTATCTCGATTATCATTTAGAGTTCCTCAAAATTTCTGCAGTGTTGAGACAGCAATCCTCGTCAGACTAAAATAAATCTGAAACAACTTTTGTTACTTTTCTTTTGTAGGAGAAGGTAATCACAGGGTCTTCTGAAGGAATGTTTAAGCATGAGATAGAAAAGTTATTAAATTAGAATCTTCCGCAGTCTCTTTTCGACCACAGCAAAAAAATATTGTTCATTTTTTCTTCTCCGACCTCCCTACTAATTTTTGGTTTTTTAATCTAAATTATTCCATCTACTCGGATAGGGGATTTACTATGTTTGTGTCTTGGGGGTTTTAGGGTTTTTTTTGCTACTGGTTTTGCTTTCGATTCTATTTAATACACATTGCAGACAATACACTGGGCTGCCTTTCATGTCAAACCTGGAATACTGGTCAAGGCTACCATGGAACAACCAACGAGAGAAATTGTTTCTGTTTCTTAAAAGTGACCTAAAAGCAGAACTTGAGCCATGTCTTGTACACATGAAATTAAATATTTTCTTTAAATTTAGTGTTTTCAATAATTCTGAGAACTAGCATAATAAAATTTTTCTGTGTACCTCTGTACCCCCTCAGTGTCTAGAAGCCAGATAAGAAGGGACTGAAGTCCAGTAGTGTTTGATCATTTTGTAAAATCACAATTCCTGGCTTTCTTGCACTAGGGACCTACCAGTAGAAAACTATGAAAGGAAAAAAAAATTCCTTCAAAAATGATGATTTCTAAAAACATACAACCGGGTGAGTTTGATGAATTTTCAAAGATTTTTCAAACTTTTGAAATTTTGTCCGAATTTTTCATTTAAGTGTTCTTCTATAAATGTAAATACTATTTTTCATTTTTCTTGTTTGAAATTCAAGGTTTGGAACAACTGCGTTTTGTTTTAGCTTGTTTTTTTCCCCACAAAATAGATTTATCACATTAATTTGAGATATTTTCAATAGAAAAAGCTGAACAAAAAAAAAATCTAAATTTTTCATTTAAAAAATATGGGTTTTATTCAGAATTGTATCAATCTCCAGAGAAAAAAGAATATTCAATTTTTATTTTTTTTTTTTTTAAATTTTGACTTCAACAGTATAGTCTGATTTGTTTTTCTGGTTTCAGAACCTAAATTGGACCCTTAGTTCTTCAATTTCTCTCTTTCTGATCTCTGGCCGAACATAGCTTTGACTTGCAGTGATGAGTTTGTGTGTCTCCACTCTTTCTGTGTGTTTCTTTCCATTCCAAATTAGACATTTCTATTTGATTTGGGAGGATGTGTTAACATGTGCTTCTTGTTCCATCAGTGTTCAAAGCCAGGTTGGATGGGGCCCTGAACAACCTGGTCTAGTGGAAACTGTCCTTGCCCATGGCAGAGGGTTGGAATGAGGTGATCTTTGAAATCTTGTCTAATCCAGACTATTTTATCATTCTATCATTCCAGCCAAAAGTACTAATCTTTCTTTTGAGAAATAATTCTAATCTACCTTTTTGCATCTATTGTATTTTAGATAAATAATCATAAATGTGAAAGAAAATTTTATATAGCAGAGGCCTACTGATCTTGAATACTTAATAATATACTTAAAGCCATAATATTGCTTTTATCTCTTCTTCAATATTTGTTATGCTTTTTTTTTGTATATATTTTCTATTTCTCTGCAGATAAATCTTGATTTAACATAGTAACAAAATAAATCTTATTGTCAAAAGCTGGAATATACCCAGTGTTTTATTATAGGTGGTCTATCTCTACCTTGTGTCTTAATTAATTGATTAATTGCTGAGTGATCTCTCCCTGTCCTTATCTTGTCCCATGAGTTTTTTGACACATTTTTTTCTACCCTGTACAGCTGATGAGGGGACTGCTAGACTGAATTTTGTGGGTTTCTAGCATCCAACCGGGGTGAACCCACCACAGTCAGTCAATAGTCTTTAAATAACGTGGTGGAAAATATCTTGGGCAAGAAATATTTATGTACCAGAAAACCACCTAAGATTGTAGTAATAGTGTGCTTGATGTAAAGTATATTTAAATCCACATAAACACAGATATAAAATAGCTCTATTCCAGAGATCAAATTCTCCTGCTCTCTGTGTTAGCACAGCTCCCATGGGCACCCTTATGACATAATTTACATCTCAACACAGTTAGTCTAACTTAATTGCATCTTTGTGTATAATTAATTATATTATCAATCTGTCTCCTTAATGTTCATTTGGATTTACAAGTTTTTATGATATTAGAAGAACAAAGAGGAATATAAAAAACTGTGGATTCTTACCTTGGATTTTAATACATCCAGCAGGTTCAGACCCATGAGAAGAACAGAAAAAAAAAAACCAACAACCAATAAACAGGGAAGACTGCAGCTAAATATAATTAGAAAACACATTTTGATGCATTCCAGAACAAATTTTATCCACTTGAGAATATTTTTTTTCTACTTTTGTTGGCTTCTTCTTAATTACTACATTCTTTAATAAAATTATGGGAATGGTGGGAATGGATGCAGTGGGGATTGTTTTTCTGAGGAAAAGCTTTTAGAAAAATGTTAGGATGAATGTGATAAAAATTATCACTTTGGTTTATGATTTCTGTTTGTTTGGCTTTTTTACCATGCAGAGAACCTCATACATATTATGTACATTCATGTATGTCTTATTCTGTCTTTCACCTTAGCTGCTGTATCTGCAATGTTTGTATCCTCTAAATTCACTCTTACACTAAATTTATACTTTTAGATTTTAAATAGAGAGGCCTTATCTTTAACTGAAATGATTTAGTTTGTGAAAGACCTGGAAAAAAACTGTCTGACACTCTTCAGTTGTCATTTATTCTGTTTTAATTCCGAAAAAGCCTAAATTATATTTTGAACTACAGTTTCATGTACCTTCAATCAAGAAAATTTCTGTGAACAAAGAGAGCATTCACAGTGATGGATAGAGCACAGCACCCATGCTGAGGGAATTGACATTAGAAATTGCAGGAATCTAGTATGAAACTACCCACCTTTAAGGTATGCAGTGAGAAGTAATCAAAACAAACAAAAGAAACCTGAAATAGAATATAAAGGGAACCATAGACTGAGATGCTGAAGATATTTAACCTTCAGTGAGATGAATTCCCACTCAAGCTATCTTTGAGTTCACACCAGTTTTATTCTAAAACAGATTTTGAGCATGATCTTATTATTCAATTGCTTAAAAATTGTTTATGTTGAACAACATATTTCACACTGTAGTACCTGGACTTTCATAAAGGAGAAGGTCTATCTATTTGGGAAGAATTTCTTCACTGTAAGGGTTATCTAGCATTGAAATTGACTGCCCAGGGAAGTGATGTATTTACCATCACTGAAAATGTTCAAGAAATGACTGAATGTGGCACTTGTTGCCATGGTCTGGTTCCCAAGAGAAAGATTGGTCAAAGGCTGCACTTTATATTCCTGGAGGTTTTTCCAAACTTAATAATTCCATGATTTTATGATTCTGTTTTCCCAAAGCACAAGAAGATTGTTTACCAGAAGACAGCCAAACACAACCACTGATGCACATTCCTACTTTCATCTGCTTTTTGTATTCGCCCCTCTGGAATTACTGCTGCCATTTTTATGAGTACCTCTTGGGTCTCCCACTGCAGCTGCTCATTCCAAATGGAGGAGTTCTGCCTCAGACACCACTGTGCTTTCTCCTTTTTTTGGAGGCTGATCCTCAAGGACTGGGTGCAGAGAGGGAGCCACAGCACAATCCTACTGCTGTCAGAGTCCAGGCAAGCTTCCTTCAGGAAGAGATGTTGTGATGGGAAAGGGTCTTTGCATGGTGTGAGCATTACTCAGGAAAAGTACCACAAAGCAGCTGAGCCCAGAGAGGTTCTTGGATGCTGACTCAAGGGTGTTTGGCTGTTCCACTCTGTGGTGTCAGTACATAAGGTATGGAGAGGTGCAGTGGCTGGCTGAGGTTATCCAGGAACAATATGAGGAATTCGATTGCAGATCTCATGAGTCAGCCTTTGGTCACTGGGTTAATAAGCCATGATGTGTTTCTGAAGCAAAGTTAGTAAACTTTGTTTAAACTGTGACATGACAGGTGACTTTAAGAAAAATCTAAGCAAATTATTCCTTTTTCATTGAATTTTGTTTATTAGTGGGATAAGCTTTCACAACTAACCATCGCTCCCTTAGAAAGCTTTTGGTAAATATCTCCAGTAATTTCAGCATTTCTCTACAAACTATAAAATAAAATATGTGCTTCAGATTAGGTTGTTTATTGTTATACCTTGTCATTTTAAAGAAGATTTTGAAGGTAAACATCCATTTTAGAATATCAGCACCATCGCTATCCATATCATGTAAGGATATACAACACTTAAACAATTCAATAATTATGTAGCAGTAAAATACTGAAAAATCTTTTCAAGTGCACTGAAATAAGAGCTAGTACATTGGTCACCCTAAGATAGCTGATTGTTCTTATCAGTAAACTTGTGACTTTGGTACCTGCAACAGTTTTTCATGTAACTGTGTAAGTATCTATCTGCATATGCATGATTTCATACACATTTAAAATATGCTGATGCCTCTTTCCTCAAAACTTGAGGATACACATTTTAATATTTTCTCACATAATTAGAAGGAATGCTATTTCTATGTTTTTAAATACAATTGTTTTTTCAGCAAAAGGGACACCACTTATTTATAAATATATATAAATATATAAAATATATATATATAAATATATACCCTGTCATACTATATTTTACTTATGCTGTATACTTATGCTTAAAACCCTTATTCTGTGAAAAAAACATTTGGTCACTGATTAGTATTTTTAGCAAGTATTCTGGCTGTAAGATTTTACAAGGAAATGGATTTGTAGGCATAAGATTTCTAATTTATCATCACTTTCAGTTATTTAGTGAAGTACTGGTGGAAATGAAACGTGTACATGCTGTGAAAAGCTGATGAATCCATCTGCATGCAGTCATTCTCCAGCCAATGAAAGGTGGGTAAGGCAAAGTGAAGAGGAATTGTCTCACTTCAGAAGAACACTTGAAAAACAGCCATGTGTAATTGCAAAATTTTAATATTAAAGCATTTAAAAAAAGATCTGCTGAGCACATTACATCTCTCTTTAAAAATATAGAAGATTAAACTCATAATATTTGTTGGTTAAATGGCTTGCATTTTTCTCTTTTTACTCAAAAGTCTGTAGGAATCCAGCAGGAGCATTCATTACTATCTCTCAGGTTTGCTCCTGTAATATTAGCCAAATTTTCTAACTTGATAGAAGTAAACTCACTTATATCAAACAGGAGTAAATATCTGTGGATAGAAAAGGAAGAGGAATTTCAGTCTGAAATGTAAGCTCTCTCTCTTTTGTGTACAAAAACTTTGGCTATTCTATTCCTATTTAGACTAACATTACAGAGGTGATGAGCCAAGACAGCCAGCATGGCTGTATCAAGGGCAAATTGTTTCTTGCCCAATCTGTTGGCCCTCTGTAAGGAAGTGACTGCAACAATCAAGAAGGGAAGACAGACTGATGTCACCTGCCTGGACTTCTGTGACTTCTGTGATTTCTTAAATATTGTCCTGCATGACATCCTTATCTCCAAATTTGAGAAACATGTCTTTAAAGGGTGGATGGTTTGGATAAAGAATTAGCTGGATGAAAACAGCCAGAGAGTTTTGTCCAATGGCTCTGTGTGCAGGTATGGGTGGCCCTTCAATGTCTTTATCAATGACAGAGACAGTGCAGGGATTGAGTGCAGCCTCAGCAAGTTTGCAGACAACACAAAGCTGAGCAGTGCAGATGACACCATATAAAGATGGGATGCCGTCCAGAGGGACCTGGACAAGCTTGAGAAGCTGACCCCTGAGAACCTCATGAAATTCAACAAGTCCAAGTGCCAGGTACTAGATCTGTGTCAGGGCAATCCCAGGCGTGAGTACAGACTGGGAGAGAAGTCACTGACAGCAGCCTGCAGAGAAGGACTCAGAAGTTCTCATAGAAGAAAAGTTGAACAGGAGACAGCAGTGTGTGCCAGCAGCCCAGAAAGCCGAGCAAATCCTGGGCTGCATCAAAAGAGGTGTGACCAGCAGGTGTGGAAGGAGATTGTCCCTCTCTACTCTGCCTTCCTGAGATCCCAACTGGAGTGCTGCATCCAGCTCTGGGGTCTCCAGCCCGAAAGAGTTGTGGACCATCTTACCTTTAGAGAACAAGTCCAAAGGGGGGACATGTAGATGATTGGAGAGCTGGAGCATCTTTCCTACAAACACAGGTGAGATGAGATCTGGGTGTGAACAACATCTGGGATATTCACCCTGGACAAGGCTCTGGAGAGACCTGATTGCAGTGTTTGACCTATTTTGACCTACTGAAAGTGGCTTATAAAAAAGAGGGAGCAAGACTTTTTTACACAAGTGAACAAGGTAGGGGGATAGACAACGGAGAAGAGTTTTAAACCAAAAGAGGAGAGATGATAGGAAAAAAAATTCTACTCAGAAGGTGATGGAGCGCTGGTACAGGTTTCTCAGAGAAGCTGTGGATGCCCCAGCCCTGGAAGTGTTCAGGGCAAGGCTGGACAGAGCTCTGAGCAGCTTGGTCTAGTGGAAGGCGTCTCTGTCCATGAAAAGAAACCCTTTTTTTCTAGATTGTTGGATAGAAGAAAAGAGCTTCAGCTATCATATTAACATTTTAAGTCATGTGCAATTCATTACAGACTTTTTCATAGTTATAGATGTTTCTGTATTCAAAGAGTTAAAATTGCAATGAAGAACATAAATTGTGTCTTTATAATTAGAAAATTGGTTGTTAATATATCATTGCCTGCTGCTGTACAATTTTCAGTGAAATTGCTTTTTCCTTCTGCAGTTTTGGCTCTCTGGGTTTTTTGAAGGAAAAGGAAATCTTTTCTTTGCCCCGGTCAAGCTGTGCAAACATAAAAAATATTTATGCTTCAGTTACATTCCTAAGGGATAAATAGCAGTTAGGTAGGTAACTCTAACTGAATTTCAATGCAAGTTGGGACATCTTTGCCTTCACAAATTTCTCCCCCCATAGAAAGCCAGGTTTTTAGCTATAGCACATGCTTTCCCTTGGTAGCATTAGGAAGCACCCTTATAATTAGAAACTTGCAATGAAATCTTAATGAGAAACATGAGACAATATATCATAATCTAATATAATGATACCTATTAGAATGTTAGAGCTCAACTCATCAGTAGTATACTTACGAATAGTTATCGTCATTATTAGGGAATTTTTGTAATTTAATGGATGGATATAATCACCAAGAAGACTGAAAGGAGTACCTGATTGCAGACTGACCCTGGAGCAAATTGTGATATAATTCATGTTTCAGGCAGGACAAGACTAGTTTACAGAGGGAGAGTAAGACTTTTTCATTTCAACAGTTACAGCTGAATAGTGAGACAGTACAGCAAGTCTTGCAATCCTCGTTATTTTATCATAACAACAGCAGTAAAAATAGGTAGAGTATGTCCATTATTGGCGGGAATGTGGACAGAATGGCCTGACTGGTATTGTCCACCTTCACATTTTTGTGGCTGATAACAATAATGGACATCTGATAGCTGAAATTTTCAACACTAATTTAGAAATATATTATATATATATTAATGAAAGCGTTATCCTTTTTGAATTATAGATCAGAGACAATAGAATGATAAATAATACAAGAACAAGGCTTCTCTGAAGGTAGTTTCAGAAAAGGGTTCCATAAGCACAGCAGGATGTGCTTTCACATCTGTCTGAAACACATTTTCATGAAATTCCTGGAGATGAATCTTTTTGGAGTACTCACGTATTTGTATGATTAATATCAAGAGTCATTTGTCAGAATTTATAAGGTCTGTCATTTGCACATAGCTGTCATGAGGTTTTTTACACATTAATAATCTTCTATACTGCAAAATATTCAGACAATGTGATTTTAGTAGCTTACAGAAAGAATAGCAGTATAGCAGCCAACAGTCAAAAATGTAAAAAGCATTAATTTTCAACAGTATTATTTTTTTTTTGTAATATATCCTTTTCTCCTATTGCCTATTTATATTTCTATTTCCCATTTTCTGCTACTGCTCCTTATCTCTCTTCCCTTTCATCCTGTTCTTATTTTCCCTTTCTTAATTATTCTCCCTCTTTCTTCTTGACACTCTCATTACATTTATTTTTATAAAGTCTCGTTAGAAGGGAGAGAAAACTATTAGCAGTCCTGAGATTTTCGTGCTTATGAATTTCCAGTAATGAATGTCTTTTACATCATGATTTTACATTAGAGAAAATAAACTGGAACATGAAAGCACAGCTTAGGCCAAATGAGAATTTCCCTTTCAAAACTGTGTTGTTGCATTATTGGGGTAGATAAAACTTTTTCCTGCCTGCACCCAGCACTACATCAGGTCCGTCTCTATTCTTGTGTGCAGTAACCTTCCTTCCTGCTCTTTCCCTTGTCACTGGACAGATAATTTTAAAATATATGTACAGTATGAGAGTGTAGAATGCTTGTGCATACATGCAATAGCAGATATTTTGGATGATGAAGCTCCTAAGCCAAGCATTAAGAGACTCACTGGCCCTGATGGAAGACGTCAGAGTTTGCAGCAGACATCAATCAGCTTCTGTTGCTACTTGCAGATCCCTGATGTTGAATCATTCTTCTGATTCTTTGGGTATTTTCAGAGGCCACCCCAAGGGTTTTATAACTTCTCATGTCAGTATTTTCCCTTTTTAAAGTCTGAACTGCTCCCAGTGCTTCAGCAGTGACACTTTTGAGTTTTCGCTTCTATCTCATCTTGTATCATTTTAGCTCACATGCTTCCTCAAGCATTGAAACCAGGTTCCCAGTAACACAGAACCAGGGTCCAAATGCAGCCTGGGGACACAGAAAGCTGAGTCCTTGGGGGGAAAGTGACTCTCAGTCCCTTCCTCAGCCTGTAAGACCTGCCAGCATCTCCATACCTCTGGCAGTGTCTGTGGAATGAAGTGATTCTCTATCACATCCAGCCCCTGCTTCTGTGCTATAAACAGCTGCTGCCCTTCCTCCAGAACTTCTGAAATCACAGCAGTCACACTTAATTCTTGTACAGTTTGAGCCCCTTAAGCAGGATCATTTCAGCTATTCTTAGATTATATATCTTATTTCTGTAAGCCTATATCGTTCTCTTGAGTCTGAAAATTTCTACTGAAGATATCCTTTTTGTAGCACTTCAGCATTTCCCTCTGCCTCTCTTGATTACATATGTTGTTTTTGATACTTAATTTGGAAAAAGACCCAACACAGGAAAAATCTGGTGGTTTAGGAAATGGTAAAATTTAGGAACTTTATTTATCCTCTCTTTTTGGTTTCCTAATCTAAAATGCCTGTGTTAATGCTATATGAATGGAAAATAATAGTTTCATGGGTTGTATCCTTGAATGTACTTTCAGCAGCAGATCCTTTCTGTCGCATAACTAATTCCAGCAAAGTATCTATGTTTAAAGAGAATGCAAAATGGAGCAGAATAAAAATAAGTAGGGGCTAGCCAAAGTGTTTGAGATAAAAAAAGTAAAAGTCATTTTGGGAATTCAAACGTTGTCATGAAGGCAATACTTTTCATTTGTTAATTTAAAAACATTGAGGCATGGGCTACCAAAATTGAGAACATTTTTTTCCTATTTCCATTGCTTAAAATTATTTCATTTCCTAAAAAAGAAAAAAAAGACTACAATAGAGGAAGGACAGTGCAAATGCTGAGCTATCAGACTGAATTTTAGGGACACTGACTCTGCTGGGAGGTACTGACGTGGGACCTAGCTATTGCAAGATAGGCTATGCCTAAACTCGACTGTGAGGCCATGGGGTATTTTGTAACTTTTTTACTTACATGGGTGAAGATGCTGATGCCCTTGATGCAGTCCAGCCAGATCAGAAAGTATGAGGCCACACTAATCCATTTTCAATTAAAAATGTTTTAAAAATCAAGGTAATGTGCCCAGTTTTTCAGTAGGCTCATTTATAGTCATTTGTATGTAGTTCTGCATAAATTCTTTTCTGTAATTTCAGGTCACTTATAAACTCAGGAATTTTGAGTAGCACCATTTGTCCATTTGCACTTACACAGCAACAAAAAGTATGTTTTCAGCCAGGGCAGAGGTCCTAGAGGTATCTCTACATATCTGACACAATTATTGATAATTACAGCCATAGTTGCATGGAGTTCAGCATTTAAGATGATATTATTTCCCCCCTCTCCCCTCAGATCTGTGTTTTTTTCTATAGTTTCGTAAATACGCTGTTACTCTGAGGGACACTTCTAATATATGTTTCCTTTTTTATACTGGTTTGTAGGACTTAGATTAAAAAGGAAGCCAAATTCTCTTAAGTCATAACACCCATTAAAAGTGAGTGCTAAATGCACTTGCAAGGATTAATTTCTAATTTTTCTACTTAATATCAATTATATCATTAAACTAATAATGGAAATCCTAAGAAGGAAAAAACTATAGCTTATCAGTAAGAATTCTGTGGAAAAAACCCCAGGTGTTGATTGATCCTTATTGCCTTAGATCTTTCTGATTCATTATTGTTGTGAATCCACCTTCTATTTCATAAATCCTCAACAGGACCTTTGTCCCAAACCATAAATACCTTTGATTCCTTTTGCTAAAGGCACAATCACAGTAAGCTGCCTAAAGGGAGACAAAGGGGTGATAAATTTTTAAAAAATTAAATAAAATATAGATAGTGCTACTTTTATTAAAGTGTGGTTAGGACTCTTGTGTTAACAACAGTTTCCTCAACTTTTCTTTGACAAACTGCAAAGTCAAAAAGGATCCTATGAAATAATATTAAGAAAGCATCCTTTTAACAAGTAAAAAAAGGTCATGTCATCTTTTAAGAATATATTTCTAACTGGAAAAATAAGGCGACTTTTAAGTGGAATCAAACTGTGATAATCTAGTTTCATCAGAGTGTTGGTTTCTCTATAATATATCTGTCTTGACATGAAGTCAAATTGAGTTAGAAACATTAAGGGTTTCAGAGCAGTTCCCAAATTCATCAAATGCAGAAAACAGGTAGGAGTTTAGCTGCAAACCCTTATTTTACCTTGATCATGTAGCAGGCCAAAATTAACAAGCATTATCAAAGTAAATACTCAAGTGAATATTTGTGGAAATATTTAACCACAACTGCTTCTTTTGCAAACAAAACTTTGCAATCTACAAATGTTTGCAGAAATGAAAGGTAGTTAGAAAGAAATAATCCAAATTCACTTATCCTAAAAAACTTTGGGATTTTCAGTATGATTAGAAATTATATTGTCTTGGTTTGAAAAGACAGGTGTCTGCTAAGGAAGGCAGGAGCCTCTCTTGAAATGAAAAGTGTAAACCGCCTCCCTCCAAATTATTACAATTTAGAAATTAAGGGGCTCTCAGGCAAAGATATGGGAGTAGGAATAACAGTTCTTTATTAGGAAAATAAAAATAAAAATATAAATGCAGTAATCCAAAACAACACTGACAGACTCAGAATATGACCTGACACCCTGTGGGTCAGGGTGTTGGTAGCAGTCCCATTAAATGGTGGCTGCAGCCCTCCTGGAGTGACAGATGTGGTTCTGTTGAAAACAATGATCCTGTAGAAGGCTGTAGTTTTCCTCTGAAGGTCCAGTGGTGGTGTAGATGGGCCTGGTCCCCTCTGGGAATCCAGTGGGAAAAGGCTGACTGTGGTGTTCCAAATCTCAGATTATATCCATTTAGGAATGCTTGGCTCCTCCCCCTGGGCAGACCATCTCACAGTGGGACGATGCAATTTTATCAGTCATGCAGTGACACTCAATGGCCCATTAACAGAAGATTCCTCCCCAGAGGGAGGATAGGTCATGGAAGAGATAAAGAGAACTCTCCCACCTGATTTTAACAGGTGGCCCATTAACAGAAGATAACTGCCCCACCTGGTTCTAACAGATGGCAATAGAATACACATCCCCAGACACATCTTGCATTGCAACGTGAGACATATATAAAATATAGTTTTCTGCCTGTGAAAAGAAAAAGAAGAGCAGTGTTCAGTTGGATGACAGTTATACAAGTAAAAAAAAAAAAATCTTAAATAAAAAAATCTAATTAAATTACATCTGTTGCAAGATTGATAACAGATTGGGTTTATGAACCTCCCACAACTACCCAGTGGTTGGGAGAACAAATACTAAGGAGTAAATCAGCTGCTTAATGGTTGATACAAAGTGCCTTTCCTTAGGTGAAGATGAGATCCCTACGGATTCATTACATTCTGAAACTCTGGAAAACATCTCGATCAGTAGTTTTAGGTCTGCGACCTCAGAGATCTAGGGGTTTTCCTAAGTTTGTAAAAGGTGACTAACAAAATCCTTTCTTATTTTGATGATTGCTCACATTTTCTCTTCACAAGTCCTAACACCCTCTGAAAATATTAGATGGCCTCAGATTATGATTGTTATTTCCAATCTGTGCTATTTGTTCAGGAACTAATAATTTGCTTGAAAATCAAACAAAGAGGACACCTCAACCATCATTGTTTAGGATGCAATCACTAATAAGTTAGCTTTAAAACAAACAAAAAGGAAAGGTCAAAACTCTGTGAGGGTGAAAAAAAATGGTACACTCAAATATATCATCTTTGATTGAAGCCTTCCAGTCCTAGAAAATTGGAGCACATGTCATGGGACTTCTGTTCAGATAATTCCTACTCATTTTGTATGCCTTTTCTCCGTCTTTCTCAAGAATACTACAAGCTCTTAATAACGTTATTATCTGCTAACAGCTGCTTCCTACAGCAGGATGTCTTATTTCTGTTAGTCTTAGAAACTTTCTTACCCATAATTCTTCCCACAGCCATGAGCAATCTGCCTGTTCCCAGTCAGGCAAATATGGAGAATTTTGAAATTCTTGAAGTCTTAAGAAAAAGACAGACTACCTTCTTACCAGTACAGTATATTTTTTTTCTTTTTTTTTCATTCTTTGAAACATTATATACTAATTTGCATAATTTATATTTTCAGTTATTCCTCAGTCAACCACAGGGAGAATGCTTTTGAAAAGGTCATGAAGAGTAGAATGCTTTTTCACACAGGCATGCAGTGACAGGAGAAGGTGGGATGGTTTAAAACTGAAAGGTTTAAATTGGATTTTAGGAAGAAATTCTTTCCTGTGAGGGTGGTGAGGCACAGGAACAGATTGCCCAGCAAAGCTGTGGATTTCCCATATGTGGAAGCATTCAAGGTCATGCTGGATATGCTCTGAGCAACCTGGTCTAGTAGAAGGTGTCCATGCCCAACTCAGAGAGGTCCTTTCCAACCCAAATAATTCTATAATTCTATGTATAATTTTATCTGTACAATTTCTAGATGAGATTTTTTTTTTTTACAGAAGATTAAAGGTATTGAAAACATTTTCACATTGGGAAGTGGTTTTGATTGAGTGAAATGACGCTTTTTTTCTGGTTTGCATTTTTTCATTGAAAGATTTCCGTTTTTCAATCCTAAGGCAGGATTTTTACTAGTTTATGCCTTTGTGACTTGAGTATCAACATCTGTGCTTATCTTTAGAAATGTCATTCATCATTCATAGTGTGCACAAATGCTCATTAGAAAAACTGAAGATACAAGAGAAATGTCTAAATAAACGAAATGGAGTCAAAAACACTCCATTCAAAACAAGAAAAAATTCAGGAGACTTTCTTTGGCATTTTACTTTTCCTCTAGAAAGCATATTAAAAGTTCTTTTGTTATAAATAAAGATTAGCAATTGCTATTAATAATAAGGAGATATGAATTAAGCAGTTCAGCATTGAAACATTTAAAAATTTAAAAAATCAATAAATCATTATTAATTCTTCCATAACTTACCTGGTAAGTGTTAAAAACTTCATTGTTTCCTTATCTAAATTTACAAATGTCCAACTAAGAAACAGAAACCACAGGAAATACAATGAAGGGTGGCAGATACTGTATTTAATGGAAGTTTGTAGAGGTCCATTGAAATATTAAACCCTCATGTTAAATCCTGCACTGGTTTTGCATTAACTGATATTTGGTGCCAGTCACCAAAGTGATTTTCTAAGAGAAACTGCAAGCAGTTTCTTCTGTGCCTGATAAAACCAATCAGTGATTAGTTTTGAATATCGACATTTTGTTAAACCACTAGAAAGCTGAGCACACCTCTGTGAACAGACATGTTAAACATGAACAAACCCTGGGAAAAGCTCTCTTACTTCCAGGGTCTGGAGACAGAAGTTCTTCCCCTCCTCTGAGCCCGGTGGCTGGGCAGGGAAGGGGAGGCTGCAGGGCCCCCATCCAAGGTATGGTTTTGGCCACGGCTGATAACATCTTGCCCACATTAAGCCCTGCCCTGCTGCCTGTCCAGGCCAAGCCAGGCTCCTCCAGGCCCCAGGAATGGCCACGGACCAGCCAGGCCCTGGCTCCAGCCCCAGTGGCTGCTGGGCAGGGGAAGGGGAAGCCATCAGTTGGAATTGAACAGCAAGGGTAGGAGACAGCCATGCAGCTAGAGTGGCCACTGCTGCTCTGGCCGGGCCCCCTGAGATCCTGACACAACCCCCAGTGCATCCTGAAAATCCATCACAGTGATGACTGCTTCGGCTGTCAGGAACGGCAGGGATCACATAACCATCTGCAGGCCCCAGGTGAGATAGTAACTCTTTCAGTGCACAGATAAGTCTTGCAGATCTTCAATCCTCTCTAGGGTGAGAGAAAAGGACACAGTGAAGACACATAGAGAACAACGCGAGACATGAAGGGAAGTAAGAAGAAGTCAAGTTCCAGATAGGAGGGTTGAGATGCCTCAGTCTTGAGCTGAAATACTCTTGTAAGGCTATGGAGAAGATATAATTGATACATCAGACTCTTTTTCCCTGTAACTCATTAAAAAGAACGGGGAGATGTAGCATTCAAATTGTAGATACGAGCAAAGACACCTATGCTAAAGCAGGCAGATGTTGAAGTATGTGTGATCTCACGAGAAGTTTGAACAGAGAGAGAGAGAGAAGAGAGATGAAGTCCCTTTTCCTCCATGGAAAAAGAAGAAGACGACTTCTGTGCCCAGAGATTATCTCATAGATAGATAAAGAGAACCTTCGTTCTTGGACGGCTCATCCTTAAAATAGCACCCCATAAGTTGACATGGCCCATAAACACAGCTGTGGGATGCTGTGAAAGATGGGAGAGACTCCACAATTGCAGATTTCTGGGTGGCAGCTATTTGTGGAAATTAAAAGTCACAAGAGAACTATTTTCTTGTAGAGTAAGTCTCCATAGCATGACAAGAGAAACTCCTCTCCCTAAGCAAAAACTTATTCTAGAGGTGATAAACTAACTGAATTTTTTCTATACATTGTTAGTGGGAAAGAAAAGGTTGTAGGGGAGAAGTGCTCTGAAGGTTTTATTCTGACTCCCATTATTTTTTAAGTTTCTGTTAATAAAGTTTTCTTTAAACCCTTTTAAAATTTTGAGCCTGTTTTGCCTTCCTCCTAATCCCATCTCAAAGCAGGAAATGAGTAAATAATTCTAGAGGGTACATGGGCATTTGGCCAACACTAAACCTACAACATTAATTAGTACATTGGCTGGGAAATCTCAAATTGATGAACCAAAACCACTACAAGTCCCAATTCTTGGTGAGTAGGGCTTGTAAAATAAATAGCTTTTTTTCATATTGTGTCCTTTTATGTCTAAATAAGGTTCAGTTCTGTTACCGCTAAGTCTGTTTTGTGGATCTGCCCCCATTTTACCAGGTAGGACAAGATGAAGTTATATTTGCAATCTAGAAGGAATGTTTGCCTTTTAAAGATGGCAGAGTGATGTCAAAGTACAGGATCTTGACTTGCTGACTGTGGTGAAGAAAGAGTAAGTTGGATTTGCAGCACTCAAGACCCACTAGAGCACCTTGGCTCACACTCATATTTGCAATTCCTCCTCTGAAGGATCAGAAATCTTCACCAGTGTGAGAATTCTGTCAGATCTACACGTGTTGGACTTAGAAGAAACATCCCATTTTCCCCTTCTCTTCTATTTAAAAAAAAATATCAGTTCTGACTGAAGAGAGAAAACCAAACATGTAAACAATGTCTAAATATATTGCTTAGATGTTCAGCTCTTATGTTTGCCCTAAACCTTCACTAACACTGAGATAAAAGGGAAGTCTTTCATTTTTTTGTTTATGAGTTACCAAGAGTCATTAAATGCTCTTCCTGAACTGAACAAAAAGCATCAATAAAGAACATTTGCAACCAAATTCTGCTGATGTTCCTTTGTCTGTGGAAGAGACATTATCAAGAATGATATATTGCATTGTACTTTACAGGAATAAGCTCCTTCTCAAGTACTATGTGACCTAATTTTTCTCTGTGTTATTAAAACAGAAGAAATTCAGAACAAAATATTTAAATCTGAATATCCTTTTATGCTCAAACACTCATATAAATATTTTTGGCTGTCATCTGTTTGACCCTTTTTGTAACATTCTCTAGACTGCTGATTGGAAGGTTTTTATTTGCTATAAATCTTCAGACTTCAGCAAGTAAGCAGGTCTTTACTGGGACAACATTACCCATTTCTCATTATGAAAATTGTGTTTTCATTGCTGAGTTTGCATGATATAGTCAGAGGCTGGGAGATGATGAACGTTTGACATTTGACCTTTGATGACCATTTGGAGCCCTTAATAATGGAAAGCTAATTTTAAAATAAAATCAAAGTGGACAAAACTATTAATACTTCTAAAACTCTTTCACAGCATAACAGATATTGCAAAGATTTCTTAAACTGAAGAAAAAAAGACACTAATTATTTGTGGATCCATAGCAACTTAGTGCAGCTTCTTAGACCAAAATTTATTAAACATTTGACAAAGTTGTTCACCTATTGTTAGTGATATTTCACACCTAGCAGTTAAGCTCCATTTTTGTCTTATCTAGTAATAGATATGCAACCTGAATTTCTACACTGCACTTTTCACAATCTTCTTAGACTTATTAGCTGAGATTTTGGAGTTTCTTCCCAGTGTCTGGCTCAGATTTGTGCAGGGCAAAATTCAAATTCTGGTACAATTTCAAAACTTTTAATGAAGACAAGAGTTTTGTTAGACATAGTCAACTTTTTCATCAATGACAGAAAATGGGTGAGGAAAAGAATAAATGTGTGAGTATGAATTGTAGCAAGTTCATAGAAAATCCTCAGAGATATCACATTTTTAGTTACTTTTATTGTGGAAAAGAAATTTCATGAGAGTTTCTACTTTTGTTACACAGCTCCAGACAGCAAAGCCAAAATCAACCCTCCTGAGAAGATTCATCAAATGCCTGAGAATGTTATCTGTTAAAAAGTTAAGTGGCAAATATACAATTATTTTGTATTCCTGGCTTAATTAGCATAATTATGAATAAATGTGAGTATTCAAGTCAAAGATTCAGATAAACTGAATTCCTTAAAAAAAGACTTTTTATAGCTAGTACATGTACTTTTCCTTTGCTTTAATTTGCACATTTTAAACTCTATATGGCTTTGAAGATAACATCATCAACCCACTGTACAGACTCTTCTAATGTTCCTCTGAAATCTTTTTCAACAAAACTCTATTGGGCATACCTGACAGGTCTTCTAACATGAATTCAGTCCTCCGACTCACAAGCAATTTTTGCTCTCTTCTGATGCCCATCTTTTAACCTCTCATTTAAATGTCCTTTCACTGATGTTGTGACCTGGGCCATACATGGTGTTTCAGACAAAAACTTGACATTGTGTTACTCCATTCCTAAAAAGTATCTCTTATTCACACTCTGCTTTTTATGAGGTAAATTTCCTCTCTGCCAGGGAAATCTGATATTTGGGAGAGTCATACAAAGGACATACGCATCTTACGCATCATATTGAAATTGGATTTCAGAATCCTCAAGGTTTCAACATTCAAATATGTTTAATGCAGTCTCTCTGCAATGTGCAGAGGCAAAAAAACTACAAGGATTATCTCAGACCATACTTATCATTCATTCATGATGCTGTGTTTGAGCAGCGGAGTGATTCCTCACTATATCTTTCATGAACCTCCACAGCATCCTGGTTTATAATTCAAGGTGAACACTTGGGATTTCAGTTTGGCTTCATATCAAATACAGTTTAAGAGGCCAGGTTTTTCTGCTGTCAATACTAATTGGGAGAAGTTAATCCACCCTGAAATATTAAGGAGAAATAGTAACATTTAGACATTCAACTTCCTTGTGCTTGTACACTAGATCTATTGAAAGACAGAACGCGTTCAACATATTTAAATCTTTTAAATTTGTGTACTTCCTGTACTTTTTTCATATCTTCTGCCAGGAAAATTTCATTCAATTTTAAAGCACCTTTTAAATTAGAAGTCTGTTTGATTTCTGAGTTTTCATTCTTTTGGTTGAAATATTTTCAGATGTTACTTGAAATAGATATTAATGATAATAGTACTTACTAGAGGCATACTGTACTAGTATGTCAAGATCCCAGTTTGCAACTGTTTTAAGCATTGCAATTACACAAAATGAGTGGCAGTATTTCCTAAGGTTCTTAGACAAAATGAAAATCTGATAATTATCTTTTATTCAGGCAATACTGAGAAACAACCCAGGTAAATGACAAGAATCAGAATGAAGAATGAAATCAAATTTCCTGAACAGAATTTACTGATTGTCTATTTGCTTTGAACTCTTTGTCTTATGCTTCTATCCATAAGGTGCATAAATTTCCTTCTGATCATTCCTGGGTTTAGTCTGTGTATTTATAAGTTCTGCAGAATATCTGTGCATAGTTCAAAACCATTATGTAAATTACTTCAAATGTCTAGAAATGGTAATCTGCAAGTCACTCAACTATGATTCTAATTTGATGAACAACACTCAGAAATTGCAGTGAAACCAACTTTCTGTCTCAGGTTAAAAGTGCAAATATACATATTTATAAAATAAAAATTGCCATTCAGCAATATTCTCGAGGTTACTTTTTCCATTGTTATTCATCGAGAGTATTCTAATCATATATTCATTATATGAAGTATTCATTGAGAATATTAATATGAATTCCAATATTCTTTTAATATTCAGTGATCATAGAATATTAATGAAAAAAACACAATAAATTGGAGAATACACATTAAAGGTAATACCTTTTACTACCTGAAAAAATATTTTTGAAATTGTTCTGCAGATATTTGTACATTTCAGAGGAGGGTCATATCTCTGGATGCATCTTCTTTGAGTTTTGTCATGCAGATTTCTTAAATAGAAATCATTGTTAAATTAATGATTATCTCTCCTTTAAATAAAATTTTTCTGTTACATGAGAGCATTCTGTCTCACCAGGTGTGTCCTAGATCTGATCATGGGCAGTGAATCTGAGCTGGCAATATGGGGATTGCTTTCCTTCAACAGCCACACAAGGAGCTTCTTTGTCAGCTCCTTAGGATGGGAGACCAAGTAAAAGAAAAAAAAAACAAAACTGTCTAAACTCATGCAAGCACAAAAACTACATCTGGAAAAAATATATAATATAGAAAGAGCTAAACAAGTTGCTTGACATGGATCAGTATTTCTAGGCAAAATAGAGCACTGCAACTCTAGGAACTAATCACAGATTGTCCTGAGTTGGAAGGGACCCACCAGGATCATCAAGCTCCTGGCTCTGCACAGGACACTCCAACAATCCCCCCCATGCCCAAGAGCATTCAATGCTTCTTGAACTCTGTCAGGCTTGGTGCTGTCCCCACTTCTTACTTCAACATGACAGAGACATTATATATTAATTCTTCTTCAGCTTTTGCCTTCTCACTGTAGGTACAGAGCCATACCCATGCAGGCACAAATATCTTGGTTTTTTTCATTAAGTGGGAGCATATATGGAGAATTATCACTGAATTCCTAGTTTTTGTTTAACTGTCTTCTGTTTTACCAAAAGATTTAATTTAACAAAATGTGAATCCTATTATCTCACCTTATCACTTCATGTACTGTGGGTGGAAAAAAAAATTCATTTTTTACAGGTAGTTTGTATACAGTTTCCATTTCATGCATCCAGTTTCTAAAAACTTTAATAGACATTACATATCTAATTGATTTTTAATTACTCTTTGATTTTTTTCCTCTATGTAAGTTCCCTAGTGAAGCATCAGTCAGAGTTTTAAGCATGAATCTCGAATAAAACTATATGAACCTGATTTCAAAGGAATTCTTTTTTCCTCTGAAAGGATAACTATGCTCTAACTGAAATGGCTGCACACATTTCAGAATGGTAGTTGTTCTAGAGTGTTAAATTTAAAGCAGAACTTTTTACTACAGAGAGGCTCATAAATCATAGCATGCTTTGTCTTACAAGAGTTTATTACAGTGGCATTCAGTAGTTGCTTTTTTGGTGCTTTGTACAGTTTGAGTTGAACAGCATTGTCAAACTGCCAAGTTATTGAAGCTCATGAACCTTCTCACTGACCTCAGTATTTGCAGAAACAGAAGCTAATTCTGCAAATATGATCCTGAAACAGCTAAAGTTCCAAGGATTAGACATGTAAGCTTACTACTTTAATATTTTAATTATCAAGTGAAGTGTTCTACAGGAAATGCTGAGAAGGATAGTGTGACAAAACCAGATTTTGAGTGAAAATATCTGCAATTCTTAAACTTATCTGTATAAATATGTTGAGAACATATGCAGTAACCTTGAGTATGGTTCAAATTTAGCTAGAATCAAACTGGACTTCTACATAAAAGCTGGAATGAATTGCTAATTCAAGCAGGAAGACTACAGAGCCCTTGAGTCCTGCTACCCCATGTTTCCAAGTTGTGGCAAGGCTGTAATGTCAGACCCCAAGAGCTGGCAAACTGCACCTGCAATTAATGTCAAATGGTTGTCTGAAGTGTGGAGTAGGCTTGTCTTCAAGAGCAGGAAACCAACATATATCTTTTATTTCTTCTATGTGTGAATGTCAAACCCATTAGTATTAAAGCAGCATATGTAATGGGCTGCTAAGAATTTCACCAGCACAGATAAATTGGGTGGATCAATATGTTACTACATCGTTAGTACAAACTGACTTTGAGTTTAGGTAATAGCTGATAAAATGACTCAAAAGAGTATGTAGAGGAAATAATTGCACCTCCCATTACAGAAAGCTCCCTGCTTATTCCAAAAATGCCACAGAAGGCTATAACTGCTGATAGTTTGCTGAGCAGGCAAAAAAAATCAGGGAAAGCAGGAGGCTGAAATACTGGAAGCACTATTTCCCATTTGCAGTCACAGAGCTGAAGACCTAGGTTTTAGAGATACCAAATACAGTGAGTCAGAAATTCAGCATGCTGTGTGCACATCTTCACATCTTTTCATCCCCAGAGATTTCTGAAATTTATTGAAGATAGTTGCAGTTGTCTCACAAAATCAGTTCAGCACAGATATTGCATAAAGGTCAGGCATTTTGCTCAGTCATGTCATAATGTGCAGTTACAGTAACAATTATATATAGCTATCATGCCAGGGGTTACAACTGAGTACGAGTGGAAATCCTTTGTGGATATTCCATTAATGTTCTTGCTGTACTATTGACGATTATGAGCTCAACACTGCACACAGCCCAGCACTTTCTGCTTGGGGGAAACTGTTTTTCCATTGCTTAGAAGAAAGCTGTCTCATCCCTGAAGAGCTACCTCACTGAGCCTGTTCCTATGCCTGGTTATTTGTCTACCTGATGCACACTGAAAAATGTGTCCTATCAATACATGTGTGATCCCATGATGGACATATGGACTGATACAACACCACCAAATTATTCTACCAAGAAATTATTGTTTCAGCTGAAGCTCTCCCTGCAGCATCAGCCCCACAGCTGGGTATTGAACCATGGTGTATATCCAATTCTTTCAGCATTTGAAACCATGGCAGGATTGCATTGCTTGTCCCTCAGTCCCTTGACCCTCATTTCCATGGCGTGCTTCCAGTAGCGTCATTGGTGTCCAGGTGGATGAACAGCAGACGTTAACAGCCGAAAGGTAAATTAAAACTTGGTAATCCCTCCATAGCATCCCACATATGAGGGTCTATTCAGTTTACAGGGCAAGGTTTTGGGGTTGGTCAACTGTGTGGACACCCATATTAGGGAAGAAAAGGGAGGGGGTGCTGCAGCAGCCCAGGGGAATGACCAGGGAGAGGCAGCTGTTCTTCAGGAGCACATGAATGATCATACCTGCACATATCCACTCTGCAGCCCTGGGAGGAGCCTGGCTGTAGCAGGTTTCATCTGAAAGACTGAACCGGTAAGAAAAAATTATGCTGGATCAGGGAAAAAGGTGTGAGGAGAAAGAAGAGCAACAGAGAGGATGTGTTACAGACTAAACCCCGTCCCCATTCCCTATCCCCCTGCACTGCTCAGGTGAAAGGAGATGGAATGGTCAGCAGTGAGGATGAACCCAGGAAGAAGACGAGAAAATGAGAAGGAAGATGCTTGCAGTTTTGGTTTCATTTCTCATTATCTTCCTTTGCAATTAAAAATTACATTAAACCCCCAGGTCAATTATGTCTTGCTCATGACAATAATTCCTGAGCAATATCCCTGTCCTTGTCTTGAACCACAAGGTCTTTATTCCTATTTTGCCCTGCCTTTAAAGGCAGCTAGCCAAGGTTAACCCACCACAGAGCACCCAGCAAGAACCAAGTCTCCCACTCAAGTTAGAGCCCATTGGGTGGGTATTTCCATCCTTACAGGTACCTGACAGCTATTTCCCACCTTTCTCATTTTAATCAGCACCTCACTCTGTAGCATGAAAAAAAAGGCTAAACCTTTGCTATTGGAGCATGAATACTTTTTTTCCCTAGGTGAGATGTTCACAACTTCCAGAATATACATTACCTAATTCTACAAGCACTGTTGATTATGATGTTCAATTATTTCAGTAATTCAGTGAATGCCAATAACACATATGCAGCTATGGGTTGCATGAACACAAAGATGTTGCAATCCCAATGGGACTATATTAGCAAGTGACATACAGGACTTTATATAAATAATAAGTGGTGAAGTGTTGTTCATAATATGTTTGGGGTAGTACAGTTTGCCTTCAGAAAAACATTACCCTATATAAAGCCACAAATAACATACTGCAAAAGTCTTTTGCTTTCTTTTTAGGATAAAAAAATAGAATGAAATATAAAAAACATGCTAAAATACTCTTACAAAAAGAAATTATACATATATATGCAAGAACTGCTGACATATCAGCTGGTAAAATGATAATGTTGCATGTTTCGTAATATGTTGCCTTTATGTTTTAAGACAGTGCTTCCTCATATTAACATAAAAATTTTAATTTCTTTGATCATTACTATACAATGCGTTTATCTATTTTTATGAAAATTTAATAAATATTGGATCAAGAACAAGAAGCTTTGAAAATTAGAATTAAGTGTTTTTATATCTTTTGATGTTGAAGTGGTGGAGGTCTATTCTTGTTCTGTTTAAATTAATGCAATTTTTACTTGTGACTCCTCAAAAGGCTACAAGATAACAATATTGTGTTTCTAAGTGAGAAAGAAAGGTTGGAAATATGACCTAATCTCCCATACTGCAGAAACAAGATAGTTCATAGTCATTACTTCTGGGGATGACAAACCTTACCATTGCCAGGGTAAATTGGTCAATTTACAACTAACTTCTATGGCATTCTAGTCTTGTTATGCTCTGTTTCCTTTAAATGCTTTAAGAGCTTTAATGCAGGGGAGGAACTTTCTTACACTCAGTAAAAGCAATCTCAATCACTCAACTCTATATACATATTTAAATACATATTACTCAAGTCTAACTCCTGCATTAATACAATTGCATGGACCTTTTCCTATAACACAGTCATAAGCCTTTTTTTTTATGTATTATAGAAGACTGGATAGACATAAACACTCAGATATATTTCTGGGATGCTGCATTGTACTCGAGACAGAAACCATGCATTTTATTTGCTCTCTTTTTATGTCATGCTCCATTAAAGGAGTAGAGCAATGTGAAACCTCTGTGCACTATGAAACCATGGACACATTATGTTGAAATTTTGTCACTAAATATGCCAAGTGTAAGCCAATCATGCCAGCTAAGAGTGAAAATGCTAAATTATTGGGTAAAGTTTTTTTTTCCCCCCAAAATATGGTTCAATATCATGATGTACAGATCTGATTAACCAAAAATAAAAAGTAATGTTGCTTTTTCATAGCGTGTTTCAATTTATGTTTCTCACATGGGTGAGAAAGGGCTTTCCTCCTGAGAAAAGGAGACAAACTGGCCAGGCTAATAGTAAAAAAATTTGTTGCAGATTATGGGGATTTTGTTACAATTTACAGTTATGGGTTAGTTACAACCAGACCAAAGGTGCATCAAGGATGGTTTTCAAAGAACAGTAAGCAGAGTTAAATGTGTTGGTTTTTGGTTTTTTTGTTTGGCTTTTTTTTAATAATTTCCACTTAATTTTGTGCAACTTTGAATTTGGTTTATTTAAAAAATCTTTTATTATTATTATTATTATAACACCTTCTAAACTTTATTTATTATTATTATTTAATTTTAAAAAGTCTTTTTAGTATCAAGTCTGATGGAACCTCTCCCTTTTATTGTGAAGGATTTCGGGATGGGTTGTTTTTTGGGGGGGATGAGGGGGTGGGAGTAACTTTATAAGTTACCTTCATTCCTAATTGGAGAATTTTGCAGAGAAGATAGGCCAGGAAAATCTATTTCAAAGCTGTGGTTAACACCAGGTCTCTTCACAGTCCTTAGGACACATGGGTTCAAGGGATGCTTCCAGATGGAGATCAAACAACTACTTTTCCTGGAACAGTGAAAATTTGCAATCTGCATCAATTTAGACAATAATTTCAATAATTGCAACAATTAGTTGTGAATAATAATACAATTATAAGTAATAATTATTAATAATTAATTATTAGACAATAATTACTATTTGGAGACCATTGTGTCTCCAAAGCAGTAAGAGAATGCACTAATACTCTACATTCTTCCTTTCTTATACAGAAGTTTTGACTTCTTTAAGTGTATCTTAAACTGAAGCCAATTCTATTTTGGTTGTTTCCAATGAAAAAAGATACATTACTCCCTGTCAAGTCAGCCTGAGAGTCCCAAAAATATCTGCACCTTTCCCATTTACCCTTCTACATGGCAATGATACCTAGACCTGAAAAATACACATATCAGTACTCAAAGTAGTAGAATGAGATACACAAATCTGCTCCTGTTATTTTCCAGGCTGGTGAGAGCCCTGACACTGCTAATGTGAGAGAATATTCCACAGATTCTGATTTGCTCTGGGAATGCAACCAGTTGCCTTTCGGTTTCAGTAAGCCAGCTTTTGGTTTGGCTTATGATATCTATTACTATATCCAAATTATCATTCTGCCTCAAAACTTTAGGTGGATATTGTTCAGTGCTTTCCTTTAATTTACCAGAGAGCAGGTTTATTTGGGCGTAGGTGAAAGGATAATTTCCCTCCTGTCATGAATACATGGCACCACAGAAGATGTGTGATCAGATGACATAGTAGTCTTAGTAGTAGTGTTAGTAGTCTTAAAATACTTATTCACATAAAATGCTTATTCACATAATTGTCAAAAGAAGTTACACTGCAATCAATGGAATAAAACTTTAAATTTTGTGTGAGATGGAAATTCTTTCCAAGGAATAAAGGAAATATGTGTATTTAACACCGTTAATTTCAGAAACCTAGAAAAGTGCACTAGTTATTATCAAAATACTATTTGCTTTACTGAATAAGATATATCTTCTAAATTATCTGTCCTATCTCTAACTGTCACCAATAGTAACCAAGTATTTTACATAACAGTTGTCATGCAGCAAGTGGATGCAAGGTAATTTATAAAATATTAATGTTCCATCTTAATCCTGCATATTTAGATGTTTAAATTGTGAGCAATGAATTTTTGTCAACTCTGGAAAGCATTTCAATGCATTAAATGTTCTAACCCAATATTATAATTACCTGTCAGCAGGTACAAATTCCATTTCTGCTTGAGGACATATAATATCCTCACAAAGCAGATTTCACCCTCTCTTTCAGAAGTTACAGGAACAAATTTCCCTTTGATCTTGGAATTTAACACCACATAGACACTGGTGCAAACTTCTTGTGTTGTTTGCAAGTTCTTATAATTGCAAACTAGATAATTACCTAGGATAAAAGTTCTCTCTGATTGTTTGTTTTTTCTTTTTAATATAATTCTCTATGAAATCTCCACTTAAGTTAGAATGAATTTCTATCATGGAGTTGTACAGTGACTAACAGTGACTGTGTAACTATCCCAAAGTTGTGGAGATGGAAAGGCTGGAATATTTGATCTTTTTTAGTATTATTCAGTAAATAAGGGTCATTTCCATGAAGTGGATGGTTTGTTATTATTTGCCATATGAGTATGCAAATCAAAAAGGAGTGAACAAGCAGGTTTGTCTCATCAGTTTCATCCAACCTTTAGTTAACTCCATAAATAAGAGACTGCAGTTTACAACATGCCAAGAATATAAGATATTGAGGAGCTAAGGTGACAGATGAGATATAAAAATATTAATAAAATATTATTCATTAATAAAATAAACCCTTGTACGAGTTCCAGGTGTGCACTAAGGGCTGAAGAGGAGGAAAGATATTTGCGGCCCAGTGAAAATCAGTGATGAGCAATTCTCATGATCCCATGAAATAACATAAGAGGAAAAAGATGTACAGACTTTACAGCCTCCTAAAATCCAGAATAGCTGCTCTGGAGTGCACAAAGAGTCCCCAAATGGTGTCACGTCCCCCCAGTCGACAGCCAATGTCAACACTGAGTGCTGAGGTGCAGCAACACAGAACTGCGCCGCGCACAGCTAAGCAAACAATGTGCTTTTCAAAGGCAGCAAGTGAAATTGTTTCCATTACTCCTGTGGCACATTGGGGTTTATACCTGGAATTGCAGGCAACACTCCAGAAAATATTGAAAGATGGAAATAATAAAAATAATAAAAAGGATAATATGGTTTGTGACAATGAAATGTAACCTTGAGTAAAATCTTTGTCATTTTCAGGACCATGATGCTTATATGGAATGTTTTTTTAAAGTAATTATAAAAAAAAAATAGAGTAATTATCCAATATTAAAATATTTTAAAGTAATTATCCATAATTTAAAGTAATTAATTATCCAATTTTTTTAAGTAATTAATTTAAAGTAATTAGTAAATGTAAACATTATTTTTAATGCAGAAACAGTGTAATCATGGAATAAAAGGGACATAATTTAATAATATTAGTGCCACCCCTTCCTTGGGAATCAGCAATAAAAAGTGTTGTAGTTTTCATATGAAGACAGATCAGTAATTTAACTTCATCATGACATTCAGAAGAAAGAAAATATGTTTTCAAAATAACTAATGGCTATCCAATTAACCTAAAACTATTTCAAGCCTCTTTGTAGTATTGAAATAAATTAAATTGCTTATTAATTATCAAAATATTAAGATAATTTTACTTGTAAAAATTAATAAATCCATTCTGTTGTTTACACAAAAATCAACAAAAAAACTAGTTTCAGTAGTTTTCGAACAAAAAAAGAAGAAAAAGAAGATAGGAAATCTGTGTATGTCTTTGAGGTTTTAAGTGGGTTATTTCTGAATTACTTGAAAGAACTGATCAATATTTCATTGAATCTCACCACTGTATGTAGTTGTTTAAGGCACTTTGATCAAATTGAATTATGGGTCTTTTATCTCACTGTGGCAGTCAACATTTCCAATAGATAAATGTTGACAAGAGTGATTCTTAGTCTCTAATTATATTGTCCACAAGAAAAAGACAGCTTTTTGAATAACAACTGAAACAGTCATGACCTGGCACTACAAAAATAGTCAGGCGTATGGACATTAAATACAAGGAGAGAACTGAGTCACTGGGAAATGTTCAAATAATAATAAAAATGTTAAGGGCCCAAATATATGTTGAATGCTATTTCATGGAGGCTTTCAGTAGTTCAGGAAAGACACAGAGAAAACAGCACCATTTAGATATTTTTCAGATATTCAGAAAAGAGCAATCTCATTTTCACAGAGTCATTGAGTTGGAAAGGACCTCTAAGATCATCAGGTACAACCCTCAACCAACCACCACAGTGTTCCCCACTCAGCCAGCCCTACACCTACAGGTCTTTTTAATCCCTCTGGAGATGGTGACTCCAGCACTTCCCTGGGCAGCCTGTGCCAGTGCTTGACAACTTCTCAGTGAAGAAATTTTTGCTAATATCCAATTTAAACTTACTCTAGCACAATCCAAGGTCATTTGTTATTTGGGAGAAGAGGACAACCCCCAGCTGGCTACAAACTCCAACCAGGTACTTGAATATAGGACTAAGGTCTTCCCTGAAGCTCCTTTTCTATAGGCTAAACATCCCAAAAACCCCTCAGCTGCTCCTCACTAGACTTGTGCTCCAGACCTTTCCCCAGCTCCATTGCCCTTCCCCAGACAAGCTCCAACCCCTCAATATCTTTGTTGTTTGCAGTGAGTGGCCCAAAACTGAACCAAGCATTCGAGGTGTGACCTCACCAGTGCCCAGCAAAGGGGGAAAATCTGTGCCCTGGTCTACTGGCCACCCCATTTCTGATAGGAGACAGCTTTTATTTGCATTTTGACCACCTGGGCACACAGATGTGGTAGTCACCTCATTGTAACTACAATACCACAGGTATTGTAACTCCCCCACTTGATGTGGATGTCAATGCTCCCTGCCCTTAAGAGTACAATGTGTTAAAGTAGGCAGAGTAGGTGCAAAGGACTAAATTAAAAAAAAAAAAAAATCTGCTGAAAAGTTGGATTAATTTTAGTTTTGTTAACGCATATGCCAATTAAATGCAGTATTTGGTGTCTTATGAAATGTCTTTACCGAGAGTTGTTAAAATTTAGCATGACTAATGAATTGTTATTGTAGGAAATGAGAGTTAGAAGTTGGTAGGGCATAAAATAGGTTTTGTCAGCCGAAAGTTACGTTTTCTGAAGACCAAAAGGTTGGGAGGAAAGCTGATTGAGTTTAAGATATGAGTATATTACTTGAAAGTAACCATTACTGAAGTAAAAATCAATTATGGTAAAGAAACATTTGCTACTTTTAAAGCCCCTTTAGACAAATGCAAGAAGACATTCCCTTTTCATTGTCTGAAGAAGGTCTTTGAAGGAGGTCTCTGATGTTTCAGGCAGACCCTGTATTGATCTGTAAATTGGTAAGCCACATGCCACTTCTTTGCAGTCTTTGACTGTAGGAGAACTTCATTCAAATTTTAAATAATTAAGACAAATCTGAAGAAAATAAATTTTAGAAACATGTCAATTTTTTTTTCTAGTTCTAGATATTATTTTTTCATTAAATAGATATTTTCCCCCCCCTTATTCCATTCTTTTTTTGTCCACAGAGGTATAGGATATGCATTTTGCAACATTATCAAAAGCCTTGAAAAAAGGCTTTTTTTCAAAAAGCTGTAAAGCTTAATGCCAATATGAGAACCAAGACCAGCTGCTAATTACTAAGTATACAAGGACAATTTTGAAATTTCTGGTAAAAATTCCGCGTTATAATTTCTCAGGGAAAAAAAATAAATTTGGGAAACACTGAGTGAGCTTTGTTGCTGAGTTTGGGAAACAACAGTCTAAGCCATTATTGCCCAAAAGAAATTAGGTGTGTCCACAAATGCTAACACTTGTAAGAATTTCCTAAGTCTACTCAGATGAAATTACTAATGGTAGAAGTAAACCTTGTAAGGAATACATAAAAATTTCTAGTTCATAATTATCCAGTTTAGCTTGTTTTCTCCTCACTCTCTGTAGTTCCTTTCCTCCATACATTATTTTCTTTGCTAAAATATCCACTAAATAAGCTCTTCTTTAAATCTTTTTCTGACTGCATAACAGTCAAAAACGGCTGTGGTGTTCAGTTGCTCTGTAGTTTCTGCTCATCTTAATCAAGATCTAGTCAAGACTAGAATCAAGATTGCTCCTATCAATCCTATGTATATTCATACATTAATTATGATTGTCCCTTCATGTGTTAATATAAAATGAACAACTGAGAGAAAAGTTTAACACTGAAAGCCACTTCTCATTTCTATGGTTTTACTTTTCACTGAGCAGTCAATTCAGTAGCAGCCTAACAAATTCACTAGATCACCTAATCATCCTTAGGATTGTTAGCCTTTACAAAGAGAACAATTCCTCATGCCTGGAGGAATGTACAGCTCCAGAATCCAAGATTTCTTATTTTGGGATCAAATAAAAATCAAACGGAACCCTTTGGGAATTGCTGAAGTTGATGGGTGTGTTGATTGTGACAGGAATTATTTTCTTTTCTGTAACAGCTGACACACATCACATGGAACAGAACAGAGTAGTTGACTGGGGGATTACATACATACAGTATATCAAAGACCTACTGAGGGAAAACAACCCATGTTTTGGTTTAGATATGTCCCATTTTGCAAAGAAAGATGTTGTTTTCTTTCCTTTGCATAGTTTATATTGTATTTCACAATTAAGGGCTGTTACTTGCTGCTATAAACTGAAAATATCTAGGAGCAAGATTTTAATATTTAGGGGAGGGGGGAATCTCATTACTGTATTTTGAAACACCTGGAGAATCCTGTCTATCCTTCTCAAGGTTAGCAAAGGTATATCTAAGATCATGTCTGATTTTTTTTGCTATAATAATAATAATGATAATAATAATAATATTTATACAATACACAGTCACATCATTCCAACAGAATTACCATACCCACCACACTTAAACAGCCTAATTTAGGAGTACACTTCTAGTTCTCGGATTTCTCTGAATGATGTGTGACAAGGATATTTTTTTCCCTCTGTTTTATTATCATTGCAAATTATTTCTCAAATAACCTCCACAGATTTCACGAGGACCCCCAAATGTACTAGGTGATTATGTAATTAGATCTTTTATTGTAATGAGCCTGCCACGAAAAAGAAAGAAATAAGGTCATAGAGAATAAATTTAGCTCTGACATTTGCTACTTCAGAGTGCTTGCTTTTACAGCTCTAGTAGTCTATTAATAGCTTTGTTTGTACAAATGTGTAGATGTGGCATGCCACTGTGACATTTTCCTCTCACTTGCAAATTCCAGAAGGAGTTGGTTTCAACTGCTTTAAAAATAATGTGGTGCTCCTTTGGAAGACATTCTTTATTCCCCAGCCGAAGATGTTAGATGATTCTAAGATGCTTAAAACAATAACAGAAAATTCAGTAGTTTAGACATCTACAGGTGAGCTTCTTCTGTCCATATATGAATTACAGAAAGTGGTGACTAGAGAACTCACCTGGGTTGATATCAGTAAAATCTATGGGGCTACTTATGGAATGCAGATTCACTAATTACTTTCTTTCCCGAAGGAGACCTGTAAAGAAAATTGGACATTTAGAAGCTCATTTGTATTCAAATCTTCATATCTTATTGTTATAAGGCACAGAAACAGTAATTTAGGACTTGTATAACTTATATGAGAAAAGAATTGGGGTGGTTTGAGCATATAAATTCCTCTGGCTTTAGATGGTTCCTGAAGTTTTGATAAGAGACTCTAAAAATACAGATAAAGCACTCTAAGTCTCCAACTATGTTATGGTTAATTTAGTTTGGTTTTATTTTTAATTCTATGGTTTGCATAAGGAGCTAAAATACATCAAATATTTTTTTTTCAGTTTAGGATGTAGAAATGTATGTACTGACCTTATACTATGTGGACCTGACATTTATTTCACTAAAAACAACATTTGAAATAAGGAAGTTTTCGCATACCATTTTTTTTTCCAAAAGAAGCAATTTTCTTGGCTTGAAGCCAGGTTTATGTCTCAGTTACTTTAGATTCCAGAAGCAGCATTCTTGTTTGTTTGACTGTCTTTTTTTTTGTATGCAAATGGACTATATTTTAGCAATAGGTAGGATTCAGGTTTGCATCTTAATTGGTGCCTTAGAATGCCCAGCAGCATCCTTCAGCAAAGTCAGCCTTTCATATTGAAATTCTTGAATGTCACAAGGACTGAGAGTAGATGGAGAACTATTATTATGTTTATTTTAAACTGTCCTAGAGTTTCAATAACTCTCTCCAGAGGAGCTGAAGAGCATAGCATTTACCCACTTGTACAGATGTTATTCTATATGATTTTTTTTAAAATGTTCTAATTTGCAATACTGAAAGAGAGACTGTATGACCTCTTTTAGCTGAGTAGGAAGAGTCCTTGCAAACACAATACCAATAGATATGTAGAAACATGCATGTATGTTTATATTTGTGTGTTTGGATATATAGAAGCACATACACAGAAAAATAAATAATCCATAAAGGAATCATGTATAACCTAGTGCCCAGACAAGATCGCAGTGAGTTTAGAAACTATTAGGCTAAGCAGCAATGGGTTCAACAGCCCAGTAAAACATCAGAAGAGACTTTACTGGCCAGTCAGGCACCATTGAGGAAGGAAGGAGCCCCCTGTGTTAGCAGACTGCTGTCTTACAAATCCTCTCAGGTTGGTGCTCTTCCATGTTTTTGCTTTAGGGTTTCAAGCCTGTGCATTTCATTGCTTTTCCACCTTGAACATTTTTTAGGTAGTAATGATCTCTACTCTACAGTTCTGTCAACATTTCTTATCTTGCATGACCCTCACTGATCTATCCTGAAATACAGCAATTTTTTCCGGTCTCTTAGCCATGGTATGAGGTCTGGGCCTTGGATCCTTGAAAGACACCTGCAGAATTCCCTGTTTGAGGTGAGAAGAAATCACAGTGATTTAGGAAGGAAAGGATTATATGTGTATTCTAATCACAAACTTCATTATAGTTAAATCAGTTAGCTTTAGCAAAAAAGCATTAGACATTTCCATTAGAAATAAAATGTAGTGAGGATGGAAAAGGAAATATGTCTTTCTCTTATAATAAGGAATGTTGAAATAGTACAATAATTTTTGAAGATTGTAAGAGGCAGCTACTGCTAAATGGTTTATTAGTCTTGGCTCCAGACAAAGAAGAAGTAGCCTTGGCACATAAGACTTTATCAAATCCCATAATTCTCCACTTTCTCTTGCATATGAGCTTAAGTAGCAACATCTTAGAAGTCTGGCAAAAGTCTGGCACCAACAGATGTAAAACAGGAATATGACACTGTTAAGTGCAATGCATATGGAAACATCTTTTCCTTCACATAAGCATGTGATTTTCTTTGTATAGCACATCTAGAACAATAATAATATATTTTAAATTTTATGGTCTGAACACTGGTTTCAGGAGGAGCAGAACTGTTATTCTCAGCTTACAGATATGAAAACTAAAACCACAGAGCCAGAATAAAAGGGAGAAAATATAACACAGAGGCTGCAGGGCAGCTCATAATTTAATTCTCAGTTCAATATTCTGTCTGTGTGGCTTCACTACACTCTTGTCCACACTTGAAGCCCCGCTAGTGCTCCTAAGTATATGATAAAAAGTTGAAGCATGCATGTCAGACCACTGGGTAACCTCAGCTGGTGAGCCATGATAAGCTCCATTGTTTGAAAAATTAATTTGTCCCTAAATTCATTCACTAAGGCTATCTAAATCAAGTCAGATCCTAAAATGACATTTCAATGGGTTTATTGGCAACGTTAGGTGTTTAACCACCTATAAAGTTCTTGGTCAAAAGGCAGGAGGTTTTAGACATGAAATTTCTGCCTGTCTTTCTGCTTCAGCACCATGTCATGGTGCATCCTTCATTTTCATTGCTTGCAAAAGGAGGATACAAAAATGGTATTTCCAAATGACTTCATATCTGGAGAAAAGTTATGATGGTTTTCTGATGTGAATTATAACCAGGCCTCCTTCAAGAGCTTCTAATATTCAGAACCTGCATTGTAGTTATTTTGGTGGGAAGGGAGTGAACTCAGAGAAGTGAACATTAGTTGCATAGGATAAGGAGCTAGGAGAGTGACACCGACATGATCTCCTCTACATGTTTCCTTGAAATGTCCCAATACCTCTTGAAATGTGAGAAGAGACACTGTTCTGATATATAGTGCAGAAATAATTGCCTTCTTTGTCCGTCCAGCACCACACTTACAGTAGAAGGCCCTTAAAATATTTGAGAAAGATCCTGCAATATGATGATTTTTTTTTTTTTGGCAGCAGTGGGGTTGTTGAAATACCTCAGACTGTCTTCTGAAGGTTAATTAATTTTATGCTAAGAAGCTAGGCTTTCAGAAGCAGCCATCTAGTGGAAATAGAGAAGTCTTTAATTAACAAACATCGGATATCATACTCAGTAGTTATATGAAGACACACAAACCTGCAGTTTTTATATTATCACACCATATAATTATTTCTCCATATCTTCCACTACCCCAGGTTTTCATTAAAAAAAATGCAAAACCTTTGTGCTTCTTCAAATTGGATCTTGCTTTTTATTATACTGCTGCTAATACTAGAAGAATACTTCAGAATATAGAATTAGTAGGAAGATTCTTTCCTTGGAATGTACCACAAAGCAATGAATATTAAGATTTTTGCTTTAAAAAAAGACTTTTATATCTGTGTACTTAACTGTAAACATTAAGAAGCAGCGTTCTAAGAAAAAATATCTATTTTTAAACAAATTTCAAGAGAAATGTAAAAATATTTTCCTGTCCATATCGGAAAATGTTATTAGTACATTACACAGTAGGGATCATTTAGGAGTTAAATCCCTACAATATTAGACAACTGTTGATTATAGTTAAGCTTTTAAGTTCTGTGTTAAATTTCAGTTTCACTCTGCTAAACAATGACAGAACAGATTATTTGAATTGTAGAAGATGATTAGGAAAAGCATTTTTGCTTGTGTACGTTCTTTTAGTGCCATGGGTAACAATTTCACTGCATGGGGAGAACGCTGGTTAAAACAGAAACCAAATTATTGACATCTTGGAATGGTCATGTCTGGAGTCAAATCTCCTGAACAGGATGGTGTCCCACAACGTGATGCAATGGGTGTCTCCATTGCTGACAGCAGCATCTTCAGCTCGATGGCATAAGGCTCTCCAAAATGTTGCTTTCCTAATTTCAGAGTCTCCAGCCGATCATAGCACTATATGACACTCCAGCACATGCACCATCCACTTTGGTTATACCACTTACATTAAAATATATCTATCTTAAACATCTTATCTGTGTACATAAGACCATTCTTTGAAAATGTTCCTACATCTACATGAATAATTTCTGGTGTTAATTGTGGTTCACCACGGCTGATTGCCACACAAGTGCTCAGCCAGCCTGTCCCTCTCCTAAACAGGACTGAGGGAAAGAAAACAAGATTAAAAATCTTGTGGGTTGAGATAAGGACAGTGAGATCACTTAACAGTTACTGCTATGGTCTTGGACAAAACCTGTCATTTGACCTGGGGAAAAACGATTTCTTTTATTGCCTATTAAAATAGTGTTGGATGGTGAGAAACAAAGAAACCTCAATCCCATAACAGCTCCTCTCCACTGCTCCTTCCTTCCTTCCTTCCTTCCTTCCTTCCTTCCTTCCTTCCTTCCTTCCTTCCTTCCTTCCTTCCTTCCTTCC
>JAWWMS010000001.1:12526256-12558124 GCA_035048045.1 Chlorospingus semifuscus
TTGTTGCTGAGGCCACAGCTTCTCAGAAAGGGGAAAAATCCTAAAGAAAGGATTTTTATGAAAAGATGTCTGTGACACAGCTCCAACTTCCTTGAAGAACTGTGACCCATCAAATCAGTCTTGCTTGTCCCTGCCTCGTGCAGCTATTAAAGAAAGAAAACAACTGCCTCGACAGGGCTCCTTCCAAATGAAGTCTCTGCAGATTGTACAGTGGTGAGATGAGCACGTTTCCCCACTGCTCCACAGAATCTGAAATGATTGCAGTAAGCCCAAGTAATGCCTGCAGGGGTATTTTTTGGAGAGTATTTTAAAATCAAAACCTGTGCCTACTGAGTGACTTATAAAAACAAAAATCCATTTCAGGGAAGGGACAAACTGCTGTGTGTTCCCCACAGGCTAATTCTTGAAATGGGCTTTTGAAATTCTTTTGCATTTGAAATGAATGACAGTCATTCACCTGTTTGTTTAGTCTGAGTTTCACATTCAGAGAAGTGGATAAGTGCCTTTGAATGAAGTGCTCCAAAAAGTGCCCTTAAAGAGCCTCTAAGGATGTAAAATCTTTCAAATCAGATTTGGGGCATGAGTCCCTACTTGCAGAATATTATAGTTTACGCAGTGAATGTGTCAAGCCAATTCTCAGCACAAAACTGACTCCTCTTTTCCCAGAGTGACTACATCAGCCCACATGTTCTGTACCCAATAATTTAGCACATGCATTGTGACACATGCTAACATGCTGCAGCAGCAACATATAGTCTGGTTTTCTCCCGAAAAGCACATTTGGAAGAAAACCTTTTTATTTGTACTTTGTTTGTGGAGTTATGGATGGGATGAAAATTTATCCTGAATGTCTACAACTGCTCGTATTGAATTTTGATTAGAATATGGAATTAATCTCCTATATGTGAAAAAGAAATGAAAAATAAGATTGTGACAAAAATTCTGATATTAATCATGGGAAGGGCATTCAGATTATGGCCAGGGAACACTAAATGTTCATTACTAGAAATGTACATTACAGATGTCTCAAAGAGATTTTTAATACAAAACCTTTTTAAAGTGTTCAGTTGCATTTGAATTCTGAGCAGAACACATTTTTGACTGTATCTCACACTTTGGCTGCTATTTGCAATAACCAGAATTAAATGTATGATTGTAGAAATGTCTTTGAAACAGATTTTTCACTGGTCAAATATCACTCAGAGAGGTTACATTTTAATTAAGTTTTTTTTAGATTTTATCATAAGTCTGTGCATTCACCTATTAGTAAGATGAATTTGTGTTAATAAAATTATGTGACTTCATAAAATAAAGGATTAAAAGATATCATAATAGGACAACATTCTGGTTTTAATATTTCTGGTTATTTAAACATAATAATTCATACAACAATCGCCCCCTGGGGTGTGATTAGGGCAAGTTTTGAGAGTTTAAATTATATTTTTCCTGAAACAGCAGCAATATAATTTAAGAGTTCTATCACCAGTAATTTGATTTGCTGTTCATTATAATAAAAGTAATAATAACAAATTCAATTGCTATTAATGGAAATGTCATATGCACTTTCATAAAGGTTTTATTGTACTTCAGTATTAATCAGTGTATCATTAAAATAAAGTGCTATCATCTAATTTGTATTTATTCAAGCATAAAGAAAAAAAAATCTATTGTGATGTACTGCACAAATACAATCTGTTGTTTAATGAAAAAGGAATTTGCTATATACTTATGCATTTTTCTTACATTATAGTGGAGAAACATTGTACTAAAATGTTCTAATTTACATCATGTACACCCAACAATATTGTAGTGGCAAGGTTAAATTTAATCAGTTCATTCCTTTTAAATCACCTCTTCAAAATCTTCAAGGTTAAAGCATGTTGAAATAGCTTTCAGGACAATGGTGCATCCCATCCATAATAAAGGAGCACTTTTATTTGAACAAGTTATCTTTATTAACACAGATAGTTGACTAAAATGCAGGTTGATACAGCAGCTTTAACCTGTATGAGAGGTAGATTTCTCAATTTCCATAATTAATAATAAAAGTTTTTCTTACCCATATTTTGCATTCTCAGCTGCAGAGAGGACTTTAAAACTGAAAAAAAAGGCCCGTGAATTTCATTTTGTCATTTTTGTAAAGAATCATTGTGTCTCTATGGTGAACCATTTAAGGGCAGGGGGTATCACAAGGTAATTTCAAATGCTATAATTCTATATTTCATTCCTTCAGTGAAGATTGAATCAGAGCTCAACTGTTGTATTCCCATATTTCTTCCCTGTGAGGGTGGTGGGGCCCTGGCACAGGTTGCTCAGGGCAGCTGTGGCTGCCCCATCCCTGGAAGTGTTCAAGGCCAGGTTGGATGGAGCTCTGAGCAAGCTGGGCTGATGGAAGGTGTCCCTGCCCATGGACAGTGGGGTTGGAATGAGATCTTTAATGTCCATTCTATCTTGAACCACCCCTTGATTCTATGAAATTACCTCTAAAAAATTATAACACTCAGGATTATGTAGCCTTCGGAATTGTTTTGGATTTTTGAGGAATCTTGACTTCTGCAGCAGATTCAGAACTTGGGGTTAAGTTATTCCCATCAGTGTAAGGTTTGGGTAGAGTTTGGCTCTCTGAAATGGACCAGAAAGAAACAAAAGAAACAGAAGCAGAGATCTAGAGACAGGAAAATAAATTAAAATAGCAAGCCAAGGAAGACATGTTGAAAGACAACAAAAGAGCACATTTGTACCTTATGGCTTTAGGCTCTGTTACATTTTCCCAGTCACAGTCAAGAAAAGCTTTTACTTAATAGCACTTTTTCATACTCATTTAAGATGCAAAAGCACTTCTTGACAAAGAGGTGTGTCTCACATCTCTTTCTAAATGATTCTAATTCCTTCTACAAGCCAATAAAACTTCAATACTTGCCTGAAAACTTATTCACTTTGAAAATGGCTGATGAAATATTGCTTCAGACTAGCCAGAAACCAGGATTCTTGCAAGGATAGTGGCAATCCTGCCCCTGAAACCCTTCAAGCCACATATCCATTTCAGTAATGTCTCCTGCGTTGTACTTGCCAGATTTTTGTAAAAGCAGAAGGCATCCCCAGAAGAATCATTTGGTAAGAGTGAGCATAAAAGATGACATCTTAAATTTAGGTTTCAGAAGACCTCTGAAGGTTATTTTCTCCTACCTTCTTCAAAGCTGGATCAGCTACAAACTGAGGGCAGTTTGCTCTAGGTCATTTTGTCCAGCTGAATACTTACTGTCTAGTGACAGAGAACCCCAGTATTTGTGGGCATCCTGTGCCTCACAGAGAAAAAAATATATCCTCATACCTGGAATTTCCCAAGTTCAGCTTGTGCCTCTCTGCTTCTATGAACCTCCTATGTGAAACTCTGGAGTCGCAGAAGCACAGAATCATTTAGACTGGAAAAGATCTCAGAGACCATCGAGTCCAGCCTTTGACTGGTCACCATTTTATCAGGAAGACCAGAGAATTAAGTGCCATGTCCAGGCTTTTCTTTAACACCTCCAGGGATGTTTACTCTTCCACATGCCTGGGGAGCCCAGCCCAATATCTAACAACCCCTTCTGTGGAGAAGTTCCTCCTGATTCCAGCTGAACCTCCTCTGCTGCAGTTTGAGGCCATCTCCTCTTGTCCTGTCACAACTTCCCTGGGAGTAGAGACCAATCCCTACTTAGCTACACACTCCTTCCAGGGAGTAGTAGAGAGAGAGAAGGTCTCCCCAAAGCCCCCTTTTCTCCAGGCTAAACACACCCAGCTCCCTCAGCCACTCATCAAAGGACTTATTCTCTAAATTCTGTTTTGTTTTTCTGAATGTTTCTGACTTCATCTTTGCTGTAACAACACACAACCCATCAGGCAGTGAAGCCAGCAGTAAACTCCCTCTAAGCCATCTCTTCCTTTGTCTGAACACCTCCTGCTGTCCTTTTTACCAAGAGTAACACTTTATTCTCCCAGGCTCTGCCACTAAGAACAGGTATGAGGAAGCCTGAGAGCAAACCCTGAGTCTAAAGTGAAAGTTAAAAAAGACACCTTGAACTTTTCAGTTCCTCTGCATTTTTCGTGCACACACACATTTGCTGCCAATAGACTCAAAGAAATGTCTTTTTTGTCATAGAATCATAGAATGGTTTGGGTTGGAAGAGACCTTGAAGATCATCTCATTTGAAATCTCTGCCATGGGCAGGGACACCTTCCGCTATCCCAGGTTGCTCAGAGCTCCATCCAGCCTGGCCTTGGACACTTCCAGGGATGGGGCAGCCACAGCTTCTCTGGGCAACCTGTGCCAGGGCCTCACCACCTTCATGGTAAATTTCTTCCTAATATCTAAGCTAAACTTACTCTCTGTCAGTTTGAAGCCATTCCCCCTTGTCCTGTCACTCCAGGCCTTTGTGAAAGGACTGAAAGGCTGCAATTAGATCATCCTGAGGGTTTCCCTTTTCCAGACTCAACAATCCCAATTTTCTCAACTTTGCTAATAGAAGAGGTGTTCCTGCCCAGCTGAGCTGTAGTTTTTATAATCCCATAGCTGCATGCCCTGGGGATATGGCTGTCAACTATCTGGATAACTTCTCCTGTCTTTCACCTTTTCTAGAATTCCTTTTTATCTGTGAGCACATTCAAGACGTTCACAGTGAATCAAGGCAGGGTTTTGCCAGGCCTGTTGGGTTTCTGCCCATCAGAACGGACTGCCTCTGTGTCCTGGGGAGTGTTTCCATGAAGGAGGATGCTGTGTCTGTGCACATATCTGGGTACAGACCTACTGAGAGATTTCCAGGCACTGATCCGTGCAGCAAATGGGTCAGGTCTGTACGGTCCACCAGCATTTTGTTTTCAAACTGGAGCCATGAGAAGAAAGGGAAAGTCACAATCTCTCTGCCCCTGTCTAAGACACTGATATCAGAGCTCCTTGCAGATGTCAATTAGGGGTACTTACAGGCTAAACTTTTTACTTTGAGACAAATTCTGCTCATTTGTATCAGCAAGCCCCATATACATTTAGGTATTTTCTTCACAGTGAGTAATCAGGTATTGTGACTAATAGTCATCTTCAGATCACAGATGGGCATTGGGAAAAGTGGTTTAAAGCTATTATTTTTCTCATGGTGCAGCATTAAGTTATATAACCATCATCTTCAGTTCTACTGCCTCCTTATTGATTTAAGGCATGAATTTCAAACGTATATATATATATGTATGTATATATACAATGATATATCTCAGCTGGTGTGCTGCTTCATTCCAGTCATCAACACCAAAGGGAGTCTTTGAATTAATGTAGACCATTAGTAAATCAAAAAAGCAATTCAATACAGCACAGCAGGGAGAAGATGCAATATCCACAGCACTGGAAAAATGTTTTAAGAAGGGCAGTTGTTTGTTAAGAGCTAGGGAATTCAGAAAGACAATTTAACAGAATAGTCTAATAAAGATCAGAATTGTGCTGAACAATAATAAAACCCAGAACTGGAAAAAAAAATATATATCCAACAAACACCTCTAAAACCTATAAAGTAAAATGATATGTTCTCCCAAACCAGACAGTTGATTACAACCTTGGTCAAGAATAGATCTAAGAATTTTATACTGCTTTGTGCCTTCAACCTCAAGGTACACCCATGAAAGTATCTAAGCACTGCAGCATAAAACTTTTAGTCAGCTAACTTTCAAGTACCTGTTCTTAGAGCCTTGGTTAGACCCTTGACCATTGTCATGGGGCATGCAGGAAACACTCTTGGTATTGCATCCAACATTTTCAACATGCTGCCAGTGAAAGGTAGAATAAATACTAAAGGATTTTTTTTTAATTCCTCATTTTAAAAACTGGATTGCAGCTGGAACTTATCAATTTCAATCAGGATTGTAAAGAGGATTTCCTGTATCCTAGGGAAACACCATCTGGAATCTCTTTTAACAGGAATACTTTTTTTTTTTTTTCCAACACTGACTTGAGCAAAACACTGAAATGTTTTGAATTCATGTGCAACTTTCTACCTCTCACTAACAGGAAACAGCTTCCAGTTAATAAATCCCTCACTGTTTTTTGCAGCATTAAAGGAACCTTTCAGTTCTTTCTTCCCTAAGTTCAGCCTGGAAGTTGACTGGATGTCAGAGGATGATTTAAGTTTCTCACAATTTTTTTTGCAGCCTCTTGAGGAGGCACATAGTTTCCTGTGTACAAAGTAAAACTTCATATTCAGAATCATTTTCATAGCCTATATCTCAGTAATCAAAATAAAACATGTTTGGAAGGCATTGCTAGATATCAAGAAGGGCAGAAGAAATCAACAGTGTTTGGACTAACTAAAAGGAAAGAAGAGTGAAAAACCATGCTAGGGATCTGTGCATTGTTCTGAGTAGAGCTAGACACCTCTGGAAGCTGATGACTGCTTCATGTACAGCTCTTCTGGGCCTGGCCAGAACTCCTGCTGGCATTTTCACTTTACCAACAGTAATGGCAGATGAATGACTGAATGAAATGACTAAAAACGTACTTTCCAACAAGGTAACTCTTTACATCTACTCTCATGGCATGACACAGCACTGTTTTTCTCAGTGGAGTCCTAAAGAGACTGAAGGAAAGCAAGTATATTTTTATTTCTTCAATCCCCAGTGTTTCTGGGATAACCTATTCATCATTAAAGTCTTTGAGCTATGCTAGAGAAATATAAGTGAAAATACTGACTAGACAAACATCTACTGACTCATACATGCAGATGAGAGAGACTTTCTGATCCATTGAGACAAAGCATGCAGACAATGACTGCAAACAACTTGCCTGTGTACATGACGACAAGAGGTTTCATTTTTGTGTTGTGTTATGCTGTGTCCTGGTCTGAGCTGTGACCGTAAAGCACTCTGAAGTCTGGGTCTCACATGATGTCATGTGTTCCTTGGGCTTAATATTTATTGCTCTTTGTCAAATTATAAAAGTGTTGTTAAAAAGAGTACAGATAAATCAGAAAGTCTGAGAGCTCACAGACACCTCAGGAAGAATGGCTCTTTGGATATGGCAGTCCATACCTCTGAGGGACAGCACATAGACTGGGATTCTCAGCATTGATGGTGACCCCCTTAGCTTGCTAGTCCTGATGAATTCCAGCTGCTCTGAAGTTCTGCTGGAGACTACAGTGCCCAAAGAGGCACCAGTGTTCCAAAACAGTGAAATGCAGCTCTGCTTCTGCATGTCTTTTTTGCTACTCTACCAGCTTCTCCAGTTTTCTCTCTCTCCTTGGTTTTAAGACAAATTACCTGAACTGTTTTAAATATAATAATTCTAACCTAAGCAGGAGCATATACCATCAAACAAAAGGAAAAATCACCACACCTGGGACTTCCCTTGGTGTTGTTTTTACTTTTTTTTTTCAGTCTTCATTATCAGCTCATGAAAGAAGAGTTAGTAGGCAAAGAAACTAACAGATTCCTGAAGTTTCTGGTAATTTGTACCCAAAAGATTTTTCCACCTGGTTAATTTCAGTTGGAAATGCATTTTTACCATTCTGCTTGAAATCTCAAAAATTTGTAGATATTTTTGTGCTTTGTATTCCTTACACTGCTTCAGTTCAAGGAAGCCAAACATGAAAAGAGAAGACATTTTTCCCAGAATATCCAGTCTAGGGATCTCTCTAATCTGTAGGAGATAAAAGCAAGGGATTGTTCACTGTCATCTTTCCCCCATCCATGATTGTCTCATTTCCTTGCTATAAATCAAGACATTGTCTATTAAAGAATTATGTTTTTCCCAACTTCAGTGTGGACAATAAAAGCATTGATTTCATGTGAGAGAACTCCTGGCCAGAACAGCGGAACAGTCTCAACAAGTCTTAAACTGACCTTCAGTAACAACTATGATGACAAAAATGCCACATCCTACTCAAAGATGCTACAGAATTAATGCACAAGATATCTAAGTTTGGTACATATTATCTCATACTCTTTGATTCCAAGCTGGAGGGTAACTCCTTCTCTCCAGTGCATTCACAAGAGCCTTTTCATCAGCTCTAGAACTCTAATTAATTAGATAATCATGTAAAGGTTAGTCTTGCACTTTGAATCAGATTCCCTGAAACAAAATCTATATTGATCAGAAAAAATAAATGTAGGAAAACCAGCTGGTTAATTTGAAAGTCTACATGAAGTATTCAGAAGCGAGAAATATGAATCTTCCCTCCTTTCCCTGCAGACATTTCACTGACTTTCCATGGAGAAAATCTGATCTGTCAGGAAGGCAATTATGAGATTGCACATTGGGGAAGAAGTCAATTTTTCTTCTTCTTCAATACTCTGGGCAAGTCCCTATATTTCTTTCCTATCTTTACCAGTTTGGGATTTTTACAGTGGAAGTTTATATCTAGACTGGAGGAATATCAGTCCCTAATTCCAATAGTGTGTACTTAAGGAATGGGAGACTACTGAGACTGGGGACAGTGATGGATTTAAACTATTCTCTTATCGACTTCTCTGACAGCGCAGCAAGCCTCCAGTTTTGCTTCAAAAATAATCAATTCAAAAGTGATTCTTTTGAACCTAAATCTATGTGCTATACATGTCTTATTATGATAATTCTGTATGTAATGTTTTCAGAAATAATCTGCTACAAAAAAGATATTTTCCTTCACCAAAGAACTTCACAGAATTCCTGAGACAACTGACACATCTTACAATGTATTTCAATTACTTATCCCTTCAAGACCTAATTCTCACATCTCCTAGTTTAACAGGGTGAAACAAAGGCTTTTGTGGATGCATCACTAAGAAAATAAAAAATAAATTCAAATAATCAGCTATTGCTTGTTGATCCATCTTTTGCATGCCAAATTATTTATCGTTAACTTCAGTCTTCTGCCACATATAAGGTTCAATTTTTTAAGTAAGATTTTAATTGGGATTGGTTCCATAACCCCTAATATAAGCAATTCTTCACAGTAAAAGGTTCTCTACTAGGAAAAACCTACTAACAAGAGTTGCAGATCAATGCCAAGCTTTTAGCAGCTGTTTAATAGAATTTTAGAGGCTTTAAAGTCAAACAAAATATGAAGACATCTTTATCAGGCATAGAAGGAAGTCTACTTAATTTCACCCTCTCAGAGGGCACTAGATCTAGAGGAAAACTATGTAATTATAGAAATATAGCACAAAAGGTTCTTTTGGTGTTTGGTTTGTTGCTTTGTGGGTTGGGTTTTTTGATGGTGATGTTAGCGGTGGTGCTGGTTTTTATTTTGGCTTTTTTTGCATAGAACTACTTTTACAAAGGAGTTAAGAATTCCAAAGACCATAGTGAATACATTTTGAAGATTCCCTTTCTTATAGATACCTTGGGCCCCTTTTCACATCTTCAGCTAAATATTTTGTGGTAGATGAAGTACACAAGATCAAATAGACACTGTATTTACATTCTGTGAGTCACTAGCTTCTCGATTTTAATAATATTTCTCATGTCTTACAAAGAGAGCTTGCCAGTGTGGGAAAGGTGAGTGGGAGTTGTTTGTTTAAGGACTAAATTTTATTTTGTGTAAAATAAGAAAAAAGAGCAGGCAGAGTCACTCATTCCTTTTACATTCATGCAAGCAGCACATGCATGCTGCAATAGAGAAACCACACAGATCTCCTAGTTCAAAATGACACTATTAAAAAATTATGCTTATAAAAAAGAATGGCAAAGGACTCTTTGAATCTCCATATCTTAGGGTTTCTAAAATCAAGGTAAGTAGAATTGCTCTCCAAAGCAATGGAAAAGGAAAAAATCCAGCCTTTATCAAAACCTTCTTGCACAGACAGACAATTTTATCTCAAAATTGAGAGAAAATTTCATGCCAAACTACTTTCTTTTAGTGCTTTCACATTGTAACTAATTTAGTCATTTTTTTTACAAGGTTTTAAAGGCAAACTCAATCCCAAGACCAGCAGCATTAGCAGTATTTGAATTTATTTTTTTAGCTAAAAATCATCATTCTCAGAATTTTCTCTCCTTTAATTTTAAGATAACAGATGATTTTTGATCATGGCCATATTTACACAATGGAAGTAAAATCATTAAATGCAAATTGAGTAAGACTGCTTGATCCAAACTGTGCTGTAATCAAAAGGAATACTGTCACTCTTGCAGAAGCAGAATTCAGTTTAGAAAATCTGTTAAAATGTAATGGGCATTCACTATCAGTAAAGTGTTAAATTTTGATTTTATGGTTGGGTGGGAACACAATTTTTTTGCTAGATTTAGACTTACATTTGCATTTCTCTAGCTACTGAAATAAAACTGATCTTTTTTTTTTTTTTGCTTTGATTGGGTTGCTTTACATTTGTATCATCTTTTTCCTGATTATACTTTCTATGCAGCATTTATATTCTTGAAACCTACTATTTAAAGCAAATGGATTAACCATGGGATAAGTTACTAATTGTTATGAATAAGAATGGAAAAATAGAGTCCTTTGAGGGCATTATCATTTTAATGACTTCATTTTAGCCTTATCATCATTTAAAATCTATAAATGAAAGAAATACAAAGTAGAAGATATAAACAGGCTGACAAGTGCATGACAATAAGACATACTGAACATTATATTACTTTCTACAGTATTTCTAAACAGCACTATCAAAGATTATTCTATGCAAGACTAATATCAAATCCAGATACAACAATAGATTTGACAGGTACATTTTTCATACTTTGCTACCTCTTTATCACGTACAGTCTGTTTTTTGAAGTCATTACTGGCAGATTCTGCTATATATCCACTCATTTGGCCCATGAATAACCACAAAGGATTAATTTAACATTCAGTCCAGCCTATAATTGTGCAAGCTGAGTTTCAATTATGTTATCTCTTTGTTTATTTAGAAATGCAACAAAAAAAGACCTTAAATTCATGGATTTTTTTCCTTTTTTCCCCTTTTTTTTTTTTATTAGAGCATATTTTTTAGACAAAAAATATGGCTATTTCTTATACATTGGTATTACAGGCCAGTAGTTAATAACAGTAAGGTATTCACAATGTACCCTGACAGATGATCTCTCTGCAGCATGATGTGGCCCAGGAGTTCTTCTATAGAAAGCTATAAAAAATGTTGAAATTATTGATAAAGGACTGAGAGGATTTCACTTTTTCCCACAGGTCTCTCCTCCATGTGTTCATTAAGGAAAGAAACAGATCAACCAACAGAGGAATGAGTTGGAAAGAAGCTGGCAGTGCAATTTGTCCTAGGAATACTCAAGTAAATCGATCAACATGAGATAAAGAGGCAGATGTTAACCTTCTTTAGAGGTATTGTTGATGTAAGTTAAAACACCTACACAGATGAAATTGTGGAACATTCAAGTAGTACTTAACTGACAATGAATCAATAGCCACAAACAGCACCCCAAGGAAACATTGGGACACAAACTGGCAAGTTTGATTTTAACCGATTTGCTGATTCTTAGAGATGGTGCTGAACTGTAATAATAAAGGAGAAAAATTTCTGAATTTTTCACGTGCTTGAGAATAGCATCTTCTGTACAGGCTTAAATTTTGATGCCTTAAAATTAGGAGAATGTTCAGTCATCAGGACAATGATGACTAATGTAAAAGTAAACATTTAAGACTAGTGTTGATATTGTTATAACCAAGGAGACACAATAACTTTTCTTCAGTTGAAAGTTATTTGGAGAATGGTCTGTCATCAGCAGGGAATGACTGCAGGGATTTTATGCAATGAATGGCCAAGGGACAGGACAGAAGCAGGGCTGCATTGTGCCAGAACCTTGCTCAGGTGTCAGGAAGAACAAAGAAACACGAGGTGGTGAAGGCACAGAGTGGATTTCTGAATGCTTGTAACATCTTAATTAGGTTTACATAGCAAGTTAGGCTCTACAGTGCTTATCAGAGCTGAACAGCGTTGCTGAACTTTCTCTCCTGAGCCTTTAGTTACACTGTAAGTGTTTGAATAGCCCAAGCATGTTCCCTGAGTGCAGAATATGAATGAAGCCACAGTCTCATCAGGGAAAAAGTACTGAATTTTTATTTTCTATTTAAACATTATACTTCTTTTGTGGAAAGCACTCTGGGCTAAGTATGCTGGCATGATACTTGCTTTAGGTCAATAGCTGTCTCCACATAGTTTTACTTTAAGCAATGAACTCTGTATTTCTCTTTTCAACCAGTCCCTCACTAAATTCCATTCATAGCAGATGTTTCAGGAGGAAAATCTGAGCTGTTAGGGCTTCTGCCACTCTTACTATGCCAGAAAGTTTCACAACGGTAATTTGTAACAGAGAGTCTCATTAATCACCCCCACCAAAACCAGGAAATTTCCATTATGGTAGAAGGGTATCCTGGCATGTGAACTGGAACAAACTGAAGCAAGTTCAATGCTATTTCTGGGTCTGTTGAAGGGAGAGCAGAGGCTAATCTGAGTTCCTGAACCACAGAAGGGGAGCCATCCTCGGCTGGGAAGCTCTGTAGTGACAGTCATCAGGCAGTGTGCTTAATTTCAAATATGCCACTTCACATCAGGACCTATTATCTTCACCACAACAGTGCTGTAACACAACTATATGACCTCTTCAGCATTCATAATAAGGCTGTCTGCATGGTTATATGTTGATCTTTCATCTGAGGCTAAGAGGCACTTATAGAAAAGCACCATTCATGCTGTATTTATTTTTCGTTTGGTTTGGTTTTTTACCATACATTTTTTGCTTTATACACTGCAGATTTTTAGGCTTTTGTTCAGTCTTTCTGTGTTCCCAGATGTGATACCCCTTCACTGAACTTAAGGAGTCCTGTTTTACCTGAATTATCTAAGTATTATATATTTTAAGATATTTATATAAATACCATAAGTAATTCTATGAACTAGCAATCTGAGATAACAGCAGAAGCTATCCTAGGCTTTTCCTCTAGGCCTTAACTAGTTTGGATACTGGGCTGAGGAGCAAAATATCTTTATCTCATCTATTATCCAGTTGCTTGGTCTAGACCCCAGGACTCCAGGCTACCTCGACTACAGTGGAGGAAGAGTTTCCAGTTACCATTTTCTTCCCTTTTTCACACAGTCATTACATCCCGTCCAGATGCAAATCCAGATCCTGAGCCTTGGCAAAAGGGCTGTTGGAATTCAAATTTTTTTCACTATTTTGTTTAAAAAAAAAATCTTTCTGTCTCTTTGGATGCACAATATATTATACTGTACATATTTATTTGCAAGTCCTTTAACTGAATTTACTTATCAGAAGTTATCCTGCCTACATCTTGTTCTGCATTCAGACCAAACCCCTGAAGCTACAGAACTAAATATCACTTATGTATAACTGGTTTCATTTATGAAATTCCTCATAAAATACAATTGGGTTTTGTCTCACAATACTGCAAAGTAAAGTTTAAATTAAGAAAAAACAAGCAAAACCTGGTTTATTGACATTTAAAACTAGTTATGAATAAACATGCTGTTCAGCCAACCCTGAAGGGCTCACTACATTCCTGAGATAGGATCCCAAATTTTGTATAAAGCAGAGTTTCTCCTGGGATAATGCAGCAGAAACACCTGTGGCATCCATAATGTTTGAAACCAAGGGAGGTTAGATAAGCATGTTTGTCTTGAGTACAAGCACATTAAGGTAGGGTAATCTGTGACTACATATAAGAATTTTATAACATTGTAACAGTGACAAGATTTTTGTATGTACACCTAAACATGAATATATAAAAAATACCTAGCCACAAAGAGGCAAATTGAGATTTGTGTAACTCCAAAACTGGGGTGCAGGAAAATATATTCAGTATGAAGTAAAATCTGTAAGGCAAGAGCTAAGAGTTTGCAGTTGTCAATAAAGGTGTGTGATGAAACAAAAACCATCCTGCTGGATGAACAGGACAGATGCTGATGGAACCAGAGTTAGCAAAAAATAAAATTTCTGTCAAAAAAAAAAAAGAGCAAGCCCTGGTCCCAAAATAAGATGCATTATGTCAAGAGCAGTTTAGATAATCCCTTTGCCTTCCAGGGCGGGGATGAGGAGCACAAAGAGAGGATGAGGGGAGCTCGCTGGCCAAGGCAATAAGGACCATCAGCACTGACCACACAGTGTCAGCTCCCCAGAGCTGGATACTCAAAACCCACTCGGTGTAAGTGTTGAGGACTGACTGCTTTGAACATGTATTGTTGACAACTGAAAGAGATTAAGAGCCAATCATTAGATGTGTGACATCCATGACCGACAATCAAGTGTTGATGTGCTGAAAGTGGCCAAACTCATTAATTTTTCAAATACTCCATGACAATCTCCAATGTTCTAACTGGTACAAAGGTATATGCATATATGATGTACATGCTCATATATATATAATGTACATATGTATAATTCTGTACAATCACATGTACAAGGTGTTTATAATATTGTGCATATATTTCAACCAGCATAGAGTATTTCCAGTTCAATACCCTGAAAAATATCTACGAACACCACAAATATCCTGTCTTTCAGGGGCTGTTGTCAGATCTAATTTGCCAAAAACTGAGGGTTTCAAGAGAAATTTAGAAGTCAAATCTGAGGTACAGGGAATCACAGACTATATGGTACTTCATTAAAAAAATCCAAAATTATGTTCACTAAGATATGAATTATCCAGAACAGCAGTTGTGTGTGAAGGCAGAGGGAGCAGTTTGGAGACAGAGACAACCACTCACCCAATGTTCACGTAAAAAAAACCAAAAAACAAAAAACTCTATAAGTTGTAGCAAGAGTCTCTGATTGAACATTTATCATGGCAAAAACAAGCACACCATAGGAAAGTGATTTGGAGGTCAGAATAGTTCCACCCTACCACAGAAACCACTGATTTTATATTGGATATTATTTATTTTGGTAGTTTACCAGTCCTGGAGTAATTAAATTAAATAATGACCACAACAGAAGAGGATCCATTTCAAATTAATCAATAATGTAATAATTTCTGTTTCTTTCTCAACCCTCTGAACAACATACACATGTCTACTTTGTTTCCTAGAATTCCTGACTATATTTCATTTACTGGATGCACACACATGAAAAAAACATTTAAAAACTCATTGCAGGCAAAATTCAAATCCGAGAAAATCTTGTACTCTTGCTCTTTATGGATTGTTTTAGATCTAGCCACAATTTGGATGTAGATAATTTCAACTTGGAATACAATAACAGGATGTATTCTGAAGTGCCCTGAATTTTTGTTTTGGTTTGACAGGTAGTATTGTCTCTGAATTGCTTCACAAGTGGAGAAACTTACAAATTTTAAATCTATATTTCCATGGCTTTGCAGAGTTCACAATGATTGATAATACCAGAAAGTGCCATTAAGATGAAGAAGTTCCTATTAGATAGACTGAACTCAGTAGCATAGATTATTTTTATAGCTTCCTAGAAATTCATGGAATATTTGAAAATATGCCTGCTAAAGTAAATCAGCCTGATTAAAAATACAGCAATAGGGAGTCAAAGCCAGTGAGAAAGGAGTGGATGCTGTGGATGCTGACTTTTCTCTAGATACTCTCAGGTGAAATACCTGTAGGCTTAAATCTGGTCTTGTTGGAGAAAACTCAGAGAGAAAAGAAGTGAGGTAAGAGCTCTCAGAAAATATCTTTTAAAATGTAGCTTATTAGTTGAGGAATTTTACGTACAACTCTGTACGTAAAACTCAGTTTTATTTCTACAGACATATAAATATTGCAGTAATTCCTCTTTGCCATGATCAGCAGATATTTGCTTCAATTATATCTGTAAAATTGTCCCAAGAGATCCATACTTGCCTTTATTTTATAATGCTTTTCCAAACATAATACAACAGAGTTTTATGCTCTCTCATTTCTATCCCTTCATGGTAAAATGGGCATTCCATGTAACCTCAAAGCAGAAATGAGCAATACTGATAAATCATAGGTTTTGTAATAACTTCTGAGTGTTATATGCTGCAGGCAGGAGAGAATATGATTTTCCCTTGTGCTATTTGAAGTTAGCCTAAGAGTTTACAATTTCTCTTATTGTCAGGGCTAGTACATGTTATATACTACACATTAACTATGGACTAGACCTTAGGACTCATCTGGTGTTTGTCTTCACCCTTACTATAGGCAAAGAAGGAAGAATAAAGCTAGAGGACACAATGATGCAGAGAAATTATGGCAAAGATAGTCCTTAAGGTCCCTTCCAACACAAATTGCTCTATGATTCTAATGCAGGGTAAAATTAGATTAAATATTTGGGTGAAATTATCTTCTGTGACTGTGGTCAGGCACAGGAACAGTCTGCCCAGAGAAGATGTGGATTTCCCATCCCTGGAAATGTCAAGGTGAGACTGGATGGAACTTTGAGCAACCTGGTCTAGTGGAAAGTGTCCCTGCCCACTTCAGGGCAGTGGAATTAAAGGTTCTTTAAGGTCTCTTTCAATCTAAACCAGTCTTTAATTCTATGACATGGAGAGTCATGAAAACACCTTCATTCTAATCTTTACTTCACAGTTACAGAATAGCAAGGAAATAAACAATATTAAAACAATATTAAAAGCCAATCAACCAACAACAACCATAAAAACAGCAAAAAAATACCAAAGCAAAAAGTAAAACTCACAAAACAAAACAAGAATAAAACACAACATGGCATGATGACCTCGATCCATAGGGCTGAATAACCTCTCTGGAAAAAGTAGAGGGTTTTTTAAATGTTCCAAAACAGATAGTTAAGTTCTAATGGTATATATACATATATATAGCTCTAATGGTATATATAACATGCTATTGGTCTTTAGAATAAAAATTCACTACATTCAGTTTCATTATTACATGTTGCTTTTAGTAGCTATTGGATTTTTTTTTTCTTAAAGAATGACAAACATGCTATGACTCTAAGTCATATTAGAATTCAATGGCAGGTAAATGTCTAAATACATCAAAAGTTGGTGTTGACTATTTGACTTCCAGATAGCAGATCCTGAAAAATGGTGAATTAAAGAGGAATTAAGATGCCATACATATATAAAACTTTAGCAAAAAATGACAATTTAAAGCAGTCTGTAAAATACACACATATTTAACTGTATAAATAAATATTGTTTAAATGAAAGGATATTAAGTTGGGCAAAATCCAAGAAGACAGAAAATTGGAGATATAAGGAGAAAAAGAAGAAGGTGGTTCTGAAATTTGCTAAAAAATCATGAATTTTAACACAAGGAGAATATAATTTCAAAAGCAAAGTCACGCATGAATGAATTTGGAATCTGGCCTGTACCTTGAATTAAAACTTGCAGAGAAGATTTTTTAATCTCTGTTACACTTCCTTTAGCATTCACTTGGAGTCTAGATACAGCTGCTGTTTTACCTATTTCAAAATGCAGTTTCATAAAGTTTACTTTAGGTAGGTAGTTAAATTTACATCAGAATCAACTGCTTTGAACTTTCTCACTTCTATTCAGCACTGCTGTCCTCAATGCAGTCATTTAATTTCATTTTTTGTCACCTTCAAATATAATTAACTGTCTCTCTTTCATGTCTTGCATTTTTTTAACCCTGAGTCTCATTTTGCAATATGGTCTTGCAAATATATGTAACTAAACAGCTGCATTTCTTTATCTTAAATTTTCCATGTCTCAATCTCTTTTTCTTAGCTATCAGTATAATTTCACACAGTCATCTACACAGCATCAGAGAAAGGAGCTTCTTATAGAAGCAAAACTGTAATTTAAACTTGAGCTACAAGATATTTTGGAGCAGATGGGTTTTATTGTGTGTCTCCTTGGCCTGAATCTGAATGAATCACTGAATCGTGCAATGACTGGGATGTTTGCAGTAATTGCTTCATGATTTTCTTTTGACCATTTGAGGCTGAAAGCACTTTTGATTTCTTTATTATACATTGGAGGAAGGTCACTGATTTGATTTTTGATAGTGTTCAATTCTGCTGTTAATGTTTGTGTCAAACATAGTGCAAATGTTTGCTTTATTATGTCTACAAGACTACTTATAATTGACATTTAAATTGTAATCAGGGCATTTATCTCAAATTGAAGGTTCTCAAAATGAAATGGTGTTATCCAGGGAAATAGAGAAGTATTTGTAAATTGTGATAGTCTTAATACTCATTTTAACAATTTTAGAAGGCAGGAGGACAAAGTACACTTCAGCCATGTAATAACAGTGCAATACTTTGTCTGAGAATATTAATATAGTGTTCAGTATTAATTTTGGATGAGGCACAGAATGTCTATACTGATTGCTTTTTGACAAAATGCATAATCTGAGAGCCATAAATCAGGTATTTTCTTTCCTGCTGTGGGAAATAGAAGCCCTGGGACAATACTGCCCAGATCCCACTTGGCCACACAGTTCAGCAGCATGTCTCCACATGTAGCATTGCAGTCCCTGGGTGGGCAAGGATAGGTTGGATTCAAATCTACACAGGGACCCTCAGCCAATGTCAATCAGCCCTAAATGCAGATGTATCATTGATCAGAGAGCTGGAAAGGGCTAACACCTCAATGAATCACATGAGTAACCCAGGGAAATTTCAGGTCCTGTAAAAAGAGCTTGGGGAATAAACTTGAGGCTATTTGTCACAAGGACCATTGAGTGAGTGTGTGTCATCTCTGTCTCCACATTACATCCACATAAAAACACAAGTTGGTTTTTGAGAGGCCCAATACACACGTACACTGAGTGCCTTTTTTCACCCCTGTTCTGTCAAAGACGAATCCTACCATAACATTTTCCTTCAAAGTCACTTCTACTTAGTGTTACAATAAAATGTCAATGAACACTCTGCTGCTTCCTAACATGACTCCTGGGTTTGCCCATGTTCAGTTTGGTGACAAGCTGCCAGGCAAAAGTTAACAATCTGTGTGGTTCCTGCACGATATGCACCCAACTTTTACCCTAGATTCTTGGAATATTACAGCTCAAGAAAACTGAGCTAAAGGGGTCTGCAGCCCTTCTCCTGCTGCTTATTATTTTGCTTTATCTTTAACCATCTATGTCTTCATCTTCTGACTCCAAAATGTCACCAGTGTGAAGCCCCATCCTTAAGAGAAAGGGAGCATCCAAGATTCATACACATTTGTAGTCAAAAGGAACAACAAAAGGGTCCACTTAAGATTATGAAGTTTTATTAGTAAATTACACACTCAGTATGGAAATTGGTTTAAGTTAGTCCCTAACTGCCTATACAAACACACAGCTGTGAGATTTGGATAAAGCAATATGGTGAAAAGGAAAAGAGAGAGACTGATGAATTGAAGAGGAGGAGACAGGAAGAAAGGAAGAAAGATCTTCACTCCTGGGTCCAGCACTGATCCAGCTGAGGTGTCCAGGGTCCTGTGGTGCCCAAACACATGGGTTTAAATGAGATATCTTTTTATAGATAAGTTTTCCCCACCCTGGAGATGTTTCTCTGTTTCTATGCAAATTAGTTCTCATGCGTGTGTTCTTCTAGACCATTCTGGAAATGGGTCTTTAGTGATCTTGTTCACCTCAGTGTGGTCCATGCCCACCTCTCAACCTCACTTCTGCCCTTGTGCTGTGTTTATCTCCAGGAGCCAGAACAAGGATGTTTGCCCTAGAAAAGTGCTCCCTATGGCCCCTGCTCCAGCCACATTCTGTTCTCTCTCACAGTGTATTATTGCAACCCTTGGTTATTACTACTAACAGTCCTTGGTTGGCTCCACAGCAATCTGGCCATCAGTGTTTGAGACATACACATTTCTGCATTCACTGCTAAAAGTGGGAAGGCTCATTTTCAGTGTGACCCTTGTAGCAGTTGCCAATGACAGAAGTGCAGCTGAAATCTGCACTCTGTAGATTCTTTTGCAAAATAAATAAAAAAGACTCCTTCTCCTGTTATTTTTTTCTACCCAATCCATTTCAAAGGCACTCTTCTCTATTTTCAAAAATAAAAAAAAAATCCCAGTCTTCAGGAATCCTCAACTCTGTTTCAGCTGGTGTGGAAAGTAGAGAAAAACAGTCACATCAATTTTTCTAAGGTGAGGTTTGCTCACATAACTCTTTGAGAAGAGTGAACTATTCTATAAGTATGGATGTGCACACACACCTGTGTACATTGTGTTGCAGAAATCATGAACTCTGAACATCCACGGCTGCTTGCCTGTACTGGCTTAGATGAAACAGGACATGTCTTGTAGTGGCCTATTTAGCCTGAATTGGATCAGTGAATGCTCATAAGAGTTTGAGAAGAAAACAACCCTCTATCTCAGCTGACAATTATGTTCTTTCCTGTGTAGTACACCTGTACCCAGAGGCTGCAAGCCTTCATGCCTTGTTATGAAGTCATTTCTGTGTCACAGTAATTCAAAAGCATCCTTGATGGGAAGTCACATTTTTACTGCCACAAAGGTTAGACCCAGATACATGAACATGGAGCAAAAAAGGAGAGATCTTTTGACAGAGTCCTTGCTCCTGAGATACAGAATTTGCTGTCTAAACACCTTTTTTTTTTTTTTTAAATAACTTTGATTTTCTTTCCCAAATCAATGTACAAACTGTTAAGTGAGCATATGACTCATGCACTTCACAGCACAATCCTGGCATCTTTTCATGAATACAGTTACAATCATAATCTGTTGTCATATATATAATAGAAACATAGAAAAATACTAATGAAAGCACCCAAAAATATTCAGAAATATGGATAGATGTAAAATCATGCATGCAGCTGTCCTGAATTAACCTTTCCCCTCAGCTACATAGAGGGAAGATGATGATGGATTCAGACTGATTGCTACCAGCAGTCAGTTATTCTATAGTAAAAACCTTCATACTTTTGCTCTGTACCCTTTCCTGGAGGCAGCTACACACAACACAGAGTCCTTCTCTTCTTCCCTCCTTAGCCTTTCTTCTGCAGAACCATCCAACTCCTTCCTGCTCCTTACATGACCTCCCCAAAACACCAAACAAATACCAAAGGAATATATTTTCTGGACATTTGACAATATGTTGTAAAATATTGCAGAGTAGGCATCTTGAAATTAAAAAAAATGAAAGAAAATTGAGAATTGTATTTAGGCATGTCACATGATTTCACTCAATTGGGCAAAAAGATCGATAACTAATTTTGTAGAAAAAATATTTTTTTCCCAGTTTAACAATTTAATATGTAACAGAAGGAAAAAGGAAAAAAAAAACCACTTTGAAAAAGAATGCTCAGACACCCATTTTTTCAAAGCAAATTAAGGCTGGTGAAGAAGAAAGGTGAGATATAGAATCAAACATGGTTTTAGCTATTGCTTAGGTAATCTAAAACAGATCTAAAATGCTTGTTGCCACAAGATTAAAGCAAAATGCATCCTAGAATGACAAGTCTAGAACTATAACAGGAACAGAGTTTACTTATGTGGAGGCAAGGCAGTAATGCTATGCCAATTCAGGAATCTTTAAAATAATTTTTTTTAAAGGCACAAGTGATGTATAAATATAGACAAGAGACATGCAATAAGCAGACTGAGTAGCACTAGGGCTCTTAACATGAACCTAAACTGAGCCATTTATAAAAACATGCTCTAACATAAGGAGTTATGGAGAGACTGACAAGTTTCTTGAGTGAAACCTTGCTGTCAGTGAGTATCTTGTCTCTTTTCAAAACAAATTGCTACTGCATCCACTTAAATCACATACCTAAAACTATAATGAGAGAAATATGTGAGATTTATAAGGCATTCTTTATTCATCAGTTTCAGACCTTTAGATGAACTAATTTATCAACTAGAGATGGATTCTCATTAAGAGATGAATGGAACATAACCTTTTCCAAGGATTTTGATGCAAAACAGGTGGCTTAGAGAAAATTTGCAAATATGGATAGGTATAATTTAGGAACTCTAGCCTCATAGTTTCATTTCATAGGATAGAAAGGTATGAAGCTTTTTTAGGGGCTCTTGGTTTGTTTAGAGCCATTATGAAAATCCTCCACTAAATGCGAAAAACGCATTCCAGAATTAGACAAAACAAAATTTAAACCCCTCTTCATGATCCGTGACTAGTGCCAGCATTTCAGAATCACCATATTGCTGGGAGGAAAACACATGGCACAAGCAAGAGGCTCCTTTCCTCTTCTCTTGATGAAAATGCTGTACTCAAAATTTAGCTGTAAAAGCAGTTTTGCTTTCCTATCAGAATTGAACTGTATTTCCAAATCATCTGGTCTATCTTCTCCATCATCACTGGCAAAGGCAAAAGTACTCAAAAACGACAACAAAATTAGCTCTAATCACACGTTCTTTAATCCCAGCAAAGTAATGCCTCTCCTGTTGCACCACCTAACACATCTTGTTCCTGTTTTGTGCAGCAAGAAAAGCAAATCAGGAGGTTTGTTGGCCAGCCATGTGTGTCAGTGTGTGGCACAGGTTGAAATCTGCCCACACCTGCAGCCTGAGAACAGACCCATAGGTGAGAGAGGAAGAATCTTTCTCCAGACAAGCAGCAAATTTGTCTCTGAATGCAGGGACAAGTGGTTGCTCTCGAGTTAGGAGAGGTCCTCAAAACACCCCTCTTAAACTAAAATTAGTAAATTAAATTTTGCATTCCAAGAAAACTGAGAAACTGCAAACCGGGTTAACAGTAAATCATTGGGCCCAAAGTTATTACACCCCATGTGTGTGTGTGTATGTGTGTGTCTATGTGAAAGGTTGTTTCCAGTCAGCTGTAGGAAGCTATTGAGTCTTATTCACAGCATTTTTGAGATGTGGATCAGAATGAATGCCTGCCGATGCCTTTTATCAAAGACAGGAAACTCCTACTCATCACCCAGCCAGCTGCTGTTGTTATCAGCTCATTTGCTGCTTCCTCTCTCCCCTCCAGGAGACTTCTTGGGAGCAGAGTGCACACTTTGCATGTATGAGGAAAAATAGATTCAAATAGAGCAAAAGACTAAGTAAGCATGATGCTGGTTTCGCTGTTTGATTAATTAAAAAGAGGAAAATTGCTGGAAATCCTACTGTATTTTATTGTGCATTGTTTCTGTCAAGCACTTCTGCCACTGTTTCAGCATTGCTCCCACCATCTCCCTTGAGCCTGGAAGAAATCACAGCAGCATGAAATGCAACAGCTTTCATAGGGAAAGGGCAAGTGTTAATCCTGGCCTTACAGAGCCCCTTGGAAATAAACAATAATAACAAAATTAAAAATTTTTAAAAAGTAACACTTGTCATCTCCAGGACTGAAGAGAGCATCTAATTTCTTTTATTATAATTTTTAAAGAAGAAAACTTTAGAAGGAATGAAAATATAATTAACAAAAGGTGACATTTTCACTGAGGCAGGTAAATAGAAAATAACAAAAATAACCACCTTTATGTGATTATCTTTGTCCCAATAAATTTTAGAAAGGTACTTCACTGAGATCAGTTACAGCTAAAAACTAAACAAGTGAGATTGAACCATCACAATACATTCTTCCTACTCACAACACTCCCATATTAAATAAGCAGTTCGTTTAAACATTAAGACAAGATGGTTTTCAATATATTGACTGATTACTGTGATAAAAATTTGATTATGTAAAGCATCTCTTCGTGACAAGCAAACCAGTCATTTTCTTAGGTGTGCACTGTTATAAGAAACTAAAAGCAAATTTTAGCACCACATGCATACACATTCTTCATGGTTATAGAAGATTGATTATTTCCAAGAATCAGAATTTTAAAGGTAATCTATTAATTGTTTTGTTAAGAAAACTACTAACAGGGCATATACTGATGAAGCAGATTGTGACAGAATAAATTCTTTGACAGCTTATGCTGGTTTTCCTCTCAGTACAGACAAGGTCCTTGACACTGAACTCAAGATAATTAAAAGATACACACCTGGTTGAAACCAGTCTGCTAAGTACTCCTAAAATCAATGGAGAAGCAAAGAGGACAGTTGTCCTCATGTAATACAAGTGTCCAAGACAGTTTGGTTTAATTGGCCTCAAGAAAACTCTAATCCTCACTGTGTCCTACAGAGAGAAACCAGGTGATTAACTTAGAAAAAACCATAGACAATGTGGTTCAATAGTTTGTAATTTTTAAGGAACACCAGGGAGAAAATTTGCAGCTATTTGTTCCTGAAAAACAATTTATCTGTGTTATGGGTATGTGGCTGATGGTGTTGATGGAAGTTGAAGGTATAACATATAAAGATGTTTCTTGTTGACAAATATATCCTAGAGGCATTCTGAAGGAGAATGAAATTGGTTTGAGATAGGTTGTTCTAGCACCAAGAGGCACCAGTGGCTTAGGCTTAGGAGGTGGCACTGTCCAATGTTAAAAATCCACCTGTAAATTTCTGTATGCATGCATGACAGTACAAACACTGTCTTGTAGCATGTTCCTTTAAACATGGCAATTTAATCCTAGAAATCATTTGGAAAAATACAGTGGCAGAAAAGGAGCAAATTTTTTATCTATCTCAATTTCCCGAGGCAATAAAGAAAATCATAGAATTATTAAGGTTGGGATAGACCTCCAAGATCATTGAGTCCAAGCTGTTTACAAATACCATCATATCAACTACACCACAGCACTGTGCTGCATCCAGCTGTTTCTTGAGCACTGCTAGGGATGGTGACTCCACCACTTTCCTGGGCAGCCCATTCCAGTGCTTGGTAGCCCTTCCAGTGACGAAATTCTTCCTGTGAATTTGTTCCACATGAACAATTCATGTGAATGTTTCTAAAGGTTTAATGATTTCCAAAGTCAAGTCAGAGTGCCTGTATATTCTTGTTTTCTCTTGTTAAAATGTAATTATACTTCGTTATCAAATGCAGAGATGTGAAAAAAACCTTCAAAAATAATAAGATAATCATACAAGAGCTTTAAACAAAATCAGAATTTTCACTCTGTAAAAACCGAGATGATCACTAATTATTTATGGTTCCTTTTGGAGAACTATCCAGCTGCTCATTTTGAAAGGTTGTGGTGGACAGCACAGCTGCACTTTGCAATTCATGATATAAGAGGAAGAAATCTAGCTTGACTCAAATATTTAAATTTCCTTTTCAGCTTTGTCAATGTGATTGGTGTTAGAGTTTGCTTTTGTCCCCTTGGCTAAATATCCCCATTTCCATTTACACTTCAAAATCATAAACTACTTCTCAACAACTTCCTCCATGTCAAAATCTCCATTTTAACCAGCTGCAGAAATATCTGGTGCCTCAAAATAAAACTGTTTGATGTTAAAAACACTGTTGAGTAGAACAGAACAAGAGGTATTTCCAATGCTTCAGTAATTCAAAGGTCACTGGATGAGCGTTAGAAAAGAATCAAGCCTGTCACACACAGTGATATCTTTTTCTTTTCAATAAGTTTGTTGCATTATGAAATAACACAGCATGTGTTGACACAAGTCTTGACACATTAACCAGAAGGAGTTACAATCTTCTGTATGCCTTGTGTGACTTGACATAATATTTGAATAGTGAGACACAATATGCTGTCAGGAATTTTTCTGTCAGCCTGGGGTATGTTAGTTCTGTGTAATTGCACCAAAGCACTTCTGACCTTTTGAAATTGCCAGATTTATACCACTGTCTGTCACTTTATAATTCCTCACTCATATAGATATATATTTGTATGGGTATGTAAACCTGTGACAGATGGTAAAATTACAGTGTCTACCATTAAAAAAATCTAGAATTTCCAATACAGGCAAAATCCCTGGTATTAACTGTGAGTTAACATTTTCAGGCCACCAGATGCTCACCAAGCCACTGTCACCTTACTCAGGTCTCTCAAGAGGACCAGAGGAGAAAATACACTGAAAAAAGCTCTTGGAACAAATAAGGAAAGGGAGATTGCTCACTAATTATTGCCATAAGAAAATCAGACTTGAGTTGGGGAAATCAACTCAATTCATTTTGAAACAGAACAGGATAGTTAGAAACATCCCTGGAACACTGAAATCCACTCCTCCTGTCACTAGTTACCTGGGAGAAGAGCCAAACCCCCACCTGGCTACAACCTCTTTTCAAATTGTTGTGGAGAGTGGTGAGGTCTCACCTGAGCCTCCTTTCCTCCAGGGCAAACAACCCAGCTCCCTCAGCTGCTTCTTACAGCACTTGCAAAGCCAAGGGATTCTTTTGTGCAGCATTGCTTGTATCTTCTCAAGATCTGTCCTTAAAGGAAACCATTCTAAGTTAGTGGTTCAGTTGCTGCAAATTTGGAGGTAGAAGGAAACAGATTTATTTGTCTAAAAGGAGAACCTCTGTGCAGAAGGGTATTTACGATCACAGAATGGTTTGGGTTGGAAGGGACTTTAAAGATCCTCTAGTTCCAAAATTTTCAATTCTTCAAGCCTGTGGGAGAAAAAAAAACAAACCAAAAACCAACAACAAAAAACCAACAAAAACTCCCAAAAGACAGAGAAGGATATGACTCTTAGTTTTGTTCTTTCATTTTACGCTGAGTTTTCACTGAATGTAGCTCTTCAGCATGATTTAGAGCTCCCTTTAGTCAGTGCTGCAATTTGCAGTAGAGTTCCATTTCCATCCTTTCCTTGCTTCCCCTTCCCATACATTTCCAGGAGCATGACACACTCAGCAATGCCCACAGGGACTGATCACACACACACACACACACACACACACACAAAATTTCCTGTGCTTTAAGTTGCCCATCCACTGTAGTAGCAGAAGCAATATGTTGATTTAGTTCTGGGGCAGTGAACAAAAAGGAATCCACGGGATCTGGGTAGCTTCACAAATAAATGGCATATGAAAACAGGTTCAGAAGTTTGCATCTGTGCATTTTTCCTAAATACCTTTGTAGATAAATTGGATCTATTTACAGACATTTTTGAAAGGTTTGATTTCTTGTGCATTTTAAAAAAATCCTAACAGATAGGATGCTTATTCAGTAACACAGTTTCTGGTAAAGAAAACTAAAATTGGAAAAATTCCAAAACAAATATTATTTGCTTTTTGATCCCAACCTAAAATGAAGGTTCTTCTATGAATCCAGTATTTTGTAAAAGCATACACAAACAAAAGAGTAGGGTGTTCCAGGAGACTATTAATGTGAAATGCTAACAAGTAGCAGGAAACCTTAAAAAAAAGGAAGTATAAAAATAGATTTTAAAGATATTTTCAGAGAAATGTTATGAGGCTAGAAAGATCATCTCATATACAAACCATCCATTTTCTGACACTTTTATCACAGAGTTCCTGATTTCTCGTTGAGGTTTTGTTACCTGATGTGTCAAATGAGTTTTGATTCTGACAAATGGAAAGATAATGCTAAATATATTCTTTCAAAAAATCAATGTATTCTAACGTCATAAACAACTTTTTTACAGTTGCAAAGGATATTAATGAGAGCTACATGGAGAGATTAAAGGATCTTTTTTCTGTGGAAGATTCTTTAGATTTCTCTTCAATAACTGGAGGTGCATTATTTCACTAAGGGATCAGATCCATACTCAGCCTAAGCTGTCATGGTACCACTGTCTCCAGCAAAGATTAGCACATTTATTTAAGCTTCTTGAGACTCTGGACAGTTAATGTTTATACATCAATTTCCAGGGACAGGAATTTATTTCCTTCCCATTCCTCTGAAACACAACATTGTGATAATATAAAAGATGCCTCGAGTGTGGTCTCTTATGAAGAGGATCTTTTTTCCTGCTTTATTAATCCTTCTCAGGAATGTGTACCTGGAGAGAAGAAATGCTTTTCCTCAGTCACAGACACATAAGTCTTTGAAATTTAGTCTTTAGAGAAAACCCTTTTTGTATTGTATGGAGCCATACTGTGAGTAACAAAGTCCATAAATAAAAGAGTGCCACAGAGCTCACAGGTTATCTGTTTAACAACCACAACTTTGTTCTTCTTGCTAATTTAACACATTTTGGTATGCTAAGATTCCGTGATTTAATCATTCTTAACAATAGATTAAAACGATTCCCACTGAGATTTGAAAAGCAAGAGCAACCAGAACACAGGCCTAAATCAATGTGTGCCCTGCAAGCAGGCTGAAAATTAGAAAAGGTTAGATTCTCTATTTTTTTTGCATGAAAATTAAATTAAAAGTGGTAGGAAGTCTCTAACTTCTTTATGTTTCCTGGAATATATTTGCAAAATTAAGGTCTATTGACAGCAATGAGAATTTAGGCATTAAGTTAGATTAGATTATCCCTTATGGAAATTTCAAAATGAAAGAGAAATAAATCCTTGGATTTATTTTGACTGAATAAGATGAGGTTCTTAATTAGTTTTATTTAATGTTTTAGCTTTACTATGTGCTTCAGTTACATGATTATTAGGTTAATTTATCAATGAAATTAAATAATTGTAGAAAAAATCTGAATTCACTGCAAAACCACTCATCAGCTTGTAAAATCTAATTTGAAAATGTGTTTTTACTTTTAACTAAAACATACAGAAGGTGCTAAGAATTTGTTTAATCATTGTACTAAAGGAACTCTTTTTAATAGCTCTAAACACTTTGCTGATTCTATCCCCAAAACATAGTTTTCCATGAAACAGGTCAGGGAAAGGAACACCTGATGGAGGGCTTTGATCCCTCACAGTTGACAGATGGAATAGTGAAGTTCTAACACAGCAAAGGATCCATTGCCAATCACCCAGCAGGTCAATTCCAGCAGAACTAAAAGCTCTGTAGGGCAGGAGGGAAATTTGTCAGCTCTCCTTCTTTCTCCATGAGATTTATTTAGCAGAGCCCTGTTTGGGACTTGCTTTCTGGAGCAGCATTTACTCCTGGAGGGTGACTGCAGCATCTCTTCAGTCCTTGGATCCTGTACCAAAGACAAGAATGAGGGGCTACTGCTTTGGGCAAAAGAAAAGCTACAGAATAATAAACATCAGACAAGTATTTGGTCAAAGGATGGCCCTTCCTCCTGATGCTGCTGCTCCTGGCATGAGGATGGGGAGGTCCTGCAGCCCAACACAAGGAATTGAGTGAATTGAGTAAGTACCAGCTTTGAATTTTGGAGGTGTGAAATAGGCTGAAACCCAATGGAAATTATTCTAACAAACTTTAAAATACTTTTTAAATACCAAATACAAATATTTCAATGTAAAAAATTAAACTTATTTAAGTACATATAGGTGATTTGAACTTATCTTTTCAAAACCAAATTGTTCCATTTGTAGATCTAGGGATATGAATTGGAGAGGGAGGGAAAGCAGCAGGCAGGTAACTGTGGGGATGGTTCATTTCTGCTGACACTATGGCTGGTAGAACATCAATTGTGAAAAATCGAACCTGACACTACTGATGGAACTGGAAATATGACAAAAAAATTCCAATATCTCTTTCATTTATTTCATGGATTCATGGACTTTAGAGGGCAGAGGGGGACAATTATAACCACATCATCTGCCTGCTTCTATTACATAAGTCATACAACTTTCTTGATTTAACTTCTGTGGGTGAAATGAAATATAAATTGTTCTAATATTATAAAATGTGAATTATTCCTAAACAAAATATGTCTATCTACAAGTTCCATATGCCATAATTCATTATAAATTTTCCTGCTATATTTGAGACTCCACTTAATAATTTTTGTTATATGATTTCCTATTAACTGTAATCAAATCCCACTTAATGAGTGAGGGAATCAATGCAGAGTTTGTGAATTCTGGTTTTTGCTATGGAATCTTTATGTATTGAAAAATTTCACCTCACTATTGAGCTTTTCTACTTCTCTCTACAAATTTTGTGCCTCCATTTTGAGGAGAAATTCTGAGATTAAATGCCACAGAATTAGAAATAACAAATTAGGTAAACATTTTAAAATGGAAGCAAACTAATAGAGCAGAAACTAAGAATAATCTATATGCAAACAGTCAGATTAACGAGAGATCCACTAGTCTAAGGTGATCTCATCACTCAATCAGTTTTAAGAAGTAATTCTTTAAATACTGAATTCTCACTCTGGAGATTGTCCCGTTCCCCATTCCTACAACCTCCTTGACAGAACCATGTGACTGAATGTCACAAAATGGTTTCATTGTTTAGATGACACGAGGGAAAAACCACCTAGGATCTGCCCAGAAACTAGAGCGAATGGTTGGCCAGATTGATCCCAATTTCTGGGACAATCCAGAGAACCAGTAACAACATGAGGGGATGTGCAGGGATGACCCAGTGCAGAATAGCAGCAGCAACACCCAAGAGCACTTGGTTTGTTCTGTAAGATTTTGTGGGACACAGGACCCCATGGGAATGGCACCATTCCATTGGGTCCCAGAACAGTCAAACAGTGGGAAAGAGGTGAAAAACAACAAATGTCATCCTTGTGAGAGGCTATGTGTGTAGGTGAGTGTTTGGCTTTGTGTTGGGAAATGCTGTACCCACAACATCAGTGAAACTTTAACTGCTCTGTTAACTGCCATAACTCCACTGTCTTTGGCTGGTTTGATAGAGGGAATTAAAGGTTGGGAGCATCAAAAGCTTAAAGCTATGTCCAGAACTTGCATTTCCCTCCCTGCAAAACCCCCAAACATGAGCAAGAAGAGGTGCAGCTGTACTATATAAATTAGAAAGGAATGAGTAGCATGACACGACACACAAAGGACACAAATGGACAGGAACATCAATGCCTGTACCAGGGATTTTAGCAAGAAGAGAATTGGTGGGACATCCCATCACAAAGCAAGGAAAGCTTAAGAGCACAACAGTCTACTCTTCTGAACATCAAGCTGTGAAGAACTAGAAGTTTCCCTTGTTAAATTCATGTTTTGATCTCCTTGAATCCTTCCCAGTCCTTTAATAAATCCTTTCCAATTTATCAATGCAATTTTTGAACTCTGGATTTCAGAACAGAAGCAGCAGCCTCCTAAGGAGAAATAGCACAATCAATTTCTACTCAATATTCTCATGTTTTTGTCTCACATTCACCTTTTTAATGTGGAATTGTATTGAGTGTTCATGCTTGGTGTGACTTCTTGCACCTTTTTAAAAGCATCTTCTCTTCAAGACATTTGTAGCTGCAAAATGTGGCTTCTATTCACACTTCACTACACCAAAATGTAACTTGGCTGAGTTGCAAATTGTATATTTATACTACACTTACTGAACTGCCTACACATCCCTGCTGAATTCTACCTTTTTTTTGACATTCATTTGCGTTTGTGTGCATTTGCCATAAATTCAATCAATAACAGTTTTGTTTTCATCCAAGTCATTGATAACAATATTAAATAGCAAAAGGTCAGGAACTGTTTCTTAAAGACCTCACAAATATCAGTAAGAAAGACAGTGTTTAATCAGTATGAACTCTTCTATTGATTTTGTATCACCTGGCTTCTTAATCAAAATATCATCCTGTAGCAAACCAAAACAGTTTACAGAAAAGGAAGTGGTAAATTGTACTATTGCTGCTATCAATGACACTTCCATTTAAAAGAAAATTTAATATCCATGTAGAACTCATGAACCCAGGCTGCCTAATATTGTTATCCATGTTGCATTATTTTGATAGCTACAAATATTCTTACAATATTTATTGTAAAAAATGCCAAGAGACCTGGCTGCTGAGCATTCAGGAGTTCACATACAAGCCTTAGCATGACAATGATGTTCAATCACCATTAGCACTTTCAGGCAAACTGCAAAAGATGTCAGTCTGTCTTCTGATAGTCACTCAGCAATATTACACCTTCCCCTGTCAGCCTTCAGTTATGTAGTGTCTAACGCAGGAAAAATTGTTAAGCTGAACTTTGGGAAGGGAAAAAAAAAAGAAAAAAAGAAAACAAAACTATTACAGTTAATGTAACCAATTTTTTATGTATCTGCTAACTACGAGAAGGAACAGAACAAGAGAGAAGAGAAGAGAAGAGAAGAGAAGAGAAGAGAAGAGAAGAGAAGAGAAGAGAAGAGAAGAGAAGAGAAGAG
>JAWWMS010000001.1:12558224-12572933 GCA_035048045.1 Chlorospingus semifuscus
AGAAGAGAAGAGAAGAGAAGAGAAGAGAAGAGAAGAGAAGAGAAGAGAAGAGGAGGTTCAAGAGATATCCTATAAATGTATACAAACTCCTGAAGAGAGAGTGTGAAGAGGATGGAACCAGGCTTTATTTAGTGCTGCTCAGTGTCAGGACAAGATGCAATGGTCACAAAGTGAAACAGAAGATGTTCCCTCTAAACATCAGGAAACTTTTACTCTGCAGATGACTGAGCACAGGTGTAACTTGTTCAAAGTTGTGGAGTCTCCCTCCTTAGAGGCACCAAAGAATTTTCTGGACTCCGTGTGGTGGGCTTCTGGCTCTTGGTAGTCCTGCAGGAGAGTTGGACCACCAGAGGTCCCTTTCAATCTCAAGCATTTTGTAATTTTGTGATATACCTTAAAGGAGACAGAGCTTCTCTTCTCCTGCAGTGATCAGTGATATCCCTTGCATCCTGGGAAAATGCCATCACTTCAAGCATTACACATTGTTTAAAATTTGGATCATGATGGTATAAATTTTGACACAAAATGGAATATTCTTCGGTCCAATTTATCCAGCCAGACCAGAAGTGCCTCAGAGAGCACATTGAATTTCCTAGTGGAGGGGAATGATACCTTGTACTACAGCAACCTTTGCACTGACAGATTTCTTTTTTCCCAGATGCCTCAGGGTATATTCTGTTCCCTCTAGTAGAGTCAGTTCTCATCTAACCAAGTTTCTAACCTGGTAAACCAACATATTTAATCTATTGGGTTTCAAACAAAATAACTTATTTTTGTAAGATTGTTCACAATTTTTTTTATGCCTGAGGTGTCTTCCATTGCACATCATAACTTATACTTGGTGGGCAATTGATCAAATTGGAAGCATTTAAGAAACAATCTTAAAAATCATGAAGTTAGAAGTACAAACTGTGAAAAGGAAGAGACTATAGATGTTAATTCATAAATATTTCTATGATAAGGGCCATATAAGGATTTAAGAGAGGTAAAAGAAGAGGAATGAGGAAAAATATGCTGGGAAAGAATAAGACCTGTGTCACAGTAATTTAGAAAGGTAGATAATGTGACACTATTGAGCCTATCATCTTTTGAATGACTGCATGATAATAGCATAGTCCAATGCTAACATTTGTATATGTGATTCAAAATGAAATATAATTTCTGTATGAATTAGAAATGCTGAAATTAGCAATGACAGTATAGAAAATGTCAAGAAAATGCAAATTACAAGATAACGGACCTCAATATGTTCATTTTTTTAATTTGAAATGTGTTCCTCTGTATCTGATAATATAATTTTACTTGAGCAAAATTCAAAAAACTAAACCTACTACATGTCAATGTCTGTCATTTCTTTAAATTATATTCCTGAAAAATGAAAATACATTTTAGTACTATGTATATATTACTGAGACAAAACTCAGCTCAGTTCATGAAGGTGAGGAAACTCCTCAAAAAGTGTAATCTAAAGCTGTGAATTGCCATGAAGAGAGTTCCAAGATTCATTTCTGTATTTCTTCAGGAAAGGAGGGTGAGCAGTGTACAAGCTGCTCTCAGACACATCCCTTGAGGAATTAACTGAAGTAATATGATGTTGGCTGTTCATTTTCTTTCCTTTTGGGTAGAAACATATTCCTCATGGATATGCTGTATAGTTCACAGGGCCAGCTATCTCACAAGTGAACTAAGGAGCAGCATCCCTGGAGGTTCTAGTCCAGTGTTCACCTTGGTGAGACTGGGAACCTATCTGCTATAGCAGGAGAATCCCATAATTACAAAATTATTTAGGTTGGAAAAGAACCCTGAGGTCATTTGGTCCGCCTTTTGCCAACCAAACCATGGCACTGAGTGCCGCATCCAGTTGTTTCTTGAGTGCTTACAGGGATGGTGGCTTCACCACCTCCCTGAACAGTCCATTCCAATGCTTAACAATTTTGTTTCGGGCAGAAATTCTTTCTGATATTTAACCTGAACCCCCTCCAGCACAGACTGAAGCCTGTTACTTGTTACCTTGGAGCAGAGCCTGACCCCCACCTGGCTGCACCAGAGTGATAAGGTCTTCCCTGAGACTCCTTTTGTCCAAGCTAAACACTCCCAGCTTCCTCAGCTGCTCCTCACAGGACTTACCTTCCAGATCCTCCCAGCCCAATTGCCATTTTCTCGACATGCCAGAGGAAGAAGGCCAGAAATGGTGTAAAGCAAGTTTGCAAACCATTCTGTTTCAAAGCTAAATGCTGGGATACTCATATCTAAAGGACTGCTTGTCACTCACATTTCACTTAAACTTTGTTTTCATTTCAGCTTTGAAATTCTGCAATGGTGTTTAGGATGAGCACTACCACTCAGCAGCTGCAAGTCGTTAACATATGATCTCTTCCTGCTGTAAAAGCAGCAATCCTACAGAAATGCTTACAAAATTCATAGACCAAATCATTTAAACAAAACACTCAATACATTCTCCAAACATTAGGGGGGAAATAAATTCCAGAAATGATAAGATTACTTCTATATATATTTTATTGCTAAAAATATTCCTCTAAGCACATTTGTGAATTGCTCACAAGTAGTTCTTTGAAATTATTCATTGCTACAGGAGTTGGTTAATTTTGATCAAAAATCTTTTCAGTTACCCAGCAGGAGAATATGGAAAAAACTTGTGCCAGATTTTTCTGAGAGGTGCAGATCGAAAAGAATAAATTGTGCAATGGGCAAAACTTGCAATACAAGAAATTCTGATAAAACATAGCAATTTTTACACAGAGAGTTTTTCAACACTGAACATTGAGAAGGTGTGACACTTGCTGGCAATGTCAGTAGGAAATACCTAGCTAAGTTACCTAGGTAAAATACAATAACAGGAAATTACAGAAAAGAGTGAAGCAAAGGAAAATGGAAAGGAAAGAGAAGATACTCTGAATGATGGGGTTGTAGAAGGGAGTATAATCAAAGAAAGACAGAATAAAAGCAAAAAAATCAAACAAAAAGATAAAAGGTACAGATTAGACTAGAAGGTAACTTTAGACAGCTGCAATCAAATAAAAGATATAACAAATAAGGTAATTAGTGACACAGCTAACTGGTTCAGATAGGAATTTGATTTAATCAAAACAAGTACAGTGATTTTCAAAAGATGAGGTCTCAGATCAAATGGGATGTGGCCTGGTGGCCCCTGAAATGACAGGTATATTGGCTGTCTGTGTCTTTGGGATGGAACAGAGAAGTCTGCAATGCACAAATCTTATTTGCTCTGATGAAGATCTTGCTGTAGCTGCACCACTGCTTGCAGGCCGTTCTTACATAAAGCTGATGTTATACACTACTCTGTTTACTTTTAATTTCACTTAACATTAGGCAAACAATGAAAATATCAATTACATATCCAATTGAAATGGTATTATCAAGCTGAAAAAAAGCTGAAGTATGAAGATTTTCCCTGACTCTTATACATGGCAATAAAGGCATGTGCCTGATTTAAGGAAAGGAGAATTCCAAGACTCCATTTGCAAGTCCTTTTCAAAAAAAATGTCTGTAAGCCCAAAGATTTGCCCTTCTGCCATCAATGGAATTCTTGAAATTTTCTTTCAGTAAGTAAAAGCCAAGTCCCTGTTCTGCAAATTGAGCTCTCTGTAATGTTATTTCAAAAGATCCTCACATTTGGGCAAATGTGGAGTGCTGCAGAATTTGCATCAGTTATTGTGCAGACTTAGGCATGTTAGAAAATTACACTGCCACTTTTCTCGTTATGTCCTAAGTGATTTACTGTCAATACTACTCAGAAATAACCTGTAATAGTTCTCACACTGTAATTTAACTGTATACAAAGCTAACTGGATATTTACATAGTTGATCTATTTTGTTTCCACATATTTTTTTAGCTGAGACACCATTCCACTGTGTTAAATACCTACTTCAGCATAAAATATTGTTGGATTTTCTAATTTTTCTTTTTTTTTTTTTAATGAATTCCATATGGAATGGTTCTGCCTATTTTCATTTCTTTGGTGACTAAACAAGGAGACCTGTGGAAAACAGCTCAAGTATTCTGAAAATTTCCTGAAATAAATTTGCTATTAGAAGATTATGTTGATTCACAAGAATTTTATTCTGTTCATGTTCTCCAATATCTTTCACATTTCTTTAATTTTCTATAAAAAGGTGATTGGAATTTAAATAGAGCTGATTCAAGGTTCATTTCCTGTATCACAAAGTCCCTACAGTAGCTGCTGAAAGCTTCAGCAATGCAAAGGAGTTCATAGTGTATGTCCTTACTCTTGTAAGCAATTACTGCCTATTGTATGATGATCATTTTCCCCACTTCTTTGCTTCTTGTGTTTTACTGATTCACAAAGCAACATTCACCAAAATACATTGTTCCTCTATGCAGATCTTGACTTACTCTAAACCTAAATCAACAGCTGCTCAGCTTCTGCAGTCACACTAGGCCCAGAGCTGCTTTGCTGTTGTGCTCCTACATGAAAACAGTTTTTAAATGAATCACTCATCCTTGCTAAGCTGAATCTGTCTCCTGGATGAAAAACACCCCTCTTCATTTCAGCTGCCCCTGAAACTCTTTGTAGGAGCATCCCTTCTCCTGCTGAAGTGCCTCCCCCTGTGAAGGTTCTTTCTCCTACATAGATGTATTGGTCCTTCCCTAGAATGAAATGTAGGCCTACTTAAACACCCAAGCAGAGAAATTTCATGACACCATGTATTCCTTAAATTCATGGTTCATGCTAGAAGTGCAGTGAAAATTAGTTTTAATCTTTAGTATTAGCATAATGCAAAAAAAAAGTTATCTCCACTTGACCCAGCACTATCTTATATGCTATTGTTTCTCTTTTTAATGTAAACTCTGGGCTAAAGATTGTGAGAATGAGCAGTAGTGAGGCTGCTGTATTTAATTTTCCTTGAGCTAGGACTCTCAGACACTTCTTTTTTTAAATGTCCCTTAATTTAAATGTCTTTCTCATTTGATCTTCTAACTCTTGCCTACCAAAAACAAGGGGGCAAGAAATATATTGCATGTATGGTGCACTCTGAGCTAAGTCTACTCAATCTCATTGTTGTCATAGAATGAAGAGGGAAAATGTGGCCGTAGCTGAAGAGGTTTTGTTTGTATTTTTCCTTGCCTTGTGAAATCACAGGCCTTTGAAAAAGAGGGAGGGAATGAGAAAGGGAACAAAACCCCCTGTATTTCTTAGACTGTAAGATCAGAAAGAAGTGCAAGAAATATCTGTCCTGTGTTTTGATTGTCTTCATTTGAAGGTACAAAAAAAGTCATCAGGAAAATAAATCCAGTGAAAAGGGATATAGAAATGGCAAGTAAAGAATAACGTACTGTCTCGTATTAGACAACAATGAAAGGCAGAAACACAGATCTATGTGCCAAAAAGCTTCAGATCTGCAAGAAATTACTTTACAACATTTTATGCCACTGTTTAAAGGAACAGATCTACTTGTGATCTTTTCCTAGTATCTCACTAGCACAACTACTGCAAGATAAGTTAGGGTTTCAAGATCAATAGTTTCATAGATCCACTCTTCATTTCAAACAAAATTTTAAAAAATCAAATCAAATTTTAAAACATCAAATCCATCTATCATGGCTATCATCAATTAAGGTGTTGGGGGTTAGGTTTCTTTCCTTTTGTTTCTGTTTACGTATAGAACTTTTCCCCAAGAGTTGTTAGGAAACACTAACAACTGAATACCTAAGAAAAACGAAAGAAGTGGCCAAGCTCAGAGAAGGAGGGCATCTGGTTGCCCTTCTCTTGTCTGGGAATTTTACTCTGAGAGGCAGAGAATTGGTCAGGTAATGGATGGGGCTGGGGCAGCTGCTGGCCCAGAGAGAGCCTCTTGGTTTCAGAGAAGGATGGTCAGAGCTGCTGCTTGAGGAAGGGAATCCACTGAAGCCACCAAAACCCTGCCTGGAGCTGCTTCTTCTGCCATGGGGTGAGCCTCTGCCTGTGAGAGCAGACACTGAACTGGGACCTTATTAACACCTAGCCCACTCAAAAAAGGGATCTATCACTGTCTGCTTAGGTGCCCAGGACCCTGAGCCTGCCCCTCTCTGCCCTGCTCAGAGCTGGGCCACCGCTGCCCTGCCCCTGCTGTTTCTTCAGCACTGCTCCGAGCTTTTCACTGCACTGCAATTACAAAACTACAATAATTCAGAGAGAAGGGGTTTATATTTTCCATTCCAAAGGATGCTCCTGCCTTCCTTAGCAGACACCTGTCTTTCAAACTGAGACATACGGAAAATTTGTGTGCAAGTTAAAGTTATTCTGCTATAATGTCAAATTTATTAAAAAAAAGTTTTCTTCCTTTTTAGTCCCAAATTCATCAAATGCGTACTCTTTTGAAGAGTACATTTTTTTTTTCATTCTGACAGCTCATCTGTGGATTTAAAATAATACAGAAATAAAGCTTTCTTGCAGTTCAGAAATTCTCTCATCTCTGTTTGAAATTACGTAACTGCCTCAATCAAAAAAACCCTCTGGAAAATATGTGCCAAGAGATTTGTGTGTTTGCAGTTCTGGTGAATAGATCAAATGTGCCACTCTCTGTATGTTTTCAAAATCTTCTTACAAAAGAAGTCACAGCATTCACAGCTCCTTTTTTACTGTGAACTAAAAAAGTAGCACCTCAGTCGCAGTACAAGCTGGCTTGTACCGGGCAATTAATTTGGCTAAGAAATCCAGCCATTTTCCATAAACCAGCCCTTGGGTTGATTGACAGGAACCTCAACCAATCACAATCCATCCTGAGCGGCAGATATCTCACGGGTTGGGAACTGGGCGGTGTCAAAGATCAGACCAGTGAGTTATCCAGGCAAACCCCACTCGTAAAGAGGAATTCAACCAATAAACCACGTGAACATCGGGTGTGTGATCATCTCTATCTCTGACCTACCCCTGCTGGGTTACACACTGCTCCTAACAACTCCATAACCAACAGTCCCCATACACTGAAAAACACAAACTAGTTTGAATCGGGCCAACTCACAGCTTCTTTATTGCATGCCAATCGCTTTCCTCTTTTTGTCCTCATCTACATTCACCTTAATGCTTCTAAATCATCATTGACTGGTGCTGTGAGGACTAGGAAAAGCTATGAAACTAAATTAACATTCACCTGATAAAAATTGAGATAAAATTAAAATTGCTATTTACCCTCTATGGGGTCTTGCTGAAGGCAGCTCCTGCTTTTTCAGGAAATCAGTCTACAATTAAAGCAGTAATCCAGGAGGAACTTCTGATCCAAAGATATTATTCAATATGCTTTAGGTCATGCTGCAAACTCCTTTATTATTCATGGCAACTGCCTTGCTTGCTTTAGGTTTGATTTGTGGCTATGCTCCAAGCCCAGAAAAAGCATTCAGGAGTGGAGTGTGAGAGGAGACAGTGTATGAAGGCATCAGAGAGGAGAGGAGAAGCTGATACAAGGCATACACAAGAAGTAGAAATGCGCTTTCAGCAGCGGCATTCAATGGAAGTGGCGCCAGAGTGTGAACAAAGGCAGCCAAGAGAGTCTCCAAGAAGGAGAGAGCCAGACCATCAGGTGTCTTATTTCAGCAAAGGGAGGAGGAGAGGGAAACCTGAAAATTCAGAAATTATAATGCTGGCACAGCCTCAGAATGCCTATTGGATTTTTCTTAAGCCTGCTGAGCTTTCTATACAGAAACTTCACTTATCTAAGTGCACCAAGTCTTGTTCTCAGCTTAGTTAGCTACAAACTTGTGCCTACATTAGAGCAGGTCTTTGGGACAATAAATGTGCTATTATTTTAACAGCAACTGGCAAAACAAAGTGCCAACCCTCTTCAGTATTGTTAGTGATTATATCCCTGTTCGTCTTCTTAAGCACAACCCTGTACACCCCTGTATTGCAAAGTGTGCCTGGATGTGACACACAGTCACTGCTTTAAATGTCAAGACTTGTGTATTTCCTTACTAACAAGAGGGATTGCAGGTTCCTCAATGTGTTTCAAATCCCCATTGTAACAGCTACTAAGGTTTTATTATTTATGTTCCTGTTCATACCCAGTGCAGCACATTGATGATTCTGTTACTGTTTCTTTTCTTCCACCACAGCACAGAAGATATTTAATGGTCCAATGAAGAAAACCACCCAAGAATTATAGAGAATAATTATCTCACTGAAGAACAGTATGAATTACCTAATAAGTCCTTCCTCCCCCACCTCACTCGTCTCCCTGAAAAATATAATAAAGCCTTTTATTCACTAGGCAGAGTAAAGCAAAGTGGAAAAGCTTTGTTGAAAGCATCTAGATAATGTCTATTATTCTATGAGAATAAGGTTTGTGAAATAGGCACCAGATATGTACACCCAAAGTACTCATCTTAACAGAAAGTAGGTCATGGCTAACATGAAAGTGAATGCTTCAAAATAATCATTTTAAGAGGGTGTGACAGCATAAGAAATTAAAATATATAAATTCTGAGCAGTTATAAAAATCCACTCATAACCAAATGTGTTTCAATAAGCTGCCTGTACCTAATATTTTATTACAGGTTAGCATTCTCAATATCTACCATAATTTATTTTTCCAAGAATAAAACAGAGCTGCATATATAACAGTTGGAGAGAGATCTGTTTATCTGTTCTGTCAATAGATAACCTAAGTATGCAGCCTTTTCCTGGGTGTAGATAGGAGGGGAGTTTTTCCTATTTCTACTTTCAAAAGCTTGTCTAAATCTATGTTCCTTTACAAAGCATTTCTGAATAAATATGATCAAGCAGGTTTTCAGGACTGTAATTTTAAAGAGGAGGGTTGGTAATATAAAGTCTGAAGGCACTACATCACTGAATCAACTGAGTAAAGAACCAAATCAACATCTTACAAAGATGAGTCAATTGAGTCTCTCTGATGTTCAATCCTGTATTTTTGCTATTTCCAGGTTACAGCTGTACCAGTGAGACAGGAATGTGCTCTGACAGCCTGGAGAGCAATTGTGTTAAGGGGTGCATCAGGCACAGCTTCACCAGCTGGGCAAGGGAGGGGATTGTCCCATTCTGCTCTGCACTGGGATGGCCTCACCTCAAGTCCTGGGGGCAATTTCAGGTATCATAATGAAAGATATAAAGCTGTTAGAGGAGGGACACAGAGGTGGTGAAAAGTCTAGTGGGAACACATACAAAGAACAACTGGGAGAGCTGGAGTTGTTCAGCCTGGAGGAAAGGAGACTGAGGGGAGACCTCATTGGTGTTGGCAGCATCCTCACAAGGGGAAGAGGAAGGGCAGGCATGGATCTCTTCTCTGTGGTGACCAGTGACAGGACCCAAGGGAACTCTGTGAAGCTGTGTCAGGGAAGGTGTAGGCTGGAAATGGGTATCAGGAAAAGGTTTTTCACCCAGAGAGTGGCTGGACACTGGAACAGGCTGCCCAGGGAAGTGGTCACAGCACCAAACCTGACAGAGCTCAGGAAGCTTTTGGACAACACTCTCAGGCACTGGTGGGATTCCTGGGGCTGTCTGCACAGGGCCAGGAGTCAGACATTGATCATCCTGATGGGTCCCTTCCACCTCAGGATATTTTAGAACTCTCTGATAAAGCAATAGCTTTATGTTTTAGTATTATCGTTCCCAAAAGGAATTACCAGGATTACTAAGCAAATCTTTTTAAAAATAAAATAAAGAAATTTCCAAATTAGCCAATGATATTTCTCATATTTTCATTTAGATATTTCCATCCTGTTTCCATATATTCACAAAAAAATTATTAATAGAAATATATATCATAGAAAGAATTGGGTGAGCAATTATTGAAAACAAGCAGAAGTCAGTCAAAGGCTTGCCTTGTATTCACAAAAAACTCAAGAGTGCATGAATATTGTGTTGAATCTTATTTTTTATGCCTGATTAATGTGCACTTGTAGAGTTTCTTCATTTTACAGTTTTCACAGAGCAATATTGTAATTGACAAACCCTTAGCAGGTTTTGGAAACTACATTCAGCATGTTTGCTATAGCTTCCCTTAACCATGGCTGCAATATAATTCACTATTATCTTGTTGACAAGGCTATAATTTGTTTCACACATCACTGTTCATTAAAATAATATGTACCTGTGCTCTGGTTTTGTACCACTTCAAAGCTCAGCTACCAACAAATTCATGGTCAATTAGTTTGACTGCATGAATAGCAGTTGGAAAACTACATAGGCTTCTCACCTTCCCACATTTTGTTTTTGCATGAAATTAGAACCTCATAAATCCATTACAACACAGAGAATTAGTTGCAGTTCTCCATTTCTTTCATTTAGTGGAAGACGTCATTTTCTCTTAACTTGGTCACAAAAAAAACCCCTCAAATAATTAATTTCTTTGTCTAGGCTGGTAAATGCTGAAGAAACTCAGAATTAAAACTAATGAAATTATAAGTTAGTACATATTTCTCTGGGAACTGCAGAAGTGAACTGAAGATCCTTTACTGTATAAAGCTTATACTCACAAGACTGATGCCTCACGCTCATGTTGTTGTCTTTTTCCTAAACTGGTGTAGCCTTTTTATTGGTAAAAAAAAAAGGACATTAAATTGAGAAAAACATCAAATTTCTCATTCCTTATAGATATATTCTTCTGAAGAAAAATAATCTTGCTTGTCACCCATCTTTCTTTGTGCCATTTGGTTAACTTGTGTGTTTCATACAGAACAAGTGCAATGTTTCCTTAGTGTGCACAGGTGGAGTTAGTGTTGATTTGCCTCATATTTCAGAGCAAGTTTACTTCTGCAATTGGGAATGGTTGCACATGCAAACAAATACTGTACTCAGGGGGGACCTTAGGGTCCAAGACATCTGCTGAGGAACAGCTACACATAAACACTGATCAGTGAACAGAATCTTAAGTCACACAAAGGGCAACAGATGATCCAAAAAGTAAAAAAATCCTGGCTAACAAAACGGCTTGAGCCAAACTCAAACTTTCTCTTGAATGCAGCAATGCACTTCCTACAGGGAATAGTTGGCCAGGATGAAATGTATCTCTTTAAAAAGTGCACCATAGTCATCTGTGATCTTATATTATGAGTCCATAGATAGCTCCTCCTGTAAAAACTGTAGTTTTTGTAATAAATTTTGGAAGGACTTTATTTGACAGAGAAGGTTTGACAGAGGGATCCATCCAGATGTCTTTATACAGGTGGAAAATAGTAAGTTGGCTATTCTTTTCCCTTAAGCCTTCTCATTCCCAGTCTACTCTTTCTGCTCTTCTAAAACATAACAGTGTTCAGTAGGCACATTCATATGTTCCAAAGGTTCATTCAAATCAATTTTCATTCAAAATCTTACATCCATATAAGAAAACTAAGTTTATGGGGTGCTGACAGAGACTAGTACAAACATAAAAAGCAAAACCAAAATCAAACATACAAAAAGCCCAGCCAAAAAATCACAGCCATTGTGGTTTAGTTGAATGTAAAATATGCCAAAGTAGCTGTCACATTATAGAGAAGGGAACACAATCTTTTTTTTGTAAGCCCTTTACATGTGCCAATTCTTAGGGGTTTTTTCCACCTTTGTTTTAGCAAACCAGGTTCTGAAGGGATTTCACTATTCTCTGTAAACTCACATTACCTATTCACAGAAATCATTACAATCAAAATTCCTCAGAAGACCTTGTGCTTTAATTTTTCAGCTACTGCGTAGAGCAAGACAGCAGAGACAAGCCAAGCATTTAAAAGGGTGATTGTCTGGGACTTTTTTTTCTTTTTTTTATTTACCATATTAATGATTACATTTAATGAAAACAGGGGAAAAAGACGTCAAAAATACCATCTCAGAAACTTTTATTAGAATTGTGTTCTGAGTTAAATTGCTTGATGTTATACCACAACAGAGGCTGGGCAATTTGAATGTCTGTCGGCCATGAGCAATTTTTCTCCAACACAGACACTACCATAACATATCCAATCATGGCACACTGAAAGACAGTAGGTTTTACCTAGATATTAGGAACAAATTCTTTATGTCGAGCACGGTGAGGCCCTGGCACAGGTTACCCAAAGAAGTGTTGGATTCCTCATCCCTGGAAATGTACATGGCCAGGTAGAATGGAGCTCTGAACAACCTAGTCTAGTGGAAGATCTCCCTGACCACATCAGGGAGCTTGGAATGAGATGACTTTTAAGGTCTGTTTCAACCCAGGCCATTCTATAATTCTATGATTTGTCAAAGAAGAGAACAAACTACCCACTTATAAATGAAAAAATATGTCTATATATCTCTCTATATATCTACGTATAGAGAGAACACTCCTCTCATGAATATTCCCCAAGAATCATAATGGCCAGGATACTAATTCCAGTTGAACAATTTTTGAAATAAAAGGTGTTTAGATATTTCATTAAACAAGTCTGGGTTGTAGAAAAACTCTGATTTTCCTCATACGGGTGTCGTGGAAGCAACATTTCTGTCATGGAAATGCACAATCCTTTAGATGACATTGAGGTGGGCCTGAATGAGGATTGGAGGGCTAGAATAAGACTGAAGAAATGCATCACATTAATAAAAAGGATTTTTTTTTTCTGAAGGGTCACAAGACAAGACTGACTAAGAAAGGATCAGGATTCAAAATGTTAATTTTAACAATGGGAATGCTATTTATGTATTTTCAGACTTGTTAAAAATTGCATCTATTATCAATCTGTACATATGGTTGAGAAGACCTGATTTTAAAGTAAGTAATTTAGGGTAAAATTTTTCATCATCTGTGTATGCAGGTTGGCAGTGATGGTTTGGGGATGACTGCACATGCTTTTCAAACTGGGAACTTTAGAAAATGTGACAAAAAGTTTATTAGAGCCATCACATCTTCCCATACCTTCCCCATACCTTTTTTAGGTATAATCTACTACATGGTTTGGTGAGGTAGTCTAATAGTTGCAGAAAAGGAAAATAGAAGCAAAATCAAAATCTAAACCTTATATAGACAGAAATGGTTGTCTAACTGCATCATTGTCTCTTAAACAAATGTCCAGATAGTTTTTCTCTGATTGTGTGCAGAAGGACAGTTCTTCACCCAGATGTCTCAACCATAGTCAATTATTAGCACAAATTATGAGCACAGTCATGGTTTCATTGCACTTATATGTCCAGCATATCAACAAAACCTGAAAAGGCTTTTAAAAATACATCTTTTAGGTTTCTTCTAACTCAGAAACAGAGAATGAGTAATAGCCATAAAAAGTCTTCCTAAAAATAAGCTAAAAGCCTGAAGCAATAGTGTAACAAGAAATGTTCTTACAGTAGCATGGGTTTCTGAGGGAGTAAGTAAAGATTTTTAAATATTTCAAGGTGATTCCTCAAGGGAAATACCTCATACTTCTGTGATCTCCTGGGCAAAGTACAAAAAATAAACTTACAGGGAAAAAAAATTAAATTTAAAAGTTGGTTTGTCAGAGCCAAAAAAGCATATGATGGGTGTTTATACACTTACACCAAAGAGACCTTTAAACTTGGATAGTGCATCTGGCAATTTATATATGAATTTAAAGCTTAATTTAAACCTACCAGATTTGATTGGCTTGCTGACCTCAGATTAAAAAAACCCTAATTCTCCCATGCCCATAGAAGCTACTGGGTCCAAGTGAGGGCACCCTGCCAGATATGGCTATCATCGTTTCAGATCCTGCCCTCTCACACAGATTACACTAAGAAAATCCAGTTTTGGCAATGTTCAGGATCTGAGAGGGATAAGATTTTCAGATAGCTTGACTGACAGTATCTCCTGCAGTGCTACAGGGGAGTGGTGGGCTGCTGCAGAGAGTCTCACAGGCTGTCGATGCTTTTTGTACTCCTCAGTGTCATTTCTCACATATCCAAATCACAGCTGTCACTGCTACCTTCTCTGTTCTTCTTCAGTCAGTACTGACCTACACATCTTTTACTTTGGCTGATGGATAATCCCCCATCTCACTGAGCCTATGAGGAGGTTACCTGTGTCATTTGAGGAGAGATGACAGCTGGCATAGCTGTGTCATGAGGAGAAAGGGCAGTGAAACGAGAACCTTGCTAAATGAATAGCCAAAGAGCAAAACAACTTCTGGTCCCATGCATTTTAAGAGAAGAAAATTAGTATTTCTGTCCTTAGAAAATGACTGGTTTTCTTCAAGAACAATTTATCAACAAAATTAAGGCAGAACACTTTCAATCTTACGAATATGACCACACGTTCTTAAAACTGTAGTTCCCAAAGTCATTATTTCATAGAATCATGAAATAATAGAACAGCCTAGGTCGTAAGGGAACAGCCTCGGTTGTAAGGACCTTAAAGATTATTTCATTTCCCTGCCATGGGCAACTTTCACTATCCCAGGTTGCTCAGAGCTCCATTCAATTTGGCATTGAACACTTCCAGGCATGGGGCAGCCACAGCTTCTCTGAGCAAACTGTTCCAGTGTTTCACCACCCTCACAGTCAAGAATTTCTTCCTCAGGTCTCATCTAAACCTACTCTTCATCAGTTTTAAGCCATTCCCCCTTGTCCTGTCATTCCAGGCCTTTTGTAAATAGTCTCTCTCCATCTTTCTTGTAAGTTTCCTTCAGGTACTGAAAGGCCACAGTTAGGTCACCTTAAAGCCTTTCTCTGTTCCAGGCTGGACAATCCCAGGTCTATCAGCCTCTCCTCCCAGCAGAGCTGCTCCATCCCTCTGATGCCCTCGGTGCCTCCTCTGGCCTGGCTCCAGCAGGTC
>JAWWMS010000001.1:12587610-12602219 GCA_035048045.1 Chlorospingus semifuscus
AAAAGAAAAGAAAAGAAAAGAAAAGAAAAGAAAAGAAAAGAAAAGAAAAGAAAAGAAAAGAAAAGAAAAGAAAAAAGTTTGCGTCCTCTTTTTCTTTCTTGTTTTCTCGATACTGAATCCAGTATGGTAAATACCAGTCAATAGCTTCTATTTTAGATAAATAGAAAATAATAAAAGATCTCCAGTGGAAATCTATAGATAAATTCAGATTCTTGCTTTAAATGCAAATTTGGATCTAGGGTTTATTTTGTGGCATAAATCCATCACAAAGCTGGCTCAAGGTCAGACTGGACAGCTGAGCAACCCGATCCAGCTGAAGATGTCACTGCTCACTGCAAGTGAGGTTGGACTATCTGACCTTTAAAGGTTCCTTCATACCCAAACTCTTCTACTGTTCTATTTTAAAAGACTTCTGACCTGTGCTGAACAGGACCATATATCAAACACCTAGTTTCTGGCAGGTGCAGTAATAGATCAGAGCAATCTTCCTTCATTTTCTTTTACTAGGATCATGTGATGATCCTAATATACCATATCTGTACAAATGTCTTTATTCATTTTAATTCATAAATGTTACTCTATGCTACAATTATTTAGACAATTTCTCTTTTCTACTATTGTGCATTTGGCACTGACCTATTACTTAAATTTTCCCACTTTCTTCTGCATGTCTGCTCATTTTTCAGACTTCAATCTGTTTACCTAATTTAACAAGACTGTCCTGATTGTAGATCTCGTCTTCCAAAACAGCTGCTATCTTGCTTAGTCTGTGGATCAAAATGAAAATTTGCAAACTGCAGCATGAGGTTTAAGATTTTGCTAGGACCTACTGCTTTTCTCTTTTATTATATTATTTGTGGGTATTTTTTTGATTTTCATCTGGTTTGGGGTTTGGAATGTTTCTATTTTTCTAATATTCATCTGATTATTAAAACAAATTGAAATAAGTTATGACTATGTATATTTTTTTTTTTCCTGTGGAGGATTCATTCTAGTGAAGTAGCTCAGTTTGTCTCAAAGTGCACAAAATGAATTTTCCTCTGTATTACACACATGCTGTGACACTGTTGGCGAAAGATCTTTCAACGTGGGCCAATCACAGTGAGATGTTCAGTCTGAAAAAACGTTACTTGTCATAGACAATGTATTTATGCTCATTCAGAAGCACCATAATCAGAAGGAAATGGACAGAAAAAAAAATTCTGCCTCTTCCTAATCCCTCTACAAAGTTCACTCTTAGTAACTCCACCCTAGTTTCCTCAGCTGAACACACATTTTGGAGTGATTTTTGTCTATTTTTAGAATAGACATACTGGGTCAAAAGTCTAATCCTGTGGTCTGCAAGATATACATTAAAAGAGTGCAAGCAAGAGAAAGTGTTTGCTACAGTAAGATGTGACTTCAGCCACCCTGAGGCTTAGACCCTTCCTGAGCCAAATGTGATATCTTTGTGTTTAATAAGCTTTAATGGGTTCTACATCTATGAATTTGTCTATTTAGTTTTTTTCAAGCTCAGCTGTAAATTTCTCATGTGCTGTAGCAGCACAAGTTCTGCAGTGATCAAAAAGGGCTGAAAAGGTGGGAAACACACATTGTGGAGCAAATATTTGGTCTTAAAAGAAAGAACTATATCCATCACCCACAAAAGGCCACCAAGATGGTCAGAGGAATGGAGCCCCTCTCCTCTCAGGGAAGGCTGAGAGAGTTTGGATTCCTCTGGAATAGGGAAGGCTTCAGGGTGACCTAATTGTGTCCTTCAGTACCTGAAGGGAGCCCACAGGAAAGATGGAGAGAGACTCTTTGCAAGGGCCTGGAGTGACAGGATAAGAGGGAATGGCTTCAAACTGACAGAGAGTAGGTTTAGATCAGATATTAGGAAACAATTCTTTCATGTGAGGGTGGTGAGGCCCTGGCACAGGTTGCCCAGAGAAGCTGTGGCTGCCCCATCCCTGGGAGTGTTCAAGGCCAGGTTGGATGGGGCTCTGAGCAACCTGGGATAGAGGAAGTTGTCCATGCCCACAGCAGACCCTTAATAGCTCTTATTTCAATATTGATCATCCTACTTGGCAGGCAGGTTCAAAATATTCCAAGGCAATGCAAAAGTTCACAGTCTAATTCTGCCTTTGTAACTGAGGAGAGCAGGGGTTTGTATGCAAATGAGTATTACTTAATCAATATAAAAAAAAATTGGAAGATGTCATAATGCTGTCATAAAGCAACACTAGAACTTAAGTGTCAACAGATCTCAAAACTAAACCTAGTGGTAAAATAACAGTTAAATTTTATTTTGAGAAATATATACAACCTCTTATCCTCAAAATCCCCAAACATCAAAACAGTCTCTCAAAACTGCAATTAAAATACTGCCTCATTCATCTTGTTTGAATCATTCTGCCCACTTAATTATATTTTGGAGGTATTCCCTCTGAGTGCCATTTTTCTGCACGTTTCCTGTTATCTCCATCTGGAGTTTGTTTACCAAAACTTCCTCCATTTCTCCCAGGCTTCACTAAAATGGATTAATGATGTTCATTACAACATATGATATTTGCAGGCTTTACCTTCCCTTCTGCAAGGAGACAATAATGCAGAGCTTTTCCTCAGGTTTTCTTTCAGTCTATTCTTTCAGGTGTAAAGCAAACCAGTCACAAACCATTGCAAAAGAAGAAATATAAGAAGATATTGCAAAAAAAATCTCCATTCATTCATTCATTTAAAAATATTTTTAATGACACATCTAAAAATATATATACATGAAATATATTTGTATGAATTGTTACTCTTAGGCTTACTGCTTGAAGCAGCCTAACTGGAATGAGCAAAATACATCATTATTTCTGTGTAACATTTCTACAGCAGGAACAAGATTTTACCAGCCCAGAATTTCAGATGAGATCCTTCTTTCTTTGTTTACACTTTCCTGCTGTAATAGCAGTCTAAACAAATCCAAACAGCAAAAACTGATGAGGAATATTTTCTAAGATCTCCTTGTTAATTCTTTTTTCTTTTTTTTTTTTCTTTTTTCTTATTGATCTGCTGAGTTAAAGCAGAGCTTACTCTCTTACTGTTTACTCTAACTGTGGAACTTTTCTGTAACACATTTTCCATTACTTGTGTTAATAAAGATATCATGCCTGTGTTTGGTCACCCTGTCCATATGAGTAATGTGGGGGCACAGGGAATGGAAAAGGGAAGGAAAAGTGTGGGAAGAAGAAAGAAATAGGCAAAGACTCTCAGAACTCTATATTTAAAAGCCTGAACCCCCTAATCTCCATTAGAAAATGCAGGAATGGGTTAAAAGCTGAGAGTAGAAATCTGTCCCAAAAGTTGATGGAATAGCAGACCTTTCCCAATATTAACCAGGCAATTTAATATCATTGTCTGAACTCAGCTATCTCCACAAACACAAGGCTTTTTTATGCACACAGGAACATATAAGGAAGAAAGAAAAAACATTTTTCATGAGGTGCTTGATTCTGTTTTTCCTGAAATCTAATTCTCTATCCCACAATCACATTTTGTCATTTTTGAGTACTAAGGCTTTTTTATGCACGCAGGAACATATAAGGAAGAAAGAAAAAACATTTTTCATGAGGTGCTTGATTCTGTTTTTCCTGAAATCTAATGCTCTATCCCACAGTCACATTTTGTCATTTTTGAGTAATTTTTTTTAGCATTATTAATAAAGAATTCCCATAAAATTATAAACAGCTGCAAGTCAAATTGTCAGGAAAAAGTAGTATGCCATTCTATTAGGATATTACCATATGACCTTCCATGATAAATTGCACATCCATGGCACAAGCAAGGCAGTAATGATGTGTTTTGACAATATTTGTACCAGCTCCCACAACACACTTTGGTTACCAACCAAGAGGTAGTAGCCTTCCCTGAAACGTAATTGTAAAATAAATAAGCAAGCATATAAACAAGCATTAAGATGTGTCAGGATGTATCAGAATGTGTGCACTGGGTTATGTCTGGCTGCAAGTCTTTGCATGGGAAATATGACTGTGTTCATTAAAAAGTGCTTTGGGCGGTTTCAGTTTTTGTAGAAATTGTGCACCAGCTACATACAAATGGCTGTTTCCACCCTTTCCTCATAGTTTTCCTACCATGAAAATCACACTTCCCAGTGCCCACAGGCCTTCTGAGTAATGGCTTTACCCATGCCTAAAAACCACCCAGCTCCAGTGTAAGACACAGTGTGATTTGTCAATATGCAGAGGTTTTTTCAGTACATCAGGAACCCAAACCTTCAGCTTATGTGCACCAGAGGTCATGTTCCATCACTGCAAAAAGAGAACTGCGCTTGCCTGAGGACTGTAGAGCTGGAAGCACACAAAGTCAAGGACGTTGCACTGGAAATGTCTTGACACCTATAGTGCTTTTCCTTTAACTCAGTAGGATTCTCTGTATTTTAAGTGAAATAAAAGAAATTTCCAGGGACTCTGTTGTGTCGCAATCTACCAGAATGAAGGAATTTTTAAAGGCCAAAATCAGTGAAGCTTCTTAAAGTAATGAGCACTCTCTGGAAGGTGGCACAAAATGGCCTTCAGCAAAGCAGAGTTACTCAGGAAATAATAGATTGAACTCCAAACTACCTGAACATCAAATGAGAAAATGCAAAGCAGTGCAACTTGCAAAATATGAATGTAAGATAGGTCCTAATATCTCAGAACCATGGGCTATATATTTAATCCCTTCAGCTGGCATTAGGAAATGCTATTTGGAACTATGCAGAGCATGTAAAAACAATCATCTTCTGTTCTCTGTTCTCATACTTTTGGGCAGCCATAAGTGTGGGAGGGTTCCTGCTATGTTTCTGCTTAATCCTGCTATTCATTTGTGGATCTGCCATCCAGGAATTTATCTAATCCCTCAAACCTGCTAATTACAACTCCCCCAACAATTTCCTGTGGCAGGAAGCCTCACAACTTTATTTTCTGTTTTGTAAACTCTCTGTCTCCAACCAATCTCACTGGTTTCACCAAGTGCTTCCTAGCTTTTGTGCTGTGGCTGTTGAAAAGGAAATCCACATCCAGTTTGCATGCTGCACCATGACTTCTCAAGCCCCTGCAACTTCCCTGTTTGGAGACTCCACTGTGCCTGCCCTGGTTTTGTCAGGCTGAGCCACAATTTTACCTTACAGAACCCATATTCCCACTTTCCCAGCAGGCTGCATTCCCCTGAACTCAGTTTTCTAAATTCCCATTGACTGTGCCATCTTACCTGTGGGAGCCAGGCTGGTCTGAGGCTCCCAGCACTCCCTAAAGCTCAGAAGTGGCAAGATTTACACGAAGAGGTTTGTAAGCCTATAGAAACAAAATAAATCTATACTAAATCTATGTTTTCTGAACAATCATATCTCTACAATCTAAATAAACAGATATCCCTGTATATTTAGCAGGATTTGAGTATAAACTCCTCTGCACTTCCCTGAATAGGTATGAGCAGAGCACGTGTTTAAAGGCACCAAATATTGCCACCAAATTTTGTTAACATTCCCTTGGCACAGCAACCAAGCACCAGGCTCCAGCAGTAAATTAATAAGAATTGCTACCTTCAGTAGTGCCCCAAAATAGTATGTTATTTACTGTGCTTCAAAATTCTTGTAGAAAAGTCATTCCAAGAAAATGTCAAAGTGTTTCTGTGGAAAAGTGCATTGAGTGAGGTTGAAGCCTCTGAGAATTTGACATCACAACAATAATTTTATACAGACTACTACTCACCAGATTCCATTAATTCTTAATAATCTTGATTTTAATAAAAATTTTAAAAGTATTACAAGAAATAATGCCAGTCCAGCTGAGGCAGGGTATTTGAAATATCCTCTTTAAAAATCAGGCTGAAATGTTGCTCATGGTCTGTTAACTTGCATTCTGTCAGCAAATCCTAACTTGACATAAAATGGTTTCTGCAAATCAAACACCGAAGTAAATATGGGAACTTGCAGGAACTTTATAAAGTAGGTTTTGCATCATTAGAAAAAGTTAAGTGTTTTAATCCATGATTCCTTCCTGGTCTATTACTAATGAAAGATTCATTAAATTATCTTCATAAAGGTCAAAATGCTAATTAGGAAATTTTCTTCAATGATAGATCAGAGATGTGGGACAAGTTATTAGATCAGCTGTTTCTAGAGTTCAAACATCCATTTCTTCATCTTAAAAACATAATACAATTCAAAATAAAAGCTGAATTTTATGTATTAAATATTTCTTCTTTTTTTAATTGGGTAGAAAATTATCTTGAAAGGTTTGAGTTTACATAAATTACACTTTAGTTAAATTTATGTACAATTTTACATGTATGGTTACTATTTCCTTATTAGCATCAATACAATACAAACAGTTATAAAATAATTTTACAAATAACCTTAAAATCAGTAAATGTACTAATAATTTAAGATATGAACATTTAAATAAAATGCATCTTTCTAAGTTAGGAAGAATTAAAATACAACAATATTTGAAGAGCAAGAAAAAATATAACCTAATTTAAATGACAGGATATAATATCCCTGTTCAATCTGAATTTTAGAAATGAAGAATCAGCCAAGAATTTATAGCTGTAATGATCCATCTATTTTCCTCACTCATACAATAATTAAGAAAACACATGTAATGCCTCAGGAAACTGAAATACTGGCATTTCTTATTCTTGTTGACACACTGCTTTAAGTGTCATTTTGTCAGATGTATTGAAGATGTGTATTATTGCACAAAAAGTAATCTTGAATTCCAAAACTGCAAAACACACATAGTAAACACCACAAACATCTCTGGCTTAATTGCAACAGCATTTAATACAAGCTTTTATTACAAAAGCATTTTTAGTAAAATGACAGGGAAGCAGAGTTAAGTTTTATACTGATAGTTCCCATCTCACCTTCAGGATCCAAACTGAGCTATTCATTACCACCAGAAAATTGCCACAAGCTATGAGGATGTCATTCACTTAATGTGCTCCTGATGACAGGCAGTGTGAAAAAAAGCTTCCCAAAAAGTTTTTATAATTAGTACAGGATTAAAATGTCCAGACATGTTAAAAATAAAAAGAAGTACCCAAACCTTGAAGTCAAATTATGATGTAGCCTGGACTCTGCAATCATAGGCTCATCCATCATCAGCTGAGAATTTACTCAAGTTCTCATTTTTCATTTCTCCCAGGTATGATGATATGTCCAGGCATTAATTCAGCTGATAATGAAAGATAATTAATTCATGTTTCTTAATAATTGCAGGATACAGAGTCAAAAGACATATTCATACCGACTTCATAGGTTTGGTCTTTTATGTAGATATAGAAAACACGAAAATTTTGTAAAATTTTATTGAAGGCATATGTGTTTTCCCTGATACCAGAGATAAACGAAAAAATGTAAAAATTTAATGGAACCTCCTTGTAATTTTTTTTTAATGGAGTTATGTTGGCTAATCTCTGGTTTGGATTGTGGGAAATGAAATGTGAGTATTTAGCCAATATATTCCTGGCCTTGTTTTCAAAACACGGAATCATTTATGTTGGAAACAACCCTCAAATTCTTAGAGTCTAACCATCAACCCAGAACTAGCAAGTCCACCACAAAACCACATCACCAAGCACCACATCTACAGGGCTTTTATTTCCAGGGCTTTGGTAACTAAGGAATCTTGTAAGCAAATATTTCTACCTTATTCTGAAACCACTGATATATAGTAATTTCTTGAATGCATATCACCACTAAAGAGATATGATCCCTAATGAAGAAAAGATTTTAGCCTGAAGTCCAGTCACAGAGGAAATATCTACACTCAGCATCTAATATGGTGAGAATACATCTAGATTTAGTGTAGTTTTAACATGTACAATACATTTTATTTAATCTCTTTGTAGGCTGCAGCCTTGACAAAGATTATTATTTTAGCTGTTCATAGGAAGAAGTGACACACCCTACACTCTGATGAGAACAGCACGCAGCCTTGCTGCCTGTGAATGAAGTCCCAGCATTGCTATGACTTTGGCCCAGTTAATTGAAAGAAAGAAACAACAATGCCATCAGTGTGATATATTGCATAAACTAAAGATAAGACTGTAATAGCCAAGGACTCCAGGGAAATTTGGAAAGCGTGAATAAATGTGCAGAAAATTGACTCTTAACAGCTGCTTGTAGGGACTCATCTGGTACCTGCACCAGAAGTAAAAACATACCAGTGCTTTGACTATTGTATTAGCCTAGAAATGATTGCTGTGTAAACAGAACTCTCCCATATTCCTCCTTTTATAGAGTAAAAGTTTCCCAAACAAGAGGTAGATAAGAGGTTAATCTTTTGGGATCTCTGCCCACAGCAAGGAGTAAGAGCCCCTCAAAAGGATTGCATGACAACCTATTATTTAACCTCTGAATCTGTGTCAACAAAACAGCATCAAACTTAATTCATTTAAAAAAAAGTAATAGAACCTTTACACACCTTAAAATGTATAGATGCCATTTATTAGATACTCTGTGTAGTCTGAGACATAAAACTGATGGTGAGATGTAAACTCCCAGGCATTATATCACCAGCCCAGAGCAAAGGCAGTTTTATGAACAGAGCATCGAGTAGAAGCACATCACAGCTGTGCCAAAAAAATGATCTCTGAGAAGATTTACAAATGCTGGAGTAAAAATGCAAAACATGAAAAGTAAAGACAGGCAAACATTCTAGGTGAAACAGGTTGTGTTAATTCCTCATTTTTGCTGTAGCTACTCATGTCTTTTCCAAGCCAAATGTGAGGTGCCACCAGTGTAATAGAACTTCCTATCAATAACTCATATTTCTATAACTTAAAGCAAATCTCCCCCCATGTTCTGTCAGAATGTATGTCTTGTGGCCTAGAAGTTCAGTCTTTAATGGCTAGTGCTGTCTGACATTGATAGCAAATATCTGTTTGGTGGATGGAGTACATCAATATGATTTCATTGGAACCAATTCAAGGAAAGAACAGAGTCTACTTTTGGTGGTTCTGAAGCTTTCTGGACATCATCTGAAAAAGAAACCAGAGATCAAAACCATCCACTGACTGTGCAGGAGGTGTATGTCAGGGTATATCTTGGCATTCTTTTTCAATGACCTCTTAAGTTGTACACCCACAATTTCTTTCCCCTGGAAATCAAAACACCATGGAAAATACTGTCCATGTAAATATTCAATGTAGCCACCAGACACATCATCATTACAGTTTTGGAGTCTGAGGACAGGTTTGCAGCCAAAAAATACCTTAAAAACCCTATCAACCAGGCTGAACTCAAAATTCAAGGATGGTATCAACTGGGAAACAAGACATTTAAATGCACTTGAGGAAAACTTAAGAATTACACTTAGTCAGACAAAAGGTCTGTCCAGTGCCATGTGTATCCTCAGTGAAACCTACAAAGGGATGCCATAGGATGAACAAGAATAGGCAGGAATACCTGATGTTTCTGCTAAAAGTGTTCATTGACTCCAACTATTTTCATTTTATAAAGTTCTTACAGACCAAGAATAATCTTTCTGATGCAGCAAGTCTTTGCAGATTGCTCTTACACATATTTGTCCAATCTCACCCACAATTTTCATCAGTTTAAGCATCCATGTTGTACTATTCTAATGAGTTGCACAGACTTATTCTCTGCTATATGGAGAACCAAGTCTTGTGTGCTTTGCATCGACTCTGACTGGCTTGTTTTGAGTCTCACTGCCTGCATTGAAAGAACTGGGAACAATTAATCCCTATTTCCTAATGCCTCTCAGGATTTTGTATGCTCTGTAATACCTAGTTCTCTCTCTTATGCCTTAGCCATTCCAATATTTCTTCATACAGAAGAGGCTCTTTATCCTTGTTCATGTATCTTTACCATCTTTCACTGAACATTTTTCTGTTCAGTTATTCTCTTTTAGAGGTGAACTATGCAAGATATGGAGAATCCCCACACTTTCATGTACAAGATATGGACAACCCAGGAATTCCACAGTGTTTTAATGATATTCTCTCTATTTCTTTTGATGAAGTCTCAGAAAGTCATAATATTTGATTTTCTCTTTTGTCTGCTCCTGTGCATTGAGCTGACATTTCCACAGGATTTTATGCCATAAAATCAAATTCTTGTTTCTGAGTAGTAACAGGCAGCTTAAAGCTTTTCATAGCATTCACATGTAAAATTAGGATTGATCATCCCCATGTGCATCACATTTAAACACTCTGAATTTATCCTGCCATTTATTGCCCAGCTACTTGGTGCAGCTATAAGGTGTCTTGACAACCTTCCATAGTTAGCACTTGTCCTTAGACTATTTAATAACTTAATATCATCAGCAATTTTGGTCACTTTATTACTCATCCTTTTCTCTGACTAGGAATGTGTTCCACCACAAACCCCTTTGGAACTCCTCAGTTATGAGCCTACCACTTCTATCTGGTTCTAAATGAAAAATATTTAACAAATCAAGTGAAGATAAAGGAGGAATAGCAGAACAATATATATGTGGAAAAAAATGGTTAAGTAAACCTAGAGAACATGACTTATGCTTCCATGGGAATTATTAGTTCTATTTCTAAGGGCCTGAAAAGATTTCCATAAAGTCATGAGTTCCTAGGGCTAAAAAGACTTCTGAAGCACATGTCAAAATGCAAAGAAATTCCATGTTGTTTCTGTGGCACTGGAAAAATCAAAAAATCTCAGACACAGTCAGCACTTATGAGTTCTGTAAAAGTATAAGGGTTTTTGGTATGAAGTCTGGTGCCTCTATTAAACAGAAAATTTACAGCCCTTCTTATATCTACCTAATCTTAATGCCTCATAAACAAATGCCCTGGAGCAAAAGTAAATTAGTAGCTATCGAGGTTGCGTAAACAGAGATGCTTGGGACTGATTGCATTAAATTAACTGTTTAATTGAATACATTTGCCTGATTGAGTAAAACGACAATTGTGTCAATGTTTTTTCTAATTGTGTTAGTTTGCATGGCTGGTTCACTGCCCTTTCTTGAGCTGATAGTAATCACTAATTTTGTTGCTCATGAAGCTGTGATAACAAGCAGATGAATTGACATTCACATTGCTGTCCACATAGATTGAGAAGTAAAATGGACCTCCTTCTATCCTTTTGACCTCAAAGCTAGGTGCATCCTATTAAAAATTGACATTGTCGTCCTGCAATACCTGTGGGCATAAGAATGATAAGGAAAGGCTATGCAGGTTGCAGAGGAACAAATTTCACCCATTTTAAAGAGGTCAGAAAATCCTCCTACATCAATGGAAGACATTTTCTCACCCTTCAGACTACTGAATTTTTTTTTCTAATTTATTTTATTTTATTTTATTTTATTTTATTTTATTTTATTTTATTTTATTTTATTTTATTTTATTTTATGTTATTCGTTTTCCCTTGGGATGAAATCAAGAGCTCTTAACAAATATTTAGGGAAAAAAGGTGGAGGGAGAGGGAAGGATGAAACCTCATGCAGCTGATTCTGTTTTGTCTCTGAGTCCTGATGAAACAGCAGAAGTCAAATCCTTCATCTTCACAGCACGACCTAAACTACATGTGTTCTCATACCTTAAGCATGTCAAGCAATAAATAACTCTTGGGTAGTTGACTAGTCTGCAGAGAGAACAAAGAGATTCTTTTTCTCTCTCCCATTGTAAAGAGTCCCACTCAGACAATTTAATCAGTGAGATTTAGTGTATTTCATTAAGTACCTATTAATTAAGACAAACATTTTTACTCCACAGTGCAGACAAAAGAATAACCACATCATACATGTAATACCAAAGTTGAGTTCTCTCTTCCTATGCTTATTTAATTAGCATACAGAGAAGCAGATTTGTTCCTTACCCCCTCTTGCCATCTTTTAAGAGACTCACTGACCCTTCTCTTTCTCTTGTCCTGACAAGAGATGATCTCCAAACTTCTGTTTATAAAAGTTGCAGTTATGATGCAAACAAAAAAATTCCTCAGTTATATGTAATAAAAATGCCTTTTGTGAGGAAATTTCAGACTAGCTCTCCGTTCACCTAACCTGTGCCAAATAAAATTGACATTCACAACAACTTTATGCCTTTGCAGCAAAAACAAGATAATATCCATTTAGAAAGTCACTGCCATCATACATTACCCACAAAAGCCAGCTATAATAGTTACTCCACATAATTAGGTAAATCCTGTTTCTGAATCAAAACTCAGAAAAGCCAGTCCAGAATCAGACTGCAAATGTAGACACAAAAAGACTTCTGAAGACAGGTATCTTGTTCTTAACAGTTCATGTATATTAACATGAGATTTCTTTGTTTGTACTACTCTTTTTTGCTGTGGAATAATGAATGTTTTTAATATATACGTTGCCCTGTTTGTAAACCACAATTTCTGTAATAGTCTTTCTACTTCTACTGATTAAGTTACCTCCCACATTGGTGATGGAATTGATATACATTTATTGTACTGGGATTTTTCTGGCACTTAATGTTCTAAATAACTAAGCAATGTCAATAACTCATGCCTCTACTGCAAATGTACTATTAAAAGTGAGCCTGTTTCCTATCTTAGTGTACAACATAGAACAAATGAAAAATGATTAAAATTATGCCCAAAGCAACGTCAATTACTTGTTCATCATGTGACAATGAAATCCTGTTTAAAATTTGAGGGGTTTAATGAAATACATTAGCAATTCAGCTGCAACCTCTCCCCAGCATTATTTCTGCATTTCTCCTTTCCCTTGGTGACACAGCTCAGCCCCTGACACAAGGAGACATGTGGTTTTTTCACCTAGAGGGCAGGTTTTTTGGTGAAACCCTACCTTTTAGTTATTTATTTCTATTTTTACTTCTGGAAATTCAGAATACTGTGCAAGAAAATTGACAAGTATTTATGACCTCGTGCAAGACCAGAAGAAAAGGAAGAAAAAACCTGACCAAAACCTCAATGACTCACAAACGTGACTACTTCCATAATGTTTCTACTTTATCAGACTGCCCACATCTCAGCTATTCTCCAGCTGATGACACAGAAAATGACTAATCTTTTTCTCACATGTTTTTATCTTTCATTGTGTTTTCAGATTGGCAAACCTTCCTACTGAAATACTGACATATGACTTTTATTCTACCTTTGAATCTAGTGATATGGTGACTTACTTTTAAATATTTTTTTTTGCAGGGATCATGCAACACTCTTTTGCTTTAAGCTCAAGTACTGTATATATTCTGGATATGAATAATTTCAGTGTCTTGTAATAAGTGTACAAAGACTAAGTATAAGTTGGTGAAAAAGTCCAAATATTGCAGGAAAATCTCATCTAGGCAAATATATATTAAGTGTTCTGTGTAAGACAAAAAGAGACAGCAAGGCCCTTCAAACATGTCTATTAAACTCAACTTCTATTATTATCCTATCTTGGAATTTTTTAAAACTTATTTCCTGCAAAATATTTGGAACTTTTTTTAAATTTCTGTTTCACTTGTTCCAAATGTATAAAAAATTCTTTTTTTTCAGCAAGGTATCAGGTATCAGAGTGCAATGAAGGTTTTGTATTTCTACTGCATACAAAGGAAAAGGGTGCAATGACTTCCTGCAAAGAAATTACAGATAGGCATATTAAAAAGATGTAAGTACCTATATGCATGTGTATGTAAATTTTTGTATACTCTGATTACCCATGTTGGGCTCAATTTCTCATCAATAATAGGGGGCCTCAAATATAGGGAGTAAATGTTGTGTTCTTCTTTTGATTCTTTATGTGGGTAAGGTAATTCTAGCCCTAAAAAAATCAAAGGAATTTCCTCTCAAAAATAATTTTAGAAGACTTTTTACTTTTTTCCCAATTTTTTCTTTTCCTCTTGTCCCATAATTTTTCTGCTCCAGTGGTACCTCCTCAGCTGGAAGTTGTCAGCCCAGGGAATATTGCTAGCTTGTCTGGGATGGGTTTACATTCTCTTCAACATATCTGCAATTTTACATTGTTGGATGCAATCTGGACATGAAGACAGGTTGAGACAACATGTCTGAGAGTCAGACAGGAATCCCAATATGGCATATACACAATATAGCTGCTTCACAGTCCAGAGCTACTAATAAAGCTGAGCTACCAAAATCCTTCAGAAAGCAGCTCGTTCCGTACATCTTTCTGTCAGTGCCAGCAAGCCTGAACAGAAATATAGATTCTCTGGCTTTATAGAGAAAGCAATACATTTTCTCAGTTACATCTTCCCAGCATTTAAGACAAGGGACCATAATTTCTCTGGACAGCCTCTTCTGTCTGTATTTTTCCATTGCATCTTTTTACTGGATAGTATTCACAATATCAAATTCTGTATCTTGTTTCCTGATAACCCACACGTTTGCACCCTACATTGATAACAGTGATGCTGACATGACTGATAGCAATGAAAAGTCTCTGTAAATCTCTTTTTTGAAAAAGAATTTTCATTTCTGCTGATAATGAGATAAGATAAAGTGACTCAAGTCTGGGGTGGGGGATAAGAATAGGTTCATAAGAGGATTAAGCCCAGCACCTTTGGGGTGGAGGCCATAGCCCCAGGTTTTTCTGCTGCCAGGCTCCCACAGATTCCTGCACCAAAGCAGGGAAGGAGGAGAGGTTTTGGTGTGT
>JAWWMS010000001.1:12604268-12625774 GCA_035048045.1 Chlorospingus semifuscus
TATTCTGTAATAGAACAGAGCACAGATAGCAAAAAATTTTCCCTGAATCAGACAATTTTCAGAACTAGCGGTGAAGGAGAAAAATAAAAAGTAATACTTAATTAAGCTTCAGCCAATAATATGTGTTCTTTTGGATTAATTTTCCTTCACAGTTTTTTATTGCTTGATGAGAGGTCCTTCTAAAAGCAAAAGGTGAAATATTTAATTTCCATATGTCAAAGTAATAGATTTTTTTTTTTTCTGTGAAAGCAACAGAATACTGTATTTCACAACAGAGGAATTCTATGTTTAGAAAAACACTCTCCTCCTCTTCACTATTCCAGCTAAAGGGATGGATTGAATCTGCTCTGATTTTGAGATTCTAAATGGTTTTAAACATTCTACAACTCAAGTCTTCAGTTGTCTTACTCTTTTTTAGAAGAAAAAGGAGCCTGAAAAATGCCGGCATTCTCCACAACAATAAACTAAATAAACAATCCCCCTCTGATTCCTTGCCTGTTTTCAATGCACTTCTGAAGTCTGACCTCAGGTTGAGGTCAGCAGAGGTGAAGGGTACACTTTGGTTTTTCTTGTCTACCATTAACTCCTGTAATAAGAAAATGAGCTTTGCAAAGAGCCTGTCAAATTTGTCAGATTTGTGGTGCTATTTTTTAGCTTCCAGGCCTCTCTGGACTTTAAAGCAGAAGAACTGCCTCAGGTGCCTTCAAAAGTCAGGTTTGCAGGTTTTTTCATCAGACAGACACACCACAAAGACTGTACAAATCCTTTTTTTTTTTTTTTTTAAGCAGAATTTATAGCTCTTGAAATGGAGATTCATGTCTCATTCTCCTACTAAAAAACAACTCAGCTATCTGCAAAGCAATCCAAAGCAGGCAGATCCTGCCTGCTCCCAAAACAGATTGAATTTAGCGTGTTCTGGCTCCTATTTCCCTTCTGTTCCAAATAAATTTTGAGATCTTTGTCATATTGCTGTATTACCAGCCAGCCATGGTTCCAGCAGTGCTGGGGATGCAGATAATTTTTGTAACACAATGTACTACCTTTTTAAGATGAGCTAGAGGAAAACAAACCAAGTTTCTGAGCCCTAAGGTAGTTTTTAGCTTTTCAGTTGAAACTTTTCCTACAAATACATCCTAATGATATTTAGGGTCCTTAAATATGTGTAGCTTCTGCATTAAACAGAGTTTTAAGGATATCTGTGACAGACATCAGCTCTCAGACTGGTGAATGATGCATTTATTTTTGGATCAAGGAAGTTTTAAATAAAGAATAAGCAGATTATCAGATCCTATATATTGAATCCTACAAATGTACCAGATGCTCTTTGTTTGGAGTTTCATTCTTCTTTCTCTAGGTTTCACATTTCATTTATTGTTTCATAATGTGTAGAAAGGTATTTTGGTGTGAAAATGCTTTCATATCTATAGAAAATTCTGTGTTTTCTTCAGAGTTGCCTGTGAACCTCCTTTTTCCTCAGTGGAATCAATTTCCTAAGAATTCCCCCTTCCTTGCCATCCTCTCCTTCTTCCTATAGTACTTCAGACTAAAATAATGGCACAGTAAAAAATTGCAAGATAATAGCTTTCTATAACAGTCTCTCTAAGTAGTTTGGAGTTAGAAGCCTTTGGTTCAGTTGCTCTTCAGGATAAAATCTCTCCTCAGCTTTCCAAATTAATAGAGAGGCTGAATTCTTATGCATATGTATTATCTGCTATCTAGTTAGGATTATCTAATTGTCCAGAGTGACTGAAATACCTCCCTTAGTCCTATCTGGAAAAAAATCTTCAAGGTAATTTATCATAATAATGCAAACCCATTGAAAACCTTTGTTATAGATGAGTATAATTTCTTGCAATACATTGTGAGAGGATAGGTTGACAGATTACTGACAATTAAGATCTTACTTATCAATTCACATTGCTCAGGCAAAGACCTCAGGCTCACACCCTGTAGTAAGCTTTTGTCACATAAAATCAGATTACTATCTCAATATTAATCGTTATGTCATGCTTTATATTTGCTGATTTATGCAATCATAGTGCAGGATCCTTACATAGAAGCCCACTGAACTTCCCTTTAGGATTTTATTGTTAGGCAAAGTATTGAAATATTTAATAACACCATCAATGCCTGGTTCTGTTTCTAAAAAAATATCACAGCAACAATGTGTTACTTCTCAGTGTAATAAAAGGAAACTTTATGAGCTTTTCCTATAAGTCAGGCAGGAGTTCAGGTCGTCATTATTGGATGAAGCCTGAAGGAGCTGTGGAAACAAAGGTTTGCTGGTCCGTACATGGGACTGGAGGCACATAAAGGTTTTAGATGAGGACATTCAGAATTCCCATCTGCTGTGGCACTTTATGCTGCTTTCTTCTGTTATTTTTATTCCTGTTTATTTTCCAACAATAGTAAGTGAGTCTGTGAGCTCCTCATGACAGTGTAGTCAAGGTTCTTCTGAATACTGTTACTGGTCTTTTTAATTACATTAACTTCAAACACAGGCGCTCATCCTAGACATGTTGTTCATGTATCACTCAGGGAAGGCTTAAAATTATTAACATACAGTCAGAGCTGCTATCAGTGAAGTGCTCAGGAGAACCACTGCTGGGATCCACCAAGGTAACAACATCCCTAGCAAGCAGCAGGTTTGTTTTCTGACAGTCATCTGGTGTCAATGCTTTAGGAATGTTCTGGGACACTGCCAGACAAAAGAATTTAATGGGTTTACTCTGCTCTGCTAAGAAGCCTGCAAACTAGCTCAATATGCTGGAGGAAGGAAGTCAGAAAAGGTTCAGGATTAAAATAATCCTAGGCAGATGAATAAATTCATACACAGCTATTAAACCCACAAAGTTTCCTGAGAAAAGTCAGCAGGAAAAGAAAGCACATGCCACAGCAACCCATGGGATCATGCACAAAATGCTAAGCTTGTCATGTTCATTCTTATAATTGTAACACCTCAGGTATGATAGAGACTCATAAATATTGATATTTTAAAATCTGGGGTTGTTTTCCCTAATGTTAATATATTGTCAAGACAGCTGTCAGTCACTAAGCCACTAGTCACATTTATCCCAAGGGATAAAGCACAGATTCCTAAAATACTCATCACCTTGAGGAAGCAAACAATTGCTTTCGATAGGCAGGTGTTCAAGAATTACAGGCTGCAGGAACAACTGCAAGATTTCACTCCAGTGAAAGGAAAAAAACACAGTTTAGACTGTAAAAGTGACAAGAAAAATAATGGAATGAAAACCAAAAGATATAGTTGGATTTCACTGCTGTTTTTCCAATGCACACCACCTGACAAGTACTTTCAGTTTCTTATCTGTGTCACATTATATTTGTGAAATTTAGTGAGGAAAAGGAAAAATGTACTTCTAACCTTCATTATTGACATACCTATTAAAATAATAGTAGTAAACAAAATGTAAATATAACCTGTTCCCTTAAATTACACCTTATCAGCATAATTTTCAATTTAAGCATGGATTTCAAAAGATTCAGAACACATGAAATTAAGTGTAGAATAATGAATTATGTTGAGAATTAACTGGGAGTTCTATGTTTGTGAGTGTGCATGTGTGAATTACTGTCACTCTATGAATGTTTCTCCCAATGATAAGCAAAGAAACTTATCAAATTGACAAACTTCTTTGTCAATTAAAGAACACATATGGCAGCTGTCATCAGCTGCTTCTTCTCTTCAAAATTTGTCTTGTAAGTTTTGATTTTTTTCCTTACTGAGAAAGATATAATATTAGATCATTTACTGAACACAGAAAAAGATACATGAATACTAGAAATACAATTGTACACGTTACATTTTTAGGAAAAAAATGAACAAAGAAAGTTAAAAGTTCCTTGTCAATGACAAATTCCTTGTCAGTAAACTGTGCTTAATTGATAGATCAATAGTAAAAATGCTCCTTTAGCATTTAGTAGTATGTTGTTGTATTGGTTTTGACTGGGAAAGGTGATTTTGTCCATAGTACCTGGTATGGTGCTGTGTTTTGGACTGGCATGGAAGCAGTGTTGATAACACAGGGATGTATCCGTTATCACTGAGCAGTGTTTGCACAAAGCCAAAGCCATTTGTGTCTCTCAGACTGTTCTACCCGTGAATAGAACAGGGCTGGGGGTGTATTACATTAAAATCCACATGTTCTGTAGGGTCAGTGGTCGGAGACAGGGACGACACAGACACCCCAAATCTCCAGGTCACAAATAGGGTGTTTCACAGTTGAGAACCTTCTTATATAGGGAGTTCAAAACTCCTGGGTCTAGACAGCTCATTGGTCTGATCTTTTACACCCCCCAGATCCTGGACCAGTGATATGCCCACAGTTTAGGATGGGATGTAACTGGTTGAGGTTCTTGTCTTCCGTTCCAGAGGCTGGTTTTATGGACCCGTCTGGGCAGCCACATTGATTGCCCAGTAAAAGCCAGCTTGTACTGCGATATAATGTGGCAACAGGGGTGCACAGGGCACTGGGAGGGGACACAGATGGGACAGCTGACCCCAACTGACCAAAGGGATGTTCCAAGCCATATAGCATCATGCCCAGAATATAAAATAGAAGGGGGGGAAAGAAGGAAAGGGAGATGCTCAGAGTGATGCTCTCTGTCTTCCCAAGTTTATATAATGAAACCCTGCTCTCCTGGGAATGGCTGAAGAGCTGCTTACCAGGGGAAACAGAGAATGAACTCCTGTTAATATTGTGCATGGCCTTTTTTTTTCCTATTAAACTGTCTTTATCCTCAACCACGAATTTTCTTCCTTTTACCCAACATGTCTCTTCCCCAGTGAGCGGCTGGGTGGGGCTTAGCTGCCTTCAGGGTTTAACCATAAGTGCCCTTTAAAGCAAGGATACTAAAAATTCAGACCATAGTTTAGTCAGCCTGGCAATCTGAGAGCTGGAGAGTTTGATATAGTCAGGGGGTTTCTCTCTCTCTTTTTTTTTTTCATGTCATAGTTTTCTCTAACACCCTGTAACCAGAAAAAATTGGCAGCTGAGAAACTTATTCAGGCCAAGTGCTTAGTCTTTCAAGAACAGCAGGTGGAAAAGCAAAGTGTAAAGAAAGAAGAAAATGCCAGTGCTTTTATGTGCTTTACCAGTCCCTAATATGAAGTATTTGGTCTGTCAAGTTCCTCTGGGACTATAATACTTATTATATATCTGGAAACTTGAGGAAATACTTGACCACAGTTTGTTTCTGTCCCCTTGTGTCATCTCAGATAACACAGGAATCAGAACCGCACCAGATCCTCTTTCCTGATATTTTGGGTTTAGGAGAAGGGATAGACACTGGGGTAATGAAAAATCAGAATTCTGACTCAGTTTTTGATCAGTTTGAGCAGTATTAAATGAGGATTCTATAGGAATTTACTGAGGTAAGATTTGAGTAAGGTGTAGCTAACAGTTATATTTCTAGAGAAAATCTTAAGGGCCCTATTATTTTGGCCAGATATATGCTAAAGCAAAACAGGAATTACACCTGTAAAGAGGAAATGGGATACTAAGCAAAATCTTTAGCTGAAATGATCCCTAACACATGACAAATGTGCTAAGATGAAACGAGCAAGAACGAAATACAGAACTAAGAGATAAAAGTGCTGTTATGACTGGTAAAAAGTTTCAAGGCTGTATATCAGCACAAGTTATCCCAGAAATTATCTATATTGAATTACTATATTTATGTTGGTTACACACACAAACAACACACATACATTAAGATGAACAAGAATGATGGGTACAAATTTCACTTCTGGGAGGAAGAATAGTCACTGTAACAAACTAGAAGGAAGCTAGTAAGTGTTCTGCTTTGACATCCTAAATATACAATAGGCAAACTATACCTCCCTCAAGAGTAATCAAACATTGTTCAGCTTTTAATCTATCAGTTAGCCAAATTAAATGAGATAAAGTTTAACTGACTATAATTTGACTTGAGTTTCTGTCAGAAACTAAACAGTTTTTCTATCTCCTTCATCCTTTCCTCCATCTGTAGAAATGTTGATTTGGGACAATTCAAACCATTATAAAACATTTTGTGTTATATAAACCCATTTCTATTTTTTTTTTTTTGTTTTAGTTTGATTGATGGTCTTGTTCTCTTTTTATATTTTTTTAAATTAAAAGTCTAAATGCTTTAATTTTAAAGTATTCAAAAAAAAAAAAAAAAATCTGCAGCTATTTTTAGCTTTGAAAATTCTTTGGCCTCCTTGAGTTCTATTTTCCATCAAAAGTTACTGTCCGTGGAATAAGATCACAGGAGGTCAGAGAAGATAATTCAAGAGCCCCTGTGGTCTTATAAATGTTGTGAATATAAGTTGAGAATTGAATAGGAAACACATTTGTGAACATAGAGACCAAAGTATTTTGCAGACTATCAAATCGGGCCCTCCAAAGCTTGTGAAAAGACCTGTACAGTAACAACATCATATTTGTTTTGAAAAGCACCTGTAATAAAGAGCATGACTCTTTCTAATGAAAATCAGAATTAAAGAAGGAGTATCTCAGCTGAGATGGATGATACAGGTTATGTTAGACAGTGCTGATAAGTACCACAAGTTGTGCTCATGGGCTTGTGATTTGCTCTTTTGGGATGCAGCAGTGGAAAAGGAAATCTGGCAGAAGTGATTGGGGAAACTGACACAGCTCAGAGGAGAAGAGGAAAATAAATAAGATATTAGATGTCTTTCACCTAGACATTACTGTTTTGGATTCTCTCTTATTAATTGAATCTGATAAAAAAGACATAGATGTTAAACAAGCATTGCCTGAAGCTTGTTAGAAATTAAGAAAGTAAGAGTCAAGAAAGACCGAAAAACTTCTTGCAAGAAAGCCAGAAATACATTGTAAATTCTGTTTTTGTGCTTTGAAATTTTGCACCAAATCTGGCTCCTAAAGACAAGTGCAATGATATGCAATCTGTTAACATTGACCTTGTTTTATTCTTAGCATTCAATGATGAGTAATATCAAGGCAGTAAGCATTTTCATATCTATATAAACTGGTCAAAATTCCACAATGTTTATGACTGTGCACTCATTGTGGGGTGAGTTGCATCCATTAATCATTTGGAATGAATGGGACTAACTTTTAATTTAATTACCACAGAGTGGCAGCCCTTCTCAAGTTTATTAAAGAATCATCAAAATAGGGTCTGGAGCTACTGTATGGAGGCTCATGAACTCATCCTTTTCTTATCCTGAAGTTCTGGATGTTTCAAATATCTCACTTTAATATATACCTGAATTCCTGTCATGCACCACTGTGATGGAAGTGCTATTGAGTGAGTTGAATGTCCTTATTTGTTCCAACAACAGAAAAGCTTTACTTTAATGATATTTTTATACAACTGAGGAAATGTAGTCAAAAATTATGTTCTGCATTGAGAAAGATGGGATGGTTACCTGCTGAAGAAATTTTTTCTCCTGCCTGAATGATTGGTTTGCATTCATGTCTTTGCCCTTTTTATTTTTTGTCAAACTTCAATTTTAGGTTTATGAAGTCATACATTTTGTATTTTTGGTATCACACACATGAAAGAAAGATAACATTTGCTTTCTCGTATTTGTTTGTATTAAACCTCTGAGGAGCACTCTCCACACAAATTCAAGTAACTGTGATTTAGAATTGCCATCGTAAACAGACATGCTCATAAACAGTACCTATATTTTAGTCCTACTGAGTGGGGTATAATATATACCCTCATTAATAGACAGAAGCAAAACAGAGGATATTTATGTGTTTAAAATGTGCAACAGGACATCTACCACTTCTGAAATATCTATATAATATTTGTTTCAATTCTGTCACAAATCTGTCACGAACACCCAGAAAAGATCATAAAACCCAACATGTGTTTATCATATCTGATATATTTATTTACCATTGCTGCACACTTGAAATTCATGCAGGTCATACTTGGAATAGTTTGTTTCTGGCTACAATGGATACTGAATGTTCAGTTCAGTGTCCAGAGAAACAGCACTGCTTCATCAAGACCATCAAGACTTCCTCACAGTGTTCTTATTTGTATTTGAAAATCATTTCTAATCCATTATACTAGGGCCTAAGAGAGCATAGATTACTCCTACAATGCCACAAAATGTCTTGAAAAGGATTAAAACACTCAATCAATATTTTTGAAAAATCTTGACATTTTGCTAACAACCAGTTAGAACTTGTTCAATTAATCTTTTAAGATATCTGAAGACCAAGTTAAAAAAAAAAGTAATTTCTTTTTCCTATCAAATAGCTTCGAAAATATTATCAGATTTTTTAAAAAAATAAATAAGTTGATAAGATTTTAATGCCATTAGGCCTATTGCTGCTTTAACAGACTCAGATGACAGATTGGATTTTTTAGACAGTTACTTTTTTAACATATTATAATTTTTATTAAGCTCCACTTGCTTAACCTCATCAAACTTCATTTTTAAAATAGGAAAAAGTTTTAAATAATAGTGATAGGAGAAACATGTACCTCCCAGAGGAATACTAATAAAATTTCTTGATCAATTTTATCAAAATACAGGGAGTGCAATCTTACAGCCTGTTCTAGAACAACTTCTCCACTATGGCCATTTTTTCTGGACAGCATGAAAAGTGCATGAGCGTTAACCACTCATTTAACAAAACTGCTGAAGGAAAGAAAATGACAGCAGGATTTGAGTAAGAGTTAAAATTTATTGTTTTCTTCTTTTTTTCATCTTTCTAATTCTATCTCATGGTGTCATTATATTTTCACCTTTTTTTTCCAATTTGACTTATTAGCTCCTTAAACATCAAACAACAGAATTTAAGAGCCAGAAGCATATACTGTAAGCTTCCCAGGGGTTTCTTTGTCCCATTGAATTACCAGAATTAATGTAATATCATTCATCCCTTCCAGACTGCATTTTCTCCTCCTTCTGTGTATGAGAAATGAGGCATTTGGGCTTATGATGATTGAAATGTCCTGAGCTGACAGCAGAGAATTACTTAAAATGACTGTCTCTCTAGCTGTCCTAACAGTGTCAGGTTATCATTATGATTCCAGGGATACTCATCCCAGACAAACTTTGGTACTTGGTATTAAGACACAAGCATCTATACTTCCATTTAAGTCTCCTGTGATTATTTTGGATGTAGTATTGAATATGAAAATCTACATCCATATTTAATATTTTTAAAGGGGGTAAATATGGCTGCTTGGGTTGTGCTAGATAAACCCTTTAAAGCAGACAGATTGTAGTTGTCATGTAAAGAATAAGAGGGACTGGGAAGAGACACTAGGGAACAGCTGGCACAGGGATATAAGGCTTTCTTTCACTAGTTAGTCACTATCCAAAAAGCTAGGAGAAAAAAATATGTGGAGGTAGTAAAGGGGTGGGAATGGGGTGAGCACAATACAAATATAAAAAGTGAAAATAATGAACATAGTTTGCAGTTTCTGTTCTGGTTTTGCAAGAGTCACAATCAGAATTGTGGTTCGCTTTTCTGTCTCTTTTATGCCACTACTGTTCAGGTGTTTAAAAATTAAAGATCCTTTATTTTGTGGAGTTTAACCCTCACCTTTTCTCTTTCCCTCCCATCCTCCCTGACACTGCTATCAGTTTTAAGATAGATGGACTTTAGCAATAGTCTTCTACCCATTTGAAGAATTTACACTGTTTTATTCCTTATACTACTTAATTTCCCCACTTCTTATCTAACACTAAAACTGTTCCTTCTCTTTATTCCCAGGAGTTTCATGGGGATACATAACCTAGTTCTTCCCATTTAATTGCACATTAGGCCTTATTATCACCTACTATCATTGCTGTGGTGCCTCATATACTTTTAAAATTCCTATTAAATTAAGAAAATAGTATCTGTTAAGTCTGACTACCTTTCTCTTGTTCCATCCCAAAAAGGCACATATTTGTCTTTATGTGTGTTTTCCTAATGGAGAATACTAAGGTTGATGGGGATAAAAAAGCTGACTTCACATTAAAATTGAGTTAAAACCTGATAACTCAGCCTGCCCCTGGCACTCAGGAAAGAGGACTGTTTCTGCAGGCTGCTTTTCTGTGAAATTGCTGCCTGCCTTGTACACAAATCCAGACCCTGCCACATGCCTGTTGACAGCTTATTCTACAACAGCAATTCAAAAATGATGATCAGCAAGAGGCAGCCTCTTAATTGCCATTAGAATGAGCAGAACATCCTCCTCCCAAATGACTTGGAAAGAAATATTCCATGGCAATAAATATGAGATAATGCACACCGTTGCATTGAACTATAATTGCACACTCTCTCAGAGGAGGCAAGAGCAGGGTGTTCCTTGAAGGAAGGTAAATTTGGATCCTTGAAGGAGGTAAAAATGGCAACCGTGGTGGCAGTGCTCCCACCACACCAGAGACAGGCCAGCAGGGACACCTGTGGGTCCAGCAAGCACCAGGAAAAGGCAAGATAACAACCCAAATCCAGGAAATACAGACACTACAGCCACAGGGCAGGAAGGCCACCTACAACATAGCCAGGGCAGGAAAATGAGTAGGGAGGGAGGGGCTGTTTCTGTGGGACAGCCACTGAAATCACCTGGCAGCCCCTGAACACCTTTCTGATGCAAGGTGGAATTCAACTGCAGAAAACACTGCCACCAGATCTGATGGAGAACAAAGGAATATGTATGTTCAGAGCAGATTTAGGGGAATTTGTGTATTTAAGTCTTCCAGTAGCTATTATAATTGTGACAGTTGGATCACCTGAATTCCCAAATTGTTGATGGCTGAATTACAATACTGGAGTGAAGATCCCTTTACTTACTTTTCCTGAAAACATTTACTGTTAGGAAAATGGTGCCTTGGTTTGGCCCTACATTTTCTTACAACAGTCTTTCCATTCTTTCAACAGAAATAATGCATGTCATAATGTTAAGAATATGAAAGACCTGAATACAAAATGAAGACATGCACAAGGAATATGTATCAGCAATTAAGTCAAGAAAGCAGATATAAAAAAAGAAAGAAAGAAAAAAATCAATTTTAGAACTGTCCACCAAATCCTCAAAAACCTTTTAAGAAGTGTAGTCAAGTAATCTTTGTGTGAGGGGATTAAGGAAGACTTATGCTAAAAATTGATGAGGATAAACTGAAAAGATGATATGAACATTTTCTGGATGGTCTGGACAGAACAAAACTTAGGGTTAAACTTAAGTACTCCTAGATTTGCCCAAAGTTTCACTAATTAGCTGTGACCTTCCACTAAATAGGAAACAAAAAACTCTGTAGGAAACTTCATGGCCAAGGCAGAATATCAGGCAGAATCTGACTGGAGAAAGTCTGAAAGAAATGACCAAGCATCTGCAATAATGCCTTGAAAACAAAACCACATCAACCTTAATTGTTACCTTAAATGCCACAGAAGGAAGAGGAGCCAAAATGTATTGAGCAGCTCAGCAAAACAATAATGTCACTTGCAGGAAATATTCATAGTAGATTGATATTTCAGCAAAGGAAATCTGAGAGAAAAAGAAGGTAAGAAAAGAATGTACAGGTGTCAAATAAAGGACATTTCATACTGAACATGTTTTGAAGAGTCCTAGGAAGTTATATTGAAGTGCAAAATGCTAATCATTACCAACTTGTATGATTCTGAAAAATCCTGTTATTCTTGCAGAAAGTGCACAGAGGAGAATGGTTTTCTGTGAAACATGAATGAAGTAAATTACTCTGGTGGGTTAATCTTGGCTAGCAGATAAATATTCACTCAGCCAGTCACTCACTTCACCCCTCAGTGGGATGTGGGCAGAGATAAAGACAGGGAGATCACATAACCAACTACCATTGAAGACAAAGCAGGTTTGCCTTGTGGAAGAATTACTTAGTATTGTGCCAATAAAAATAAACATTGCATTAAGGATTTGGGCAGTGTGGAACTACCACCTCCTTTCCCCCTGCACGTATGCAGCATGAAAGAAAGTCTATGTTAAACCACCATATTTTGTCCACTCTCAAGCCAAAACCAATGTATTATTATTAAAAAAAGCAAAATGTGCAACTATTCTTACTTGTTGACTTCATTGAGAGAACAAGACTTGAAGGAAATAGTGTGTAAAATCTTGGAACAGGAGTCAGAACTGAAAAGACTTAGATATTGAAGGTTAAACTTTCTTCCAGTTTCTGCACTTCTAGAAAGCACAAGGTGCAGCTCTAAGGAGACAGAAGTATAATTTTGATTATTGCAACAATTCCATTTGTCATCAATGTTTTGTAACAAATCTTCTGTAAAAAAACACTCAGCATTTTGTTATCTACTGAGCACGAAAAAGATGGAAAATAATCCAAAGGAAGAAAGAAGAAAAAATCAGTAGAGTATCTCTTATGAACAAGTTACATAACTTTTGGACTGCAGAAATTCTTCAGACAAATCTTCATGCTTTGTACTAAATATCTATAAAAAGCAAAAAATTGATAGAAGAGGTAATAAGTCTGGACATATATAAAAGATGCAGGAGTATATTCATTGCTAAATTTCTGTTATGCACAAGACAGATGAAATGGTTTGGAAATGTCCAAAGGATAGAAGGATAAGAAGTCCTTATGACTCCAAATGCTGCAACAGTGAACCATCACAGAGTGGTAAGGTTTAGAAAGGAGGGCTGGGGATCACAGGGCACAACACTCTGGTCAAGAACAGCCACCTGGAGCCAATTTCCCAGACTATATCCAGATGGCTTTTGAGTGTCTCCAACCGTGGAGACTCCACAACCTTTCTGGTTGACCTCAAAGATATATAGAAAGAAGGATAGAAAGTTAGCAGTCAGATCAAAAGGAATGATAGCTTAGACAGTTGAAAGATTAATTTATTTGTTTTAGAAACCTTTGTTTGTTTTCTTTTCAAAGAATTCAAGGGGAAAACAAAGAGAAAATAGAAAATTGGAGTATTGTTTAAATTTTTAATTGATTAATTAAAATTATATCATGATGTCATTAAAATATTTGCATATCTAGCTACATGGAGGGAATCCAAGACCTTGAATTTAGCTATTACCTCTCCGGCTAAAGTTCAGAGGCATGATAAAATCTCACTGATTATAAGACATTTTTGCATAGTAAAAAGTCATTATTTTAAAAAACTTGAAGTAATTTATGGAGATTTAATATATTTTTAGATCAAATAGCAGAGGAAACAAAATCAACAGACTTCAAAGCTGAAGTTTTAATCCTTTTTTTAAAAGCTTTGCCACTGAATTGAAAGAACATTATGAGGTAGGTTTGTAATTAAATGGAGAAAATGCTGAATGTATATGTTGATGTAAAACAGCAAGATGCTGATAGCAAAGTACAAAATGCATTTCCCTAAATGTTCTTCAGTTTCTTTTTGTCTCCTAGAGACACACGTTCTAGTTAACTTAAAGTTATTATTTCTCAACCTTTATGACATGCCTCTGGCACTGTGCAAGGTGATCAGGCAAATGCAGGTGCTCAGGGAAAGTTATGGGTGCTTTAGATCTTCCACTAATAGCAAAAAACACACCATTTTTATGTGTTCTATATTACATGATACAGTGCTTGTCACAAGCTGAGGGGAAAATAATGGAATATTGGTGAAGAGGATTGTAAACATCCTTGAGTGACTTGCAGACAGGATTTTGAGAAATACATAGATAATAAAAATTTTCATTTGGCCTTGTCTGTGGAACAAGAACAAAATGTCTGTTTAGATGACATGTGATAGAATTGGAGGCACCCCATGGAACATGCTTGAGATTTCTGCCCTGCTGTGGGAAAGATCAAAGCAGAGTGGTAAATCACACCTGCAGGAGCCCCTGATGTGCAGGTGAAAGCAGCAGGTTCACTCATCCTCCAGCATGGGCTGGAGCTCCTCCAGCAGGAGCTCTGTGGTGTCTGTGTGAGCGGGCTCGCACTTGTGTGCACTGCCCCGCTACTGCTTCAGGGAAGACCCGCTTGGTAAGGCAATGAAAATGAATTTATTCTTGGTATTTCATCCGTGCTTGTGCCTGCATCCTGCCTGTTCCTGCTAACACACTGACATTTAGCTTTTATACAGAATCACAGGTTGGAAAAGACCCCCAAGATCATCGAGACCAACCTTTGACTGATCATCCCCTTGCTAACTGGACCATGAGATTGAGTGCCACATTCAGTCATTTCTGAACACCTCCAGGGATTGTGACTCCACCACCCCACTGGGCAGCCCATTCCAGGGCTTGACAATCCTTTCCATGAACAAATTCTTCCTGATATGCAACCTGAATCTCTCCTGGAACAACGTGAGGCTGTTTCCTCTTGTCCTGTTGTTGTTGCCAGGGAGAACAGCCTGACCCCCATCTGGCTACAGCCTCCTTTCAGGGAGTTGTAGAGATAGGTAAGGTCCTTCCTGAGCCTCATTTTCTCCAGGCTAAACAATGCCAGCTGCTCCTCACCAGCCTTGTGCTCCAGACCCTACTCCACCTCTGTTGCCCTTCTCTGGACGTGCCCCTTATTGCTGGCTGGGGGTTATGTACAAATCACAAACAGAACAGGACTGCTAGGAAAGTGCCTTGAGCTGTTTTATTTTCCAGCATCAGTCTCATTACATGGTTATGGCAATGGGAAGATGCCAGCAACTCACATCCCAGGCAGCAGACCAAGAACTTAATGTTATAACTCACTTTATAAGTTTTTTGACCAATCACACAAAGGAAAAGCACATTGACAGTAGTTCTATCCAACAGCTGCAAGCACACATTCCTTTTGTTAAAGCAATGCTTATTTTGAATACAATACCTGTTTGTAAGCCTTAAAACACAATGCACAGAGATCCATTATTAAGCTTAGAACTTCCTCATCTCACTAGATAAACTTTTCTGCAGCTTAGGGAGTTATTCTAGACATGCATTAATACACAGACCGTTGTTCTCTTTGTCCTTACTTTTCTACTTACAATTTTTCTGCTAACCTATCTTATGGCTACTGCTTAGTTCTAATCACAGTTCTGCTGTCTCTAAGGCCTGCCTTTTGCAGCTTTCCCAAAACCCTCTGATTTTGTAGATTCCCACACCCCTCCATGTCCTTCTTGCAGTGAGGGGCCCAAAACTGGACACATGATTAAAAATGTGGTTTCAACAGCATCAAGTACAAGGGGAAAATCATTTCCCTTCTCAAATACCACTGGAGAATACCCCACACAAAGCTTTTTTATTTTTTTACATTGGGAATTCCTATATGCTTGGGATATTCTGAAATTTTATAACCCTGAGAAAAATAAACAAAACAGAAGATACCTTAGACGATACCTACGGAAGTGAAATACCACCTAAATTACAGAGGTGCACAGTTTGAATTTTTCTGTTCTTACATTAAGTTAACACTAATTTTTCTTACCCAAATAACCAGCTCCTTCATGCTTCATTAAACTCTGAGTCCTCTTTACTAAGTCATATTTTGCCAGCATAGAGTATTGCAGTTTTTAATGGGAAGGTATCAATGTCTTCTCAATTTATTAAAAATGCATTATAGTCTCAATGGATTAAACCATACTTTATGCAGAAAAAAGGCACTAATTCTTTTTATTACCATCAAATCAACACTGCAGATTTGGGTTCCAAAAAGATGATGAGGAACTTGCAAAGATTGTAGAAAAAGCTTAACTCTCTAAGGAGTTCAAAATTTAGTTGAGTGAAAGTAGATGGATTCCCACCCATGGAATAAATTACATTAAATTCTATTGGCATATATGATTTGTTAAATCCTATCTTTTAGACATACCTGCATGCACACAAAGAATCAAGGATTATGAGCGAGAAAATGTCCTCTTGATGGCATGACTGGCCCAGAAAACTGATCTGTTACCCAATGTAGCAAAAAGGTGTATTTTCTCTGGACATGAAAGATGGGAAAGCACTTGTTAAACCTAACCTGTGTATTGCCAAGACCATCTTTTTTTAAGTACAAGGAACAGCAAACTGTTCCCCAGGAAGTTCCCTGGGGCAAAGAAAACTTTTGGGTTTTTCATGAGATATTTGTTTTATAGGGTATCTGCTAACAAGAAGCTGAGCCTTGTGGGCCCTGGTATGATTTAAGAGAATTTCCAATAGTGCCCCAGCAACCTGCAACTGCAAAATGAGAGGTGCCTCTCCACTTTTACACTGGTGCTCCTGCTGGCATCAGTGGCACCATCAGTGCCATGAGTTTGCAGAGAGATTCAGGGTGGCAGGGCACATCACAGACCCAGTGATGTGTGTCCCTTCTGCCTCCCTTCTCACCAAGACTTCCAGCTTCTGTTTGTAATGAATGAGTGTTTTATGTTACTTGTAGAATCCCTGGGAAAGTTATCAACAAAAGAAGGTTTCATATAAAAATGAAAGTTAATTGGCCAGATTCACTCTATGGCTTACCATAGCCATAGCACACAGAAAAATCAGATTAAAGTCTAAATTCAGTCATTCTAAAACTAAAATCAGTGTAAAATGATCTACACAGAGGCTGGAGTTGGATAAAGGGTAAGAATGGGAAAGGGCAAGTACAAAAAGGGATAAGGGGGATCCTCACATGTTTCAGGATAGATGGTCTTGCCAAACTTCTCTCCAAACTTGACCAACAACCTTATAACACAGATCTCTTATTCCTTCTGTAATAACATTTATATTTTACCACTTTCTGTAAGACTAAAAGGATGCTGTAAGAATATTTAAATAAAGACCAATTTAATTAAAAAAATACTACTAATAGTACATCTCTTAAATACTCATTGTGACAGAGTGCTTAGAAAGCAGTGAAAATCTATATAAATTATGTAGATCTACTAAAGAAAATGGAAAAGATTACTCTTTCCTTTTGGAAAAGTTAAAATTAAAAAAGAAGAAAAGCAAGCCTACTAAGAAATAGTGGCAAAGAAAAAAATTCAAGGAGTCACTTAAAAAAGACAAAATGATGCTCTAGACTGAGGATTTTTCTGGGTTAAAAATCTTAATAAGCTTCTTTAATGTATGTATACTCAGTTGATATAACTAAAATATCGAAAGTTCCTTAAAAAGCTGTGTTTGTTTTTCATAGTTATCTGCTGGCTGTTATTTATCAAATGTATTAAAAGTGAAGAGCTTGATTTTAAGCATGGAGCCCCAGAAATATTTTCCAATTCAGTACTCAAGAGAGCTGAAGCAAGTGAAAGTTAAAGGCAGTGGAAATAGTCAACATGTGCAACAACAATATGCTTGTCATTCCTTGTAAAGGAAGAGATTTTGATTTAAATTCAGGTTGGGGAAACTCTAAGCAAACTAAACGGAATGAAGGCTGCCTCTAAAAAAATATCTTCCTGAGGTTTTTGGAAATATCATGAAAGGGAATAAGATTGTAGAAAGTACACTGTGCACTCACTGGAATAAATATACTTACAATATTATACTTAATTCCTCTTTCTCTTCTGATCTCAGCTGTTATTTCCCACAGCACCATAAAGTCAGGAAATATAAAATGTTATCAAGGAACTCTTTACAGAATGTCAGCAGTTGAGCATTACCAGGAGGGCAGTACCAAATAAACTCAACTTGTATCTACAGCCATCCTGAAAATATGCAATTTCATTTTGACCTTCATTCTGTTTTCTTTGCCAAAACAACTGCATTTGTTCAGGAAGAGCAGATCTATCTTATGAGGACAAATATTTTTTCTTTTCTTTTCTTTTTTTCACTCTATTCACATGATACAAGGCCTCTTCAGAAATTAACATGACTTTCAGTCCTTTCATCAACAAATTAAAGTTTCTAATGCATCTTTCTGTCTTGTGCTTCTGGAGTCAGAAGAAAAAAGCTTAAAAGCCATGGGTAATTAAGAATACTCTCATTTAGATAAAACTCCAACAAAATGTCTTCTTCTGATCTGACAATAATATGAAGATGAGTAAGGGATATGATTTGACTTCTTCATCATTATTATTAGATATTTAAACTTGTGTTTCAGACAATTAGAAGTTATGTTCTCAGTAGAGGACAAACAGGACGCATCTGGAGATCACAGTGAACGATCTGGACTTATTATCTATTAACAAGCAGCCCCATGGACAATAAAGATACCATATTTTTTCAGACATGATTTCAAATCAAATCAAGAATAGCAGTCATGCACCTGTGATAAGATGCATTTCTATTAGAAGACTGGGATAATGAGTTCTCATCATCTATGAAAAGTCCCATTATCTGGTGACTAAACAGCCCATTATCAGTGAAATAAAAAATTACAAAAATGAACTCATCTTAATTCAGCCTGAAAACATTATTGTCAAGTGTATTTTCAGGTAGAATTTCCTTTTGAAAAGTTTATAAAAGAAAACAAATTCTTTTGTGAAATATAATAAGGAACTGTCTTAATAAACTCTAAAAACTCCAAACAAGGTGTCAAAATAACTCATACTGCTGAAAATCACCATATACAAAGTGGACATGAGAGGGATGATTGAAACTGGTTATGTTCCTAAGCAGCATGTTAAATCTCATTATGTTAATGGAAAATATGATTTGTTCAATTTCACTGCTCTGTTACTTCGCTGTTCCCAGAACAACATCCCTCCTTACACTAGAGCTGCCATTGCAAGGAGCCAAGGAATAAAAACCAAGGCATTGCTCTGAGTAGGAAAAATCCTCCATTATCTTCATCATTCTACAAACTAACTAATAAGGACTATGCAGCAAAAATTTTCTTCAGAGTCTGAAAAAACGTAACTTTCTAATTTCTGTAATATTACAATTAAAACCAGAAAGCTACAACATAAATGGACCTGGAAGGGGTAAACCTCTTTAATCTATAGAACTGGAAATATTGTAACAATGACAGAAATACTGGGACAGTTAATATTTATCCTGCAAATCTGTTAATCTCCCAGGTTTTCTGAGATACTTTACTTTTAAAAATCAAGCAATAGGTGAGGGAAATTGTGCTTTACAACCTTGTGTGCTGCTATTTCAAGCATATTTTATGGATGAACAGTGTTCATCTTGGTATGAGAACATTGCAATAGAAAGAGTCACAGAATCACAGAACACAAAGTCATGTCTGATGTGCCTGTGGGAGCTCTTCTTATTCCTTTCACATTCAACACTAGATGATTTTTGGCTTTCCTAATCCCAATCCTGCATACTCAGACAATTTTTCCTCCTGGGTCTACATCTCTCGGATACAATTGAGAAATTTATGCTAATTATGTGCACATAGCAAAGAAAAAACAAGTAACATTTTGTTTTGACTGGTAACAGATTTGGGTTGGGGCTTTTTATTATTGTTGGTTGGTTGGAGTTTTGGGAGGTTTATATTTGCTTGCTTTGGTTTTGGTTTTATTTCAGTCAGAAGCTGTGCTGACAAATATCACATGTATGATCTTTCATATATAATGACACTGGGCACAATTCCTGCCTGACCAGTTTTTTTGTAAATATATAAAGAACTGTGTAAAACTTCCCAATGAGCCTTAAATGACAGTAGTGCTGCTCACTATAAAATTTGGTTGAAAAGGGAGCATTCATTCTCTGTGACACAGAACAGTAACAATTCACAACTCTTGGTTAGATGTCAAAAATGCTTGCAAAACACACATCAGGACATTATGTTCTTGGAATTTCTTCCCACCAAGGTAAGACACCTAGAGATTTGAGCTTTGCTGAAAGAGTTACCTGCTCATAGCCAATAGTGATACTTTTGTTGTGGGTAGGAGGAACGCACAGCACAGCAAACAGATAAAAATACTTGAAGGGGCAAAGTTATTTCCCATAGCTCATTTTTGTTTCATAAGAACGAACTTGTGGAAAATTTTCTACCACAGTTAGCCTGTCAATAGGATGTAGTCAGGAATGCCACAGTCTTCCTTATAAGGACATGTTATATTCCAGTAAGGAGCTTTTAGAAGGGTTGGACAACATCACCTCTTATACAATTTCTTTCTTGTTTTGTCAATGGTAATTTTAGTCTGGTGACACTTGTGACTTCACACCTTTTTTGATACTCCTTACTGTTGAAAGTTTCCTGGAACCTTTCCAGTTTTCACACGTTTATTAATGGCATGCCTATTGATATAACAGCTGAAAATTCAAACACATTGCTTTGTGCTTGAGACAAAAGGAAACTAAAATGATATAGCATTAGAGCCCTGTGGAAATTTGAACTTAGCCTGTAGGAAATGCATTACTCATCAACTACAGAGCTGGAATTTGGTGTTTCACTCATGGGCAAACTCCATTCCTGACAGCCATCCTATGCAGTGACAGCTTGTGGCCCTGCTTGTTTGTGAGCCATGATTCCCCAAACTCCCACTGAATCCATGAGTCATTAAGAGTGCAAAAGCCAACACCACCAGCTCCACTGAAGGAAGGTATTTTTGTAAGGGTTTTGTGGCTCTCTCCAGTTATATAATGGGAGATTTTGATTTGTGAGAAAAGGGCCCGTTAGACTGACCCATCTGACAGGGCAAGAGCTCCTGCAGCGTATTGAACTCAGGGGAGCCAAGAGAGGCTGTGTGAGAGAGAAGAAAGCCCTGGTCAGACAGCTGCTCCTGGCCTTGCTTCTGCTCCCAGCTCCGATGGAGCTGCTTCAAGCAGTGCTGTTGACCTGGGAGTCACTGTTTCAAACAAGATGAAGTTACTCACTGCCGCACAAGACAGCCTGAAGTCAACAGGATCAGGAGTTACTGCCTCACAGGGAGCAGCAAGGCAAGCTGTTTCTGGATCTGTCCGAGCTTCTGCAGCTGTCCAAGATGTATCTTTTTCTTAAAAAACTGTAGCATAGTTTATCCAATCACAATTAAAATTTAAGCAGGTCTCACCTCAAAAATGTGGAATGCAGAGTATAATCTGATCTCTCTCCCACCAAAAGGTCCATGTCAAGAATAATATTAGTATTAAACATTAGTATTACCATTAGTATCACCATTAGTATTAACCATTAGTATTAACCATACTTACCATTAATAAGTAAAAAGGACAATATATCAATTGTGTATCTATGATCTTAGCTCAGATATTCCCATTTTTTAAAATAAGAAATAAAGAACAGGCCACTCTTATTATCATGTTTCTACTCATCATTCACTTATGCTATACATGGCATAATTAGTATTTACTAATCACTATACATGCACTAGTAATTGATATAGATGAAGTAACATACACTGAATATGTTATACTAAAAAAAGTTTTTTTGTCTTCAGGGCTTGCAGAGAAAAGCCACTGTGAACTACAGCTAGATAAGTGAACCAGAGATTTACAGACTTAAAATGCATCTTAATTTCTACACACACTTAAACGTAAGATATGGCCATACTTCAAGCATACTGGACTAAACATCCAGAAAATTGTTATTTTCCAGTTATTCTACCACATCTTCAGTTACTATTTAAAACTATCCTGAGCTGACAGAACAAGACTGTTACAGGGCTTGCAAGGGCCCTTCAGGGGCGAAGAGAGAGACGAGAATGTTGACTTCATGTTCAGAAGGCTTGATTTATTATTTTATGATATATATTACATTATAACTATACTAAAAA
>JAWWMS010000001.1:12627934-12662032 GCA_035048045.1 Chlorospingus semifuscus
AGAGCTGCTCCATCCCTCTGATGCCCTTGGTGCCTCCTCTGGCCTGGCTCCAGCAGGTCCCTGTCCTTGCTGTGCTGAGAGTCCAGAGCTGGATGCAGCCCTGCAGGTGGCGTCTCAGCAGAGGGGGAAAATCACCTCTCCCAACCTGCTGATCACAAGAAGACCAGAAAGAGAAAAAAGGGAAAAATCCCCCACAAAACCAACGAACCAACCAAAAAAAACTTCCCACCAAAACAAAGGAACAAACAAAAACCACCAGACATTAACACTGAAAAGAAAACCTTTGGATGACTGATGCTTTCTTGACAGAGGAAAGGAAATTAAAAGCTAGGTTTTCTAAGCGAACCCACTCAAAGAACAAACAAACAGCACGTAGCAAACATGCTGAAAGAAAACATGAAAAGCTTCATGTCCAAATCAGAGAGAGCAAAAGGGGTAAAATGGATGTAAAGGGATGTCTTGGCTTTCTAGCGTATTTCTTTAGCCAACAGAAGTGCAGTGTTACCAAGCCTTGGAAAGTTATAAAATTCTTATTTTTCCTACTCAAATGCTGTGTGTCATTAAAAAGACAAGAAGACAAGGTGGCAGAAAGCCTCACAGAAAGCATGTGAGGAGAAAACTCAGGGCTGCATGGCGCCCAGAGGTCCAATGAAGGCAGGCTGTCTATGGAACAGCAGGCAGGCTCTTTTTGGGTTCAGTGTGCGTGAGCTGGAGCTGAAAAGAGCATTGCAGCAAATGCGGTCTGTAAAAATGAAAACTTTTTTAAGAAGAAGGAATAAGAATGTATTAAAATAGAAACTGATGTGTTGCAGGATGAAAAAGAAAATGGAACAGCTTGGGAAATTTACTGCAGAAGAGAATATTAATCTGATAGAAAGGATTAGTATTTGAGGAAAATATGTATTCTTATCTCAAGGCTGGACATTTATTTCACATCCACAGTGCAGACCAATTGCCCTATTTATACTAGAAATGTATAGTAGTGGTAGTAGTGCTGGACATCAGTGACAGTGTTTATTACCTCTAATAAAATTACAAATGGCAAAGATGTGTTTCCTATCTGCAAGCTTGTCAATGCACAAAATGGCCACCTAATTTAATGTTCTACAGCACCCATAATGGCTCTTCATCACAAAATAAAATGTCCTCATCTTTAAAGTACTGCAGTAAAGAAAGTTCTTTTACTTTAGCGTAATTGAGAAAAAAGAAAAAGTTGTTAGTATGAAACAGTGATTCAGAGCAAAATTGTGGCTGTAGGTGGGAGTTTTGTGAATTATCAGTTCCTGCTTCTAATGACCATTTCACAAATCCTTAGACCAGCTTCTACCAGTAAAGCTGCAACAGCATCCTCTTGCTTATAGAACCATGGAATGGCCCTGTTTGGAAGGGACCTTCAAGATCACCTGGTTCCAACCCTCTGCCATGGACAGGGACACCTTCCATCAGATCAGATGGCTCACAGCCCATCCAGCCTGGCCTTGAACACTTCCAGGGATGGAGCAGCCACAACTTCTCTGGGAAACCTGTGCCAGGGCCTCACCACCCTCATGGTAAAGAAATTCTTCTTAATATCTAATCTAAACCTCCTCTCTGCCAGTTTGAAGCCATTCTCCCTTGTCAACTCATGCTGTTACACACACCAGTCCTGCCTCAAGCAACACCAGAATTGTCACACAACAGTTTTAACTACAAGGTCACATTCAATGCACTTGGCTTTTCATGCCTTCGCTTTAAGCATGGATGCTTTAAAAGCTTTTCTATATCATTGCATTAATAAGAGGACTCTTGAAATTTTTTAATAATACAGAACACAACAGAAAGCTTTCCAAATATTAACTTAAAGAATGAAAGCTTGAAGGTTTTGGTTTTGGAGAACTAACAAATACTTGCAGAGTGTGAAATATTGTCAAAGTGTTAGTTGCATCTAAGGAAAGCAGCACTTTTTGAAGTGGTAAGACACGTTTGCACGTGCTCCCCACTGTGGTTTGTGCTGCATATCTGCACCCTAGTGGTTAGGTTTTGGCAGACGCAGTCACAGAATACACTCAGCAGCCCTAAAAGCCAAATGAAACCTGCACAGATTGCTGTGCCTAGATTCCAGTCTGCTGCCCTTCTTTCTCTTTAAATATAATCTGAAATTAGAATTTCTTAAAATTGTCTAATACCCTTTCCAAGTTATGCACAACAGGTTGTAAAATATTGACTTGATTGTTCACATTTATTAAGAGATTTTTTGAAACACAAAAGGTGAAATTTATACCATTCTGATTATGCACCACATATCAATATAATAGTTTAATTTTACTGTAGGTTTTAGTTTAGCTCAAACTGTGGAGAAATTTCTCTGCTCCTAATTTAATATTTGTCATCATAGATAACCCCAAATACATGTTTCTGTTACTGATCCTCAACTCAGCACTTAGAATAAGGTCAAGCAGAAACAAGGAGGAATGCGACAAACTGCATTACTTAAACACCACTTTGCTCCCACGTAAGAAGGAGAAACCAGAAATAGTTTTCTGACTTTATTCTTTAAAGTCTCAACATCACCAGTCCATAGCAAACTCTTGCTCCTTGCAAACGGTTATTGTGGTTTATTCTTTTGAGACAACATCGAACCAACTTTCAGAACAGCAATATTTTAAAATATCTCTCCTCTTTATACACTAAATATAGAAAAAAAATTGTGAAAAGGAAATTTTTACTAACTTTTAAAGGCTACCTGAATGGCCAGCTGTCATTCAAAGTAAGAGATTGGTCTAACAGAAGAAAAAAAATCAGAAATTCTTCCTAAATACTATGTAGTGTGTATGAATGCTCATTGAGCTACAAAACCAACTATCTAGTTTATTCTGAAAAGCAGATACTCATATATGATGTCCTAGCTAGATGGCTGAATGTAGGGAAATAACTACCTTCAGAGATGTCAACAACAGAACTGTTAGAATTCACTGAGCCTCTGAAAATAAGAGACTTTAATCAATACCAGTAAAGGAAAGTTAATCCAGCATATTTCATTTTTACAGTTTTATTTTACAGCCCCAGTAACACCAACAACCATGTTATCTCAGGCTGTGTTTGTGCAATGGTACCAGCCTAAAGGTGTCTTCCAGGAATTAAGCAGATGGACACAACTTTAGGTGTTGAACACTAACAGTTCCTATTGAATTTAGGGGATGATCTGTGCCCTCTGCAGCCCTGTACACAGGCCACCTTCTCAGTGCTAGGCAAGAATTGCATTCCTAGATTTAGCTATTTAATGTGACAGCAAGAGCAGACTACCAAATAGAACATAAATCCCTTAAACAGTGAGATCTTGTATCTAAGACTCGAGAAATAATTCAAATACCAAATACAGCATTTCAGGGTTTCATCAGAAGAAAATCTTGGTTGTATGTACTACACAAGGTCACAGCTCTTGGCTGTGAACCAGCTAATCTATTTATCCCAAAAAGCAAACTCCAAGGCACGATGTTCCCACTGAGCTGAATGCAGAAGAAGCTCGTGTGAATGAGCGTATCCACCTCAATCACTTATCCATCTGATTCACGAGGTTGCAAGAGTTCAGGTTCCTCAAAACACAACCTCCTGAATGATAGCCAAATGCAAATAGCAAGTCAGCACTGCTGTGCAGCCACCCAGCAAGTGGGTGGTTTCACCCAGCTCCTCTGGAGTATGGCTGGTTTTTAAAGAGGTTTGAGGCAGAGCTTAGAGGTCATAATTATGTGTGAAATGTGGTGATTCTATTGACTGAGAAGGGAAGCTAATTAAAGCAGATTTATGTATACAAAATGGAAAAGTTTCAAGACTAGCTAAGCAAAAAATAATTTCAGAGCATAAAATGAAAGTGAAGGTTGTGAGCTGGGTGTTGAAATACCCTTAGGAAGAAGTCACATGCAGAGTTCTCCCACCCTGGATGGTCACTCACAACTTATGCTAAAATAGAGAAAGTAAAGATGCAGTGTTTTTTACCAAAGGCAGTTCTTTTTCTTTCTTTGCAAGGTAAAAATTTTTGTTTACGGATGTTCTTTTTTACTTTTTTTACATGGACAAATTTTGTCAAAAATTTGAAAGAAAGCAGTATTTTAGTCTAATTATCTTTGTTCCCCACTCCAGTGTTCAGTTTCTCAGTAAGTAAACCAATTGTAAAATGTTATTAAAGCACTTATCCAGCAGATATTTCATTCAAGCTCTAGGAATTTTCTTCCTAGTTACAGAGCTTCTTTTATTATTTCCCTCTAATATTTTCTTCGTATGAGAGAGCATCATCCACAGCTGTAGTCAGAAAAAAGGAGACATTATAAACATTCTTTGGGGAATTTTTTTGGATGATATTTGTTTTGGAATTGTTTTGATTTATTATTTTTTTAATTTGTTTTGTCTGAGGTTCTTGTTTTGTATTGGACTCTTGTAGAACACTATGGAATACTAAAGAAGAGGGAAGGTACTTATGTGGCTTTTAATTTTGACCTCTACTATTCTTAATTAAACAGAAGGTCAAGAGAGATGCTTTATAAAATAAAGCTGCAGACACCTGGAGTCTTATACACACACACACACACACACACACATACACACACACACATGTGTATGTTTAAAATGTATTTTCTTTTCTCCCCATATGTAATTCCCTACAAAACAATTAACCAAGCAGGGAAAACAAAATAATTTCATGTCCAGTTCTCCAGGGGGAAGCAAATACTGAAGTATTTAAATATAGGAAAACAATGAAATTGTATATAGTGGGTCAACAATTCTGAATAGAGCACTATATTTTACTCTGTGATCTTCTTAATTTTCCTTCCCAAGGTCAAGTTGCAGCCATCTCCCATCTCCATCTCCAGTGCTGGCAATCAAACAGATTGAGATCTTTGTTCCTTTAGTGCCTTACCTTGGCCTCAGTACAGCAAGAGCTAAACATTCAGCGCCCTCCTGGGAGTAACATCTCCTACAAACACCTTCATTTTTTTCTTCTGTTAATTCCCTTGAAAGTCTATTCTTAAATGTCTGAGCTCCTTGATTCGGTTGCTGATTCTGCCAATCACCTACTCTGCTAATCTATTCAAGTAAAAGTAAATAACAGGGTTTTTTTCTCTCATTTGTTCCATGGATAGCCATAAGAAATCATACAATCTATTTTCCAGTACATCCCAAGAGTTTAAATCACACAAAACAGCAGAAAAGTAAAAGATGATGCAACTGAGCAGGATGAAGGCATATTTAATAAGCAGCTAAACATTTAGTCATTATCCTAGTGAATTTTACCTCATGTGAACTCCCTCTGAGAGGATAACCTGGATCTGTCCTAAGGCCACAAGTTCTGCAGTCTCAACGTTTCAGGTGGCCTTTCAGGATAATCATGTTTTTATCCTTTCCTGGACTACCAAAAAACTGAACACAAAGACATTTCCACCCCTCAAAAGACAAAATGCTGTGTGTGAAGCAATAGTATCTATCAAAATAATGGTTCCAGATTCCCAATAACTTCACACCATGCAAGGAAGAAAAACTCCTTGTTGCCCTTACCTTTCTTAACTCATGCTGGCTTTCAGATTTCAGCTCTACCTTACACCTACTTACAGCTGGTCAAAGTTTGCTGGCAGAATGAGCTCAAGCCTTCCAGTGTTAGTTGATAGCTGTAGTATCCTGACACCACTGGCTCTTCTGATACCAGTTCAGAGCAATATCTAAGACATATGCTTTCAAGAAGAGTACAGACTACTCAATTAAATTATCTTTTTCTGCAAGATGACAACGTTTATTCACATTTAATTACTGGGGTTTCCTTAAGCTTGCTGGTGATGTTCGCCCTATTGGAAATATCTATGGGAGAGAGACATTTATAATAATGTCTAAAGCAGATGAACAAATGAAAGGCTATTGAATGGGCTGTAGAGTTTTCTTTCTGAGAAATGCAGCCTGATATTTATTTTGTATGAGGATATTCAAAAAAGAAAAAAAATCAGAGTCAAGGAGGCAACCTTAAGAGAGTCGAGAAACATCTAAATTCCGTGTAGCAAAATAAAATAGAAACTATAAAAGACTGTCTCTATGTGCCCCAGTATTCCAAATTGTATGTGGGGAGCTCTCAAGGGTTTCATCCATTTTATTCTGCTGTCAGATTCTTCAACAGCCTTTGTTTGCACTGTTTTGCTCTTTTATGTCAAGTCTCCTTTGTCCTTCTCTTTCTACACCTTCCCTGAATTTTTTCTGCTGGTGTAGACAAACAGAATTTCTCATGAGCAAAGGTATTTCAATAACACTTGGGCAATATTCAGATACCTTAGACAACTATTTCATAAGTTTCAAATTCATACCCACATGTGGGGAACATGCCGATCAAGGTTAAAGTTAAAAAGGATACCAGAAATATATTCAGAGTAAAAATGACAGCACGTTTCATTGTTATAAATGAAACATATTAATAGTTCTTTAAAAATTAACAGCACTATGAATAAAACAAAAGACTAATGTAAAAGTGCCATCCATGCTTGTGGGTGTTAGAAAAGCCACCCAACCTCCTGTCAATCCTTCCAAATTCTAACTTTCATCACCTCTTTGTTTTCCCTCTTTGATTTCCATTCCTGAGCCAGTGATGATGATACGAATTGAATTATTTTCCCTGTAGAGCAGCTGTTTGTCAGCAGCTGTCCTGCTCAGCAAGCAAAGTGCTTTGTGTTACCTCGCCTACCAGAAGATTTTCCATTTATCAGTGGCCATAGCTTAGATAAAACACAGTTGCACATGGCTCTGAATTCAGTGTCTGTAGTATGTGAGACATCCATGTGTTCAGCTTGTTACTTATCCAGCCCACAGTAACTTGCCCCTGTTGCTTTCAACAGCTGCCTGGATAATCTCAAAAATCTCTAAAAGCTACCCATAGCTGGATAGTTGCAATGGTGTTTGGATGTTTGGATTCAAGAGCTGCAGTGGAAATGTCTGACTTCATTAAATTTTAAATCATTTTATTACAGAAATCATAAATAGAATTTCTGCACACAGCATTTGGAACCACAGCAAAGTTCAAGGTCCAAGTCCAGGCCTAGACATTTAACTAGACAAGGATAACACAGGTTAGAGTTCTGATGTACACTTGAAATGAAAAAGAAATGTAATTAGAACCAGATAACTATTCTGGAAAACTCAATTCTACTCTACCATGGTTATCTGCAACATAAAATTGATTACCTGCCATGTCCTCTCCTTCATTTATGACTCTTTCATAAAATGCATCTGATGCTTCAAGAGGTAGAAACAAACAACTCCATCTTTAAATTTTTTGCCCTAAGGACTTTTAAAATTACACCCAGTTTCTCTTTGAGGACATACCAGATATTGCCAGTTTGGAAGTGGATTATTGTTGTCTTAAGCAGCCTTTGACCATCACAGTACAATTATTTAATTGTATTTAAATTTGTTTCACTCTAGTGAAATAAAACAAAAGAAGACCGAAAACATGATCATACTTTTAAGAAGCTGTTGACATGGCATGTCTCTAAAAAAGAAAAAAAGTTATTCTTCAAAATAAGGATAATTTTCTAGATTCTAATAGTTTCTGACCTATGACTGTCAGAAATACTAAGACAATTACATTTATTCATGTCAGTTACACGAACCTACAACAGACAGCCTATACCATCATTTTCATATTAAAAATGGCTTCAGTGGCCTATCAGAGAATGTTGTTAAGTCCTGTATTATCCCCAACATTAGAATAAGTTTGTGTAGGATACATGAAAACCTTTTGAAAAGGAATAAGACCAAAATAATAATGTTCCAATCAATTTTGTAAAAAGTTGAAAGACTAGTGATGACATCTGTTAAAGCTGTTCAAAATTCTGCAAAGATTACAACTTCTGACAAGACAGCAGCTTATCCAGGTAGAAAGCAAATAAGACAAAATACCCCCCTCACATACTGCTGACCACGCAGTAATTATAGAACAAGTCTACACATTAAAATGAGCTGTACCTCTGTACATAGTTTCAATAAAAATATAGCCACAGAAAAAACCACAAAAAACCCCAAAAAACTCCTTTTTACATATGCCTTCTCATGCTCATGTAATGATATTTATAAAATAGTCAAGCAATCTTGGAGAGAAAACTGTAGCTATGTTGAGAGCAAGACTGGTTAAGGTATAAAAGTGTTCCCAACAGTTAGATCACATGATTTCAGAAGCAGTTTTCTCTTTCCATCATAAACTACTGAAATTTCTTCCCTGTTCAGCAGCTCAGTGGATCTGAGTTACCTCTGCTTACATAAGATGTTGAGTGGTTCTTCTGAAAAAAGTTACCACATAAGCCTCAAACAAAACTGAGGACACCAGGACCAAAATAGCTGCTCTGCTAGGGACTGTTCAAGGCAGGAAAGCCAAGAGCATCTGTTAGTATCACAGCAATTTTATTTGTTCAAGTTTCAGACATAATTGAAAAGTTTCTGAATGTTCAGAAAATTCCATGCGTCATTTCCCTGGTTTTGAGGGGTTGAGGAAAAAAACCACAAAGAACAACTCTACAATGTTCAGCTGTAGGAGTTTGCTCAAGTGAAGTAAGATGACAAAATAATTTAATCAATCAAGACAATGTACTCTCCCAGAACTATTTAAAATCAGAGCTACCAGTAATTCTACTCTTTATTGTCAAAAAAATAGAAATTCATATAAACGAATTGTAAAAAATAACTTTATAAGGTCAGATGGAAAAGCATATAACCATAGTTCTTGTTTTTACAGGTTTACAATGCAAACCCTGCATATACTAAGTCCATCCAATGATGGAAGTAATTAAAAGCACTAGCTAATTTCAATTTTAAAAAAATCCCAACTTCATACCACATCTTATTGTCTTCATTACTAGTGATGTAGCTTTTCTCCTTGTGTCATATGACTTCTCTTGAAAAAGTTCCAGATTTTGTAAGGGTTTTAGTGTAAACCACAGTTTTCATTAGGAAAGATTTTAATGCTAGGGATCTCAGATTGTCTCTTCTCTATCCTTTTTTTCTAATACAGTGAGATCTATCAGCCATCATGCTACTCTGCCAAATTGTTCTGGAAAAAAAAATGTTGTTGAAGATAATTCAAATTGAAATGTTAGCAGCTTACTCTGTCACTGGTTTTGACCTAAACTTCAAATTCCAGAAGAAAAAGTGGGAGTAATATCAGATTTCCTGAAATCTAAGTCTACACATAATCCTGTCTCTATGTGGACATAACTAGGGAGAATTGGATTACAGGAGCCTATATTTCAAGGAAAAAAACTAAAAAAACCCACATACATTTCAAGTCATACTGGTATGAAATGCAGGTTATCCAAATTTCTCAAGGAGTTCTCATCATCAAAAAATAAGAATTTAAAATAAATTATTGGCCACTCCTTAGTCAGCAGGAGTCTAATTTCTAAGCATCTTCCTACTTAGATATTCCAGACACACAGTTTGAGGTATTTTTGCCCGTTTGAGCAATCTTTATCAGGTAAGCATGTCATGCACTGTCTGAAATGGCAGACAAGAATGGATGTTTTCCTGGAAATACTCATCCAACTTGCTGTTTTTGTCTATGGCTTGGGCCATGATGCAGCACCTTACTGCCATGGAGAACAAAAGGTCTGTCCTGTCCTTGGGAATCCTATACATATCTATTTGTAAAGCTCTCAAACCCAACTGAACACAAGTTTTCACACTCTGAAAGAGAAAATTCCCCATCATCAACCCGCCTCAAAGAAATGACTGGATTTCCCTCCCAAATTAGGGGAGTTGTCTTTAATTTACAGCATTGCATGCTGCACCACATGGAAATCTGAAGAGAGAATGAATTCAAGAAATACAGAAAAGAAAATGTAATCAAAATTTTGTTCAGTAGCATATTGCCATTAAAAAATAATTTTATCTCAACTCATGATATAACATATGTAATGAAACTTCTCAAAATTCGTGTTTGCAACTAACAGAGATTGATGTTAAAATCAATTATCTATTCCGTTATCTTTACACCAATCATAAAATATCAAAGCATGTGGAAAAGGGCTTTATTTTTAGGTTAAATTATATATGTCAAAAGCATTTTTGTTTGCCAAGCACAGTCTCAAATGCTGGGAAACACCACATAAAGCAATGCTGCTCCAGATGACTAAGGCAGGGGCGTCCTACTGATTCCTGGAATTTCTGGACCACAGCAAGAATGAGGCAGAGAGTCCATTTAAAAAACCATGCAACTGTATAATCTAAGTGTCCATTGTAATGCTTGTGTTCAAAATGGAAAAATTAAGTTTGAAGGGTGTTAAGTACCTTTTAAATGCCAAACCATATGGCAAATCAAAATGGTCATGCAAAACTAGAGGCGCCCCTCAGATTTATGAGGATTCTCACTAATCTTCTTGGGTTATGGAATTATGAATATGCCACTACAGTATAATGACTGCAATTAGTGCTAGCAAGAAACAAAATTATGATTGATAGAACACTGTAATTGTGTGTGTATTATATACTGGGTTTACTCCAACAGTCCTTGCTCATGTAGGAGTCCAAATAAAGATCTGTGGAATCAGATGAAAAGACAGAAAATTTAGCATTCATCTCAGTAGTATGAGTGTCTTTTAAATCCATACAGGTTCTATTTATACACAGTGTAGAACAACTTACAACAGGCTTACAGAAGCTACCAAAATTCAATATCTAGAAATAGGGTACCTAAAACAAAGAAAGAGAAGAATAGTATTTGCTCCCAGAATTATTCAAATTTCAGACTAAATACATACGCAGATAATATTAAATATTTTTTCCCAGAGGAAACTTGATTGTACATTGAAAGAGAGAAAAAAAAATTCTCATTCATAGCTACACTTTTTCAAAATCTAGAATTCAATGAAATTAATATCCAGGTAATGTATTTGCATCACACAAGTTTTCAGAAGAGATATTTCAACATAGCTGAAAGAAAAGTAAAGACATTGGTGACCTAAGTTAGTTTCTTAAGACTTGGGGGCTTTTTGCTGGTTTTAATAATTCAATACTGAAAAGAAAAAAAATAAAAAAGGAACACTACCCAGATAAATAATAACTGTAATTGCAGAGTAGTTCCATTTAGTGGCACTGATTCCAGTAAGTGAAAAGTAGCAAGCAAGACAAAAAAGTGGTTTTGTGTCAAAAGGTTTATGTCAGAACCACAAATGACATTTAAATAAAACAGACATTGCCGTAAAAAGGATGATTTCTACTGTGACATTAACAATATAATAGCATTAAAGAAATCTAATATCTATTTATCATTTTATATTATTTTTAAATATAAAAATTTTATAAAACATAATAGTTTCTTGAGAGTACCCACAGGCAGAAATTGTGGATTTTTAGTTAGCTTACATATTGGTAATGTTTTTAGTAAGTGTTTTAGTTTTTGTGCCAGCATGCATTTTTGATGACTGACAAACACATCATCATCCCAGTCCTACATTTTGGTTTTATCTTATTTTATCTTATCAGAAAAGTTTGTATGCATGGTTTTCTGCAGTAAGAACTGGTATCTGAAGAAAACATGTATGCTGCCACACATATTAAAGAAAAACTTATAACCAGCAGGCACATTGATCAAGAATGAGTTGAGATATATGTGCACAGACAAAAAAAAAGAAGAAAAGGTCTTTCTTTCTTTCAGATTTCCCCTTTGTTGTATTTTAAAAAATAGAAGAACAAAAAAGATAATTCTCAGGCTGAAGGTATTATGCAAGGATATATTTGAATTCGGGTTTCTGATCCCACAAACCTACTGACAGACATTGAGGTCAAAATAGGCTGCTTTTGAACCCAGCAGCTGAGAGTGAGGCCCATCCCACAGCAATCCAATTCCATGATAGGCCTTTAAAGAGAACCCCACAGAGCAGGTGACCTACATCCCAACAACAAACGAATCAATCCACCTTACGACAGACTAGCAAAACCTACAAAAGCTCTAAATTGGACTGTAAAGCACAAGATTTCTTTTTCACTTTCAAGGGCAAACCTTCTGCTAACTGACTGTGTAACAAAGCAACTTCCCTGGTGAGCAGGTTATTCCAAACTTGTCCATCAGTTCACCCTTCTGATGTCACCATCTGTCACACTGGTTCAGCACTGCCGTGTGTCTGAGCTACCCTGGTAATCACCACATTCAGTGGCTACACCAAATTACATCTGTATTTTGGATAATATTCAGTCAGTATCCCTCAATTTGATGGTGCAAATACAAATTGAAAGAGATATTGTAAGAAGAACATGAAGACAAAATTGTGTGCTTTGGTTTGCAGTACACATGATCAAATAATTGCAAGCACCCAGGGTCACATATTGACCACACCAAATATTTGATTGTTGATGTTTTAATGAGGATAAACTGGGGACAAAATTTGGTGGGGTGGGAGATTTATGTTGCACGTTTTGGTCGATTCAGCCAACATGAGCTTGATTCTTCCCATTTATTGAACTCTCTCTGGAACAGACAGCTCTCTAAAAGTCTTCCAAGGTGGTAAACAGAGCAAGTTAGATCAGTCTTGCTTTCAGGTCTTGATCTGATAATAAAATACCAAGTCACCCTCATTGCTATCTAGTACTTCCCGTTAGATGCTCGCATGGTCTTAAGTCTTACTATGAAGTCTGTTGGACTTTGGACAGATATCCAAGAGGAATTTTTAGATGCAATGAATTCAGTGGAAAAAAAAAATTTAAAAAATGTTAACATTTGCCAGCAAAACCAGCATGGAAGCACAAAACCAGTGGTGAAGTAGCACTGGACGGTTGCATATGGTAAAATTCAGACTGCTTGTAAGTCCTAGAAAACTCTTGTGATCAAGCATTATATGACTGACACAGAAGACAGAAAGCACAGGGAAAATAAATACATTTTTCTATCAATGTTGTAAACTACTGACATAAAGGGACGTGGCTCAAAGCACTCCCTTAGTTCCTAAACCTCCACCAGGCCATGATGACTCCTCTCAGGTGGGAGAAAGTTCCATCTTGGGAAGTAGGTATAGGATTTTATTCTTTCATCAACAAGAAAAAAAATTAAGCTAGTGGTTAAGGACTAATAAAGAATGTTTTGACACATCTGATTAAAATTAAAATAGACAATCTTAACAATTGTGTCTATTTACACAAATAATTAAAGTGCCCCTCTCTTCTACACCTGTTGAGGATCTTCCTAGCCCAGTGTTATGACTGTATTATACCTCTCTCCTTCCAGTTCTTGTTCTGCCTTTGTTTTATTTAACAGACTTACTTGTCTTTATTTCAAAGACATCTCTGGTTTACCAGCAAAGAAAAGTCAACAGGGAAAGTCTAGATAACTTGCTGCCAGAATGGAGATAGCATGAGGCCACTATCTGCAGAATCAGGCACTACAGCTGCCTATCTCTGTAGCAGTTCCCAGGCAAAGAGGAGCTATATCAGCTCCTGTGCATCTTTAAGGAAATGTATACAGAAGGGAATAAAGTAGCACTGGTTAGAGACAGGTAAATCACTGGTCTTGGAATGAGTTCCTAAAATGTATCTGAGGAGGCAGATAAGAAAGAACTAATATAGAAGAGGAATTCAAGGGCCTGGTGTTTGCCCTGGGTACAATGCACTAACTCCAAAGTCATAATTAAGGTATGTATATTCATTTTAACCCTGCTTAAGAAAGACTGTTTTTAAGTCAGAGATAAGCACACTGCAGCAACAAAAAAGTCAGCTCGGTGACCTTAAACCCTTCTGTGACTTGCAAATGTTCTGACTCCTGTGGATGCACATCCCTCCTGAAACCACTTACTCTGTCAGTCATGGCAGGGTAACTATTCTGTCTGCAGCTACACTCTGCTGAAACAAAACTCTTAAATGAATTCACTTTTCTGATGAAGCATCATGGAGGGCACCTTGAACTTAATGGCAGTTTGGTTGTGCTTGCAGAGTGTGAAGAAAGTGCAAGTCTCTGAGCTAATATAGCTCCAAGATTAATTTCTAGCCTTAATGATTTTGTGGAACATCCTTTTGAAATCATTGTGATCATACCAATTAGCTATAAAGTCCTTGTAACAATGTGCCCCTTCTTTCACAAAATACTTCTCGAGCTGCAATGAGGGCTTATTTTTATTAATGTGTATTTTGGTAAGTATATCAATAAAGTCTTTGTTAATAGCATACTTGTGTGAATTTTACCAGAGTACAGCATTTCCAAGAGACTAAATTTAACAGCAGTAAAGTGTCTAAGGATCTGAAACATCATCCAAAATAAAAAGAAAGTGCTGAACTATTCAAATACATATCCTTTACCTCTTCTTTTCTGGTATAGGGAGTAAAAAAACAGATTCAGCACATATTTAGCTTTAAGGAATGCTACATAAAATGCAGGAAAAATAGAAATAGACTATTAAAAAATAAAAATGAACAGAGATATATGGCAAAACTTGCAGTGACAGGGAATGTAGAGAGTTGCTGTACACATTGTCGCAAGCATGAATTTATTTTCATATTTTAGAATATACAACTGTATTCTAGAATAACAGCACTTGGTATGACACTTTTCACTTTTAGAAACATACTGAGCTATTTGGAGGTTTTTACCTTGGTTTTGCTAAGTTAAAAGGCTTCTCTTCCTCCTACAGTGCATAAAGGTCAGTAACATAAACACTTGTTTGTGTACACATGCAACCACAGTAAATGAAACACAGCATCTGGACACATTTAATTCAGAAATCACTGAACCAAAGGAATTGGAAATCAAAGCCAAGAGAACAGGCAACAGTGACTGTCATGGTCTGACGGGGACAGCATCAACAGCATACGCTGCACTCCCCGCTAAGGCACACTTAGACAAGGACAAAATCCTGACAGCATTTGGTGGGGGAGCAGGCTCTGGGTGCAGCGGGGTGCTCAGACCCAGTCTGGCAAAGCTGGTAGCCACAGAGCTGACAACTCCCTTTAAATTATGTTTATCTGTGCTTGGGGGAGTCCAGACCAGGACTGGTAGCTCTCCCCATAGAGCTGTGGCACACAGTGACCTCAGCAGTGTCTGCATCCAGCTGCTAATGGGCTCTTCAGGATCAGAACACAATACTCACTTGGGCAGAGAGAAACCTAAAAAGGCTCAACAAGGCATGTGTAGTGTCCTGCACTCAGGGAGGAATAACCTCAAGCACCAGCACAGGCTGGGACTGACCTGCTAGAGAGCAGCTCTGCTGAGAAGGACTCAGGAGCCTTGGTGGGTGACAGGCTGATCATGAGCCAAAGCCCTAAAATATTAACTAAGGTAAAAAAAAAAAAATAAAAGAAAAGGGAGAACATGAAGCATTCTTCTATTGCCACGCATTTGAAAGGTCTATGTAGCATGTATGTGTCTTTATATAAACATATATATATATATATACATATTTATGAATCTTAAATGTATGATTCACAACAGAGTTACTTTTCTGAGCTGCGTCTGCTTTCAAGACTGAGTTAGTGAAGCACCTGGAAAAAGGTCAGTCTGAAATAATTCTTGCCATAATACTACAATAAGTAGATTCTAGCAACTACTTGCTGGGAATAGCAGTTGCACTGTCTGGCTGAGACAGAGTTAATGTTCCTCAGAGCAGGTGGTGTGATGCTGTGTTTTGGATTTGTGGCCAAACAGTGCTGATCACACTCTAATGTTGCAGCTGAAATATGTTTGCACAGCACCAAGTCCCTCCCTGTTTCTCACTCAACACCTCCAGTGAATGCATCAGGGGGTGCACAGGAGGCTGGGAGGATGCAAACAGGAAGATGATTTGAATTAACTGAGGAGATAAAACATCATGATCAGGGATAGGAGGGGAAAATAAAGGGATTTAGGCAGGTTAGCCATCTACTGCTTAGAAACTGGCTGGGCATAGCTCTACTTATGGGAGATGGTGGAAATTATATTTGCATCATTTTTATTTTATTTTTGTCCTCTCTTATATTTTTTTTTCTTCACTTATTAATCTATTTTACCTTGATCCACAAGTTTTCTTGCTTTTACTCTTCCTTTTCTCTGCCCCCATCCCACTAGGTAGAAGGAGGGACAGAGCAACTTTGTGGCACTTAGGTGTCTACCAGGATTAACCCACAGCAACAGACTTATTAAAACTAATTTTATTTTGCAACTAGTGAAATCATCAACATTATTATGCTCCTTGGTTTAACCAAAGCAGCACATCTAAATTCCTCTTTATTTTTTGCTATAAAATAAAGCAGAATATATAAATATATAAAATTGAGGTCTACAAAAGATGATTTTCTATTGAGTTTTCTTTTTTTTTTTTTTTAAACCCTCTAATAATCTAATTTTTGAGAGAAAGTCAAAGAATGGTTAGGGCTAGAAGGGACCATAATGATCATCTAATTCCAATCTCTCTTATTTCCACCTTCTCCTACTCAGGCTCTGAAAGAAATGCACAAGACAGTTCTTCTGGCATTTTTTTCAAGAAAATATAGGTGTGCAACAAGGAAGGTAAAAGCTAAACATATTTTCAGCTGGAGAAGGGGCTCCTGCCACTGCTTACCTAACAAGAGGGGCTTGAACATCCCAGGATGGATCTATGCTAAGACACATAACAAGGAGGCTGTGGACCAAGCCCACAGATCACACCCTCAATTGTGCTTCATGCATGCAGTTTTCAAAAGTTCATGTTCATATGTATGTTTAAATACTAAATATATTTTCATAATACATATGTTGCACAATGTAAAATCCCCATACAATCATGGAGGAAGCACTCTGGAAATAAACAGCTTTTAATTCTCAAACCTCTGGCTGCTGCCTGAAGAACACTTTGTTGTCAGCAAATTTATCCAAATCCAGCATCTTTGACACTGCAAATCTTTGATTGTACAGATGCAAGGATTACTTGAGCTCTCTGAATGTGAGTCTTCTTCAAACATTGACTCTGGCTTCAAGTGTTCACCAGTTTTCTACCATAAATATGTTCAGACTTGCAGGAAAATAATGTAGATAAATGTATTTGTCTCTAAACTTTCTTATTTGTAGTCATAGTGAAATGGGCAGTGCCCACAGACAATACAGAAGCTTCCCCTGCGGATTTCCACTATTTGTGCAAGAGATGGCTTTTAGGAGAGTTTGAGTGAGGGCTTTCAATCAAACCTCTTTATTTACTATTTTCAATCGAATTTTCAGTAATTTTTTACTTGTTTGTTTTAATCTCTCTAGAAATGCTAATCTTTGAAAGACTTCAGTTTTTTCATTTTGGAGTTTTTTAAGTACAAAATGGCATCAGTATATTTAGACATAAATCTTTTTCACTTGGTTGGACAATGCAAAGTAAATGCAAAACTGAACCAGTGTGAAGATTTAACACCACATTCTCTCAGCACTTCCCTTTCCCCATGTCTGCTGAGTGGGATGTTTGTGTAATCCAGTTGTGAAACAAGGTTTTGGGCTTTGAAATGTGAAGCCTTAAAAACTTAAGATACCGAACAAGAAGTGACAAAGTCCATTTGCTAGGAGGCAATAGATGAGAATAATACTTTGAATTATCAAAGCATTGAGACAGAATAAAATCAGTTGTTTGCTTTTTCTACTGTCATTCACACCTCATATGACTTCAGTAAGTTTTATACAGTTAAAAGTGAAGCTTAGATTATTCATCAGTCAGATTCTCTTGGGTACCATTTCCAAAATCAAAGGATGTCATTGCTTCATTCTGCCATTAGAATGTTATGATAATTAGGTTTTGTTTTGAAAATAAATTTCAGACCATGTACCAAAATATAAGAGGATAAACATGAGTAAAGATCTCTTAAAAATTGCTCTCTATAATCAATAAGGCATATGTAAACTTCAAAACTTCATGCTAATTCTAGAAACCAACATGAAAATAATTTCAAATGAAAACTCATTGCTTTAGCCTACATACCTTAAAATTTCTAGTATTTTTGTTTTCTTTACCAATAATTTTCATGTTACATATTGCAACATCAAAAGATCATCAAAAATCAAATTCTATGTATAATACTGTTTTTTCCAGTAATTATATATCCTTTTTTTAAATTTAAACACTCCAGACTCTCATCCTGAAAGGTTTTCAGTCACAGATTATCCAAGAGGGTATTTTCCATTCAGTATTCCTTACAGCTAACATTCCACAACTCAACATGGACTCAAGAATTTAGGATTTAACACACCAAAAGCCTTCTAACAATACAGTGCAGGAGCACTCAGGTTTTTTTATGTTTCCAGGAGTAGGTACAAAAGAATTGTACCTCAGCGCTTAGGAGTAGAAGAAAATAAAAGGCTCCTATACATGCTTCTGAGGAGAGGGAAGATAATGTAGCACAGAGCTTGAATTTTAAGTTTATTTACAGTTTTCTAAGACTCTTTCAGAAATTGAACTCCACAGTGTCTTACATGGTGTTGTGTGTTACACAACTGCCATAAAATACTTAATTTGGTGTTGTACACAAAGTCCTATCTTGAGGAACAGGCAGGTTAAGAATCCTTCATTTGTCAGAAAATAAGCATTATTGCTATTATCAGCATTTCCTAGAAGAGGGACCTAGCCCTTTTTACACTCAGTCCAGATAAAGAGACACATCCTTACATTTGTTTTAGCTGAAAGGCTGACATCCACTTTAAATTTCTATGTAGCACATTCAATTTAAAATACATCTTCCAACGTGCAAGAAATATTTCAAAATTAAATAAAAATGAAAGCAAAGCATGTATGTGACTCTGGTCTAATCGCATGGTACAATTCTAGAAGAGAAGTTGAAGCTCTTCGTCCTTCATCCAAGAATTTTATTTGTATTTTCTCCAGTGAGCATTACACATCATACCATCACAATCTGAGAACATGTACTTATATTTGATCCCAGATTTGTTTAATATGACTGTCTGTTTCTGTAGGTTTAAACTAAACCCTTAAGAACTAGTAACTTACCCCTAGCACAGTCCTGACTCAGGTCCCCTCTGAAAGGCTAATGGCGCAGTAAAGGTCCCATGGAAAACAGAAGAAGAAAGAAAAATAAACAATAGATAGGCATGTTTTTAGTAACACGGGCAGACCTCAGACATATGGTGCTTTCTACCTTTTTAGAAAATTGCAGCTGTCTGGCACAACCATAATCTCTTCTTTCTCAGTAAGCCACTTTTGATAAGTATTTACAGAGTACAAGCTACAAAAATTGGCCTCTCCTTTTCACCCTGGCCTGACCAAGAACAGCCACCAGGCTGCTCACAAGCACTCTCTAACCTGTTTATTTAAGATAGCAGATTACTTACACTGACTCTTCTTTCCTAATGAACCAGCAGTGGCACAATATTTGCCCATCAAATGACATCAGCCCTGTAAGTAATTATCTTCTCCAGTGCTGTATCTATCCCTTCACCAGCTACGTTACAGCCATAAACAAAGATGTTTTTAACACCTGTATCACTTCAGTAAGTGAAATTAGCTGCAGCTCAGTGGTGGTTGAGTTCTTCCTTCCTTCCCTGTAAATATCTGCCACTCCAAGTCAGCTCTAAGAAAAAGTCACTGCATACTCAGACAAGTTCCTTATGTCAGAAATATTAGATATGAAGCTGACCTATTATGATAACAGAGAGGAGGACTTAAAAAGCAGTGATGGTCAAAGGCAGTTTAAAAAAAGAAGCCAGAGGAGATTAAGACTTCTGGCTATATGTTATCAGTGAAACTACTTTGGGACTCATGATGCCTTTAGCTGAATCAGTGAAGCTGATCCTGTGTCTCACTGGAATAAATGTAAGCCTGGAAGCCCTCAGCTGTATTTTCAGTCAATGACATTTCATTTCATATTGGTCAATATTTAACCTTTAATGATTTTCTGACTAGACATGTGCTTGCTGAGTCACTGCTTTGGATAAATGCTGAAGAAACCTCCAGCAGAAAGAGTATAACATCACTGAGATAAGCTTTGCCCTTTGGTTTCCTGTAACCCTCCCCAACCTCTGATTCTCTGCAGTGTTTGTGATTTGTAGCCCAGCAATAGTCAAGTTTTCATTTACTTCATGCATATGCACTAAATTAAGCCGTTTCCCTCCCACCCATATGGTGGTCTGATATGCACAGATGTTATTACAGTGTTCTGTGCCACATAAAATCCCAGCTGTAATATTAAAAAAAAAAGGCAAAACCAAAAACAACAGCAAAAAAACCCTCACCAAAGATAAAAAGCTCTTTTGCTCCTCTTTCAAAAAGGAAAAACAATGGAATATAAGCCCATAAGGAACTGAACAAACATAAACAGACCTGTGCAACATCTGACAGTGACACAGATAAGGGAGAGAACGTGGCAGACAAAAGAAAAGAAAGATTAGTATCAAATTATTTCAGACAGTGACAATAATTAATTAAAAAATGCTAATCTTTATAAAATAGCAGTTGACAAAATACTTTTGACAGTCCTTTAAATCACAAGAACACTCTTATTGGCTAAGGTTTCTCAAAACTCTGGTTTGCAGTATTTTTTAAACTGGATTGAAGGAGTGTAAATTTTAGGAACTCTTGTGTTCTATAGGGCAAAATAATTAATTTTGAAAAATATTTTTTGTAAATTCTTTCAGTATTTTGCAACTAAAAGGTGCCTTCCTCTTTTTGATCAAACATCCATGCTCCCAGAACATTCACAATAAATCTAAAACCATATCTCCTAAACCCAAGTTCATCTCAGAAGTTATTTTTCTATTCAATACTGATTTTAATTTTGCTTAATATTGATATACTAATCAAATCTTGCAAATCACTGCGTATAGTTCTTGATAGCCTGAAGAATCACACAGCATCCATGCTGGATTCTCAAAATTTACTCTAGTCATCCACATAATTTGGTGCCTTAATGACAGTGGTTCCAGTAGTTCATGTAGCTTTTTTTTTTCTTTGCCTGTTTTGTGTTTTCTGTTTTTTTTTTTTTCAGAGACCTAAAATTAACAGTGTTCAAAGTGTTCTTTGCTTTGTAATTGAAATTGTAATTATTGGCTGATTGCAACTTCAAGTGGTATGTGTCTGCTGGACATCAAGTTGATAAAAGCAAATTACCTCCACCTAAGGTGTGCATGTGCAGATTCTTGTCATTCTTTTTCAGGGACTTATGCAATAGCAGATACTACAGAACAGCACAAATACACTCAAAGCTGGATGACTCACTGTAGTGAATGAGTGTTTTAGGGTGGATCCAAGAATCACTGGCATAGTAATCATCAAAAGAAGGTATAATACAAAAGTGAAAGCATGACAAAGATCATTGGCAAGGTTCAGCCAGATAGTCAAAGCACACAGAGAAAAATCAGACTAAATTCTAAAATCAACCAACCTAAACCCAAAATCACCACAAAATTATCTGTGTGGAGGCTGCAGTGGGGGGCAGAGGGTGAATAAAGGGTAAGTATAGGAAAGAATAAAGATAAAAATAAATAAGGGACACAACCCATTAAGTCACAAGGTGGAAATCCCCCCTCCCTTGCCACACATAGCCTCAGGCTTAACCAACAGTTTAGGACTAAAAGTTTAACAGCACTTAAGCTTAACAGCACTGAATCAATAGTTAAGTTAAATAACTTACAATATATTCTATGGAATTTCCTGTAAGCACAAGAGTAACTCACTTCTAGGCCCGAGCTTCTTACAAATAAACTGTACTTAAGAACATCAAGGAGTAACACTCACAGCACATTTGCTATAGCACTCTCCCACTTGCACACACAGAGACCTACAGAGCACATACCAGGTATATTCCTGTGAAAAATCCCCCTTAGGCTAAGTGGAAGAGTCACATTGGATGGCTTTGCATCTTCTCAGCGGGCAAAGGGAAGTGTGGGGATATCAGCCAGGAGAGCTCAAAGAATCCCACCCAGGACCACTGCTTACAGGGTCACATGGCTTTAGCCAAAATAATTTTCCATCCTGCTGCAATGAGGTTTGGACACTTTCTCTGAATGATTGATAACAAAAATGTCGTTCCACCTGTGTTATTATTCAGGCAAGGCAAATAAGTTTCCAAGGCTTTGGGTTAAAACCCAGGAGTTTCTTAGCATAAATTCCTGTGGGCAGGCAGTTTTTTTGATAAGGCCAAGAGAAGCTGCCCCTAGGTGCTGTTTATCAGGGACAAGGCCTAACAAGAATTTCTGGCACCCCCACACCCCTATGCTGCAGTCCCAGAAAAGGGAGTGGAGATGCTCCCGGCTGTGTGTGCACCTGTGTGTGAGAGACACGGAACTCTTTGGGATTTGGGTATTTATTAACATCTTGTAAGCAGCCAGGATGGAAAGTTTATTCGTTCTGTAACTCATATTGATCCTAGAGGCATAGCTCACTGTTTGCCAGCTAATTGCATGTCATTAGTAAATCAATAAAACCACTTTGATCCTGGTTTGCTTTAATTATGTAAAATGAGCAGCTTTTCGCTGTGATAGCTGACCTATGGTATCTTAAACTCACATATTTGTAGATCAGTTAGGAAATCCTAAACAAAGACAAAAAAGAAATTCAAACTGAGGCCAAAAGTCTAGACTAAGTATTTTGGGCACCTACATAATTGGTCTCTAAATAGATATTCTTTTTCCTAGAGATATTTCACTGCCTGCTACTGGAGTACAATGTTCTTGTTGTAAAGTCCTAGAAGTCAACAATATAAACCAGAAGTTTACTCTATGATTTTGGAAAAAAAAAAAAAAAGTATTAATAAAGGAGGAAGTATGGGGTCCTGGTCTTGAAACTGCTACCCTTACTACAAGTAAGAAAATGAGCCCCAAAAAAAGTAAAAAACAAATCAAACCAAAAAAAAGTAAACAGAAGGAATAACCCTGCAACTAATGGTTCCTAAGATCAGGATTCTTAAATTTCATAGCACTGCAAGAAATTAGATTTTTGAAATAAAGAATACACAGAACAAGAGGCTGCAAAGCAAAGTCAGGGGTTTGGAGCTGCAGAAGCTCCAATGCTGTGGTTTAACAAAATGTGGTTCAGTTGGGGGTGGGGGGGGTGGATGGTTCCCCGTGGGGACCTGCTGGAGTGCTGGAGTCGATCAACTGGATAGTTTTGGAAGAGCCAATCACCTGGCTAAGTTTGAAGATTGACACCCGGTTAAACCACTCTAAAGAGTTGAACAAATCCCTGTGGAAAAGCATATTTAAAAACTAGAAATGCCAGGGAAAAACTCTATAAAAACTGTTTCAATTGATAAAGCTTGAGAATAAACAAACCTACAAACAGCAGTTCTCTCCCAAATCAGGAAAATGAAAAGGTGAAGACATGTAGAGACAACAACATGGGACTCTGAGGTCAGTGAAGAAGGAGTCAAATTCCAGATGGGAGGAGATTGAGGAGAGTCCTAGGCTGAAATTCTTTTTGTAAGGCCATGAAACTGAAGATATATTTGATATATCAGACTTTGTTTTTCCCTGAAACTCATGGAAATGCATTGGAGGATGTAGCGTTCTAACACAACTCTGAGCTGAGGCACCAGTATTGAAGCAAGTAGATCTTGCTGTAATCCAACGAGAGACTCAAAGAGAGAGAGATGAAACAGGTGAGAAACTTTGCTCCAGGGACAGTAATAGAAATGGATGGATGAAGAGAAATTTTTTTGTTTTGTTTTATGCTAGAACAGCTCATCCTTAAAATAGCACCCCAATAAGTTGACATGGTTCATGAAAGCTGTGGGAAAGCTGCAAAGCATGAGAGGGACTTTCACACTGCAAACAGATTCTCCTCTCCTGGGCAGCTGATTCACTGTGACATTGAAGCCACGAGAGAACTGTTTCCTGTAGAGAAGTCCCCATGGCATGGCAAGAGAGACAACTCTCCCTAAGTAAACTGAAGAGAAACTATTCTAGAGGCTGTAAACTGACAAAGTCCCAGGTTTTGCCTCTTTACATTTTCAGTGGGAAAGAAAAGAGAGTATAGAGCGAGGAGAAGTGTTCTGAAGGTTTATTCTGATTTTTTTTTTCCTATTAATTCTATTAATAAAGTTTTCTTTATACCCTTTTAAATTTTGAACCTGTTTTGCCCTCCTCTTAAAATTTATCTCACAGCAGAAAATGAATAAATAGTACTAGTGGGTGCCTGGCAATTTAGTCAGTGCTAGACCCTCTGCACACATATTCCATTTTGTACCCCCAGGACAAGTATGAACTGTTTCAGCTGAAGCTAAGCTAAGAAAAATCAATGGCAAAAAATAATGCTGCAATTTTACCATATTTTTGCCCTGAATAACTCTTTTAACTTTTGGTCCCTTAACCACAGGGTAAAATAACCTTTCCTTGTGAGAAATTGCTAAAATTTCTAGGATAAAGGCACACGTTAATATGAAGATAATTTTTTTAAACTATTCATCATTTCTTTTGTGGACTCAGATAATACACGGCTGCACTACAGTGTGAGTTCTACTGAATTGTAATCATTCAAACAATGTTCAGCTGAAACTTAGATGTGCACAGTTTCTTTGTTACTATCATGTAGTGTTTTCACAGAGAGAAAGCATATTTTGTGTGCCAAAATATGTATAACCAAGAGGACATTTGCTCCAGAGACACTGTAACATAAGGTATTTAGTAAGTCAACTAAATGAGTTTGCAACCCTCAGATACAACAGTCTTTGTTTTTTTTCACTATCACAAACACACTTTTCACTGGACTCCTTCAGTTTCATAACCTGTGGGTTTGGGTCTGCAAAGATACACAGAACATCTGAACTCCAGAAACAACATTTGCATCTTCAAAGAAGTAATAAAGTCCAGGAGTTATTGAGAGGGATGTATAAACAACCTCACAAGTAAGCTGGGAAAGATTAGTGTTTGGAAAATAAAAGACTCCAAGAAGGAAATATAGAGATATTATATAGATCACCAGTGAGAGCAATTGACTGCTGCTAAAGCACACAAACCAACAGAAACCCTTGTTTAATTATTAAATTTTAATATAAATTAATTTATTAATTTATTATTCTACTTTTTCATCACTCTGCTTTAAACAAAGTTTTAGCCCTTAAAACTCATCCATAATATTAAGGTGTTCTGCATGTAAAGATGTGATGCTTGATATGACAGGACCCTGGGTCACTCTTGCAGGATCTATTTCTCCAGGACATTATTCCTGGAAATCCTCTGCCTTAACAAAAAGCATTACTCTCAGAGGACACACAGGCTGGAAAACAGAAGGCAAAAGTCCACCATGGTTTTCTTTCCTATTTTTGGCACATGATCTAGCTGCCTATTATCCTAGCAATTGCATCTCAGAGGGGCTCCATAGTCCAAAAGCTGTAAGGAATGCAAAAAGCATTCCTGGGACTTGGTGCCATTTATGAGAAGGCAGCCAGGAAGATGAATGGAGAAGCAGAGATCAGATATTCTCTGATTATTATTTTCAAGATTCCTTCTTGAAATAACCAGCTGAGATGAAATTATCCATTGTGTTCACACTGAAGGTGAGCTGTCCCTAAATCCCAAATATTCTGTTCCAGGCACTGCCAATAACAGAAAATTATTCACAACTTCAGCATCGGGAAATTAAAAAATGAATGAAAACTCCCAGTGTGGGGCACAGAAAAACCCAGAATACCACAGTCTGAAAAGGCCAACAAACAAGTAAAGCAATAGTTTAACCCCCTTCCTTTGTATTGTGACTTTGAATAAAATGAGAAGAATTCTGACTCAAGTGTATTCAATGTGATAATTTCTCTGTTATACCCAAATACAAATGGATGAACAAACGAGGATGGCTTAAATATTTTCATAAACTCAGCTTAAATGTTCAAAAGGAAGAATAGGAAAAGGATTCCTGCACTAAATTGATTCTCATAAGAATTTACAAACTAGAAGGATTTTTCTGAAATACAAAATGGTCACCAAGAGACAGAACTTCATCAAATATGCATTCGTCTCAGAAAAGGAAATTGATGTCTTCCAAGGGGAATAAAATAAAATAACAAAAAGGAAACACAAAAAACACACACCAAAACAACAACAAAATACTAATGCAAAATAGAAAACTCTTTAGCAGAATCAGGTGCTTTTCATATCTTAAAATAACTTCAAAATAGCAAACATAGGTATATAGTTATCTATTTCTGATATTTTTAGTCTCACTTCTATTTAAACAAACAGAAAATGAACAGTATAGGCCCAACATTCCAACTGCATTATCAGAGCATTGCAAGATATTTTAAATTTAAATACATATCTTCAATCTCTTCTAAAAAAAATATTTTCAGTCTTTTGAAAGAAATGTTGAAACCCAGACAAAAGAAATTAAAAAGGACCAGGGGAAAGATAAGAAAATTAATCTGATAAGAACATGGAAGGCAGCAAACATAGCCTGGACCAGCCAATGGGATCAGTGAGGTGAAAGACAATCTCATTACAAATCCCTAGTCCCCTATTAGGATTTATGTCAGATTTGGACAGGTTTCTTAAATAAGTCATGCCTCAGTTCTCCATTCCTTAAATGAGAAAATAAATGCCTTCATTTCAGGGATTAAAAAAGTTAGGATAATATAATTAATACTGTGGAAGTGCTTGGAAGTTACCAGGCTACCCAAAGCACTGATATCTTTAACATGCCATAGCAGCCCATTAGAATGCAATACAAACTGTGGCAATAGGAGAATGGGGAATAACAAACAGAACTGGGGGCAAACTGCTATGATAGTAAATACAACTAAATCAGCTAAATAAATAATAACAAAATAAAGGTAGTATAAATCAGTAAGCAAAGTGAGTAGGGATCATTTGGAGAGACATTAAAATGCCACTACCCACCTCTTCCTCCCCCTTTCCTCCAGAATTGTATTAAAGCACAGGCACACTGACACTTCCAGTCATGAGGCAGACTCATGTATCTCATGACTGCAACCTACATATGAAAATAAAAGCAAATAGCCATACTTTACTCATTATCATAGTACTTTAAGAGTAAAAGGCACTCAGATTTGTCAGAGAAATAGGGTATCTTCCATAAATCAAAGGTAGAATCAGTTCTCATGTGTGTGTTGGCTTCTTTGTGCCACCCAGTGGTTTTGACTAATACACCTTTCAGTGCAGGTGCAAAACCATCTGTCAGTGAATGATAAACAATTTGAGATCTATTTCAAATAAATAACTGACTAAATAACCCAAGAGGCAAAATAGCAGGTAACCTCAAGGTCACCTCTGGAGGAGAGCTTAAGGCATATTGCATATATGTCCTGACTCTGTTGTTTCAGAAACAAAGGACAGACAGGTCAACATATCATTTCCCATCTGACTTCTATGATCCCCTCTAATACAGTTTTATTCCATACTAAGTTGGTGAAACTTAGTATTTCGAGAAAGAAAGCGATATTTCAGATGCCTTACGTGTATCAATTTCCATGAGCAGTTTTAAACAATGTCTCAGAAGTACAGACCGGGTGAAGATGATAAAAAACTAACAGTTATGTTAAAAAAAAAAATCCAGCCTGTTAGTATACATTATACTGCAAAGATTAATACAGCCATGGTTTAAGAGTGACTGTCAGATTTCCACATAATACTTTGGCCTACTTTCTAAAGAACTTTATCTGGCCACAGAGAGACTCTGAGATTTGAGCTGTCTTGAAAATCTGACTCAATACGGTTGCTCTCAGCCCGAAAAACATAAACAAGATTAACTTATTTACAGTCTGAAACAAACTGCAATCAAATGCAAAGTGAGAGATCTGTTCATTACGACTGAGCTGCATTCAATTTCATTATATCTGAATTCACCTAATTGCTTGTATAATCCCATTGTTCAAAGATAAGTAGATTTTAAAGGCTGAAATATAAGCATTAAGAGAGGCAAAGACTTTTATGCTATAAATAAGAAAAATCCAATGGAGCTCTACATCAGACCAAATTTTTCATATCACATTAGAAAATTGTTTTCATCTGTTGTTTCAAAAAAAAAAAAAGCTGTTAAGTTTGTTTCCTCATTAAAGACAGATAATGGAATAACTGTATCTTTTTCGATTTTCATTTTTATATTCAAGGAAATATTTCCTTAACAATGCTGTGCCTGTACCAGAACAAATGAATAGCCCAGAATACTACTCAGGTTTTTTGCTATCTGAAGCACCACTCCCTTAACAAACTCCAGACACAGTCTCAAGAAATGGTCCAAGCCAGTGCTTCTTTATTTGTGTTTTGTGGAAGAATCAATTGACTTGTAAAGATAGCAGGCATGAAGAAAGTAAAGGTACAACACAAACTTACTATTTACACTCCAGAGAGTTTTAAAGCATTTAGAATGTTGCTACTTTATGCAGAAGTAGGAGTAATTGAAGTGTCAGTAGAGGAGGGGCTCAGGTGATAAAATGGCAGCATGAATAGAAACACGAACAAAGAATTAGAGGCTACTAATATTCTGTTGGTTTTAGTGAACACATTTGGATTTTTGATGGATTTCATGTCCATTTTAGGCCCTATTTTTCATAAGCAGTAAGTCTGGCTCCAGCTTGAACTCTGAATACAGCCAATTCTGGTTGTTATCTAGCCTAGCCCATTCTTCTGCTAAAGAGAGCGAGAGTGAAGATGCGAGTGAGTAGTCTTTTCACAGTTTAATTGAAGTAAATTCTCCTTAATTCAAGCCCTTTGTCAGAGCTGCTCTGATTAACTGCAAAAACAGACACAAAGTGGAAAAACAAGTTTGGTGGTATGGAACACAAATCTAAGTTTTCTCTGCTTTTCCTTTAAGCTGCATTTGTCTGTTTCTCCCCTGTTGTCTCTGCACCCACTCCTGTTGGGTAGCCCAAAGGAATTTTTCAGTCCAGCTGTCAGTTTGTAGGACTAGGACACATGGTCAGCAAATTTCCACAGATTCCTCCAGCAGTAGGTTTTAAATGCACAGACCCCATGAGTTACAACCGCTGAATATTATTCCACTTCTGTTAGGCTGATCTCACTTGAATGATGTCACCAGAATTGTTTCAACTCAGAGAATTTTTTTTCCTCTTTGACAAAGTAGCATTTACCAAATAGATTTTAATATTTTAAAATTTTCTTGCTACCTCTTATATACTTATATGTGTTATTATATTCTGGGATTCCTTTGATTGCCTTGCTCATCTCAGACGTAGTGATTCATTATGAGTACATAATTTATGTGAGTACATAAGTTTATGTGAGTACATTGTATGATACATGTTGTGACTGGAGATGAGTGTTACCAGTCAGAGACATCAGGCTTGGTTGTGATTCTTTTTCATTAAACTATTCTGGTTTTTGCAGTTTAGAGATTAACAAACTGCAAAGATTGATACTGCAGCCTAGTAACTTCCACTTTTTTTTTTCAAAAGCTGCAATATATATAATTGAATTCAGAATAATTTCCTACTAATTCCATAGTTTGTAGCTATAACTAAGTTCTAGTCAAGTTAAGCCCTACAGTCTTCATTCACTCTTAAAATTAGGATATAATAAAAACCCTAATGAAGTACACATATTTACCTTTATAAACTTAGTTCCTTATTAGTAAGAATTGGAGCCTCAGACAAAGCATGTACTTGTCTGTACTCTAAATGCAAACTGTATTTCAAATACTTTAAAAAATAAGTGGGACAAATGTAGTAAGAGCTAATGAAACCTCTCTGTCACACAGACTGATTTGAAACCTTTTGCTGATATTTAGTGTCCTAAGGTATCTCTACAGAATAACATAATTAATAGAAATTAATAAATTACATTGATTTCTTCTTAAAATCTTATGCACTTGTATTAGCAGAAATTCTATAAATAGGGTCTCCCTCACATGCTGTCTCTTACACAAGCTGATTAACTTATTCTCTTTTTCTCTACACAGAATCCTGACTTGAATTTCTGAGTTATTTTTCCATTTCTGGTTCTCACAGTTCCAGAAGTATCTGTTTCCTCCACTACTGAAGGTCAAAATACTCTTTTTAAAACTTGCTAACACAATAAATTGAGTTTTAACATTGCAAAAGCCCAGGCTTCCTGGAATTGAAACTTTTTGCCTTTTACTTTCCAGGAAGGCAAATCATTACACTGCGTCGACGCCCAGTGCATTTGCAGTTCCCTTGCTCTCTCACATTAGTGATATTCTTTCCTAAATGGAGGCACAAAAGCTCAGTGCTGGAAATTTCTACAAAGAAGACTCCCACAGAGGGGAAATGGAGAGACAGATACAGATATTCTCACTGTCATGACAGGACTCCAGGAGCTGGACTTGATGACACTTGTGAGTATCTTGCAACTCAGCTTGTTCTATGATTCTGTGATTCTGTGACATTGGAAAGGGTTTGGTTTCGATATCATGAGAAAATTTTTCATGCAGAGGGTGTTTGAGCATGGGAAGAGGTGTCTCAGGGAATGGTCACAGCCCCAAGCCTGACAGAGCTCAGGAAACATTTGGACTGCTCTCAGACACGTGGTGGGGTTCCTGCGCTGTTCTGTGCAGGGCCAGGAGTTGGACTCCATGTTGCTTGTGAATCCCTTCCAACTCAGCTTATTCCATGATTCTGTGACATTGGGAAAGGTTTGGTTTGGATATCATGAGAAAATTTTTCATGCAGAGGGTGTTTGAGCATGGAAACTGGTGCCTCAGGGAATGGTCACAGCCCCAAGCATGACAGGGCTCAGGAAATGTTTGGACTGTGCTCTCAGACACATGGTGGGGTTCCTGGGCTGTTCTGTGCAGGGCCAGGAGCTGGACTCCATGGTGCTTGTGGATCCCTTCCAGCTCCTCATACTCCATGAGTCTGTGATATTTGCCACTGCTGGGGGCAGGCATTGGGCTGTGTTGGGTCCCAGGGGTGTCTGGGCTGTCCCTTGTCCCCAGGGACCCCATGGCTGACTGCCCCATGCCCATCCTGTCTGAGCTCCAGCTCTGGGGAATCTGCCAGGGAAGGGGCTGGCCACTGCAGGACAAAGAGCCTCCAAAGGTACTGGATTTCTGTAGGGTAGCAAACCCTCCCTGAATTTCTGGGTTTTTGCTGCCTGTCGCTGTCACCACCCCAGTCCCACACAGGGTCCAGCTCAACTTACATTAGGTCACCCTGGAGAGTATCCCACTCCCTCTGCTCCCTGGTGGTATCCTCCCAACCCAGGTATTTCTCTGCTGTCTCCCTTTCACCCTCTCAGTACGCTGAGAAAACTGTTCAGTGTTCAAAGGCTGTTGCACATTTACAGAGATCAGAAGCATTTCACGACTCCCAGCCATGGAACCAGCTCTCAGATTTTGGGCAGCACTTCCCAAGACGGAGGTGATGGCAGTGGCAAGTGGAGTTGCCAGCCTGGCAGGAACTGAATGGTTTGTGTTAAATTGCAGAGCTGATTAGGGTAATACAGATAGTAGAACAGAAGGTAAGTGGTTTCTGTGGAGTGTGACAGTTTTCATTCTAGAGACACTCTGTTCAAACCTGAGTTCACAAGAAGAATGTCAGCTATTTTCACAAACACGTGAAACAGAGTATTTCTATTTCATCCTCAAACTAATCTCCTCTCTACTGCTTGGTTACTGCTCCTTCCCTTGAAAGAAACTCTCCCATGCAGGTGAAGCTTTGGTCCCCTTGGAATAAGAGCTCTGCTCACTGGTCTCTATTAGGTGTATGTGATGGTGGTCACAGGGGTCTTATGTTGAAGGAAGAGATGAGGATTTGAGTCCATGTTTCCGAAGGCGTGATTTATTATTTTATGATATATATTACATTAAGACTATGCTAAAAGAATAGAAGAAAAGGTTTCATCTCAGAAGGCTAGCTAAGCTAAGAATAGAAAGGAATCATAACAAAGGCAGCTGTCTCGGACTCTGTCTGGGCCAGCTGGGCTGTGATTGGCCATTAATTATAAACATCCAACATGTGCCAATCAAAGATCCACCTGTTGCATCCCACAGCAGCAGATAATCATTGTTTACATTTTGTCCCTGAGGCCTCTCAGCTTCTCAGGAGGAAAAAAAATCCTAAGGAAAGGATTTTACATGAAAAATGTCTGCGACACAGTTGGTCTGCTATTTTGTTTTTCCTAGTCACTGGTTCCCTGAAAATGTCACTTTTTCTCTTTATTATCTTAGGCTGGCTGCTTCTTGTGTTCTTGGGTTCATTTGTCCAACCTCTTTCCTTGAGCCTGCAACCTGCAATCCCTTTCTTCATCTGCCATTGACAGCACCTGGAGCTGATTGGCGAAAGCTCTTCTGTTCCCACCTTTGGGATGAATCTCTGCTCTGCTATTTCCTCAGCAGATTCCAGGCACACAAATTCTTTCACAAAAGAGAGGATTTCCCTCTGCCTTCCAGGGCAGAGCCTTCCGCTCAAGACAACCTCAGGTTCAGCAACAGGTGAGAGAGAGATCAGCTCTCAGACCATCTCCCATAGGGCCTTTCCTCTTGGAAGCAGCACAGTTCTGCTGGATCAAGGATCACTTTAGGTACCGTCCTGGGTATGCAAAAGCTCCAAATTTACCTGCACATCTGCAGACACATCTGGGTAATATGGGAATAGCTCATAATGCTGTGTGTCTACCTCCCTACCTTACCAAAGAGGGTGCATTTCACACCCATGTGTTGGGCTTTCATAGCAAATTTGGTGGCTACTACTACTCCTACAACTTGAGGGAAAGACAGTATTTGAGGTATTGTAGGTCCTTTTAATTTGGAATAGAGGTTTGGAACAGGTAATGGGTGATGCTTAGCACACCCTGGTTACAAGGCTGTGCATTTCTTGTTTACAGGAGATTCAGTCCATCCAAGTCTCCTTTTGTGGCCGCAGCCTGAGCACACCAACACTGCAAGCTAAAAATTGTCTCCTCTGTAGGCTGTTCCTTACACAACATCAGTTCATCTCTGGGTCTTTGGTGGTTTCTCAATACCAGGCTCCCCTCTGCTTATGCTAAAAACATGTGCACATCCTTTCCAAGAAACACGCTGCTTCAGTCACTACAATTCTTAACCAACTTAAATTTTGTAAAGTGCTCCACTCTTTCTTGTAGCAATTTCAAGTGAAGGACTACGAGGTTCAGGAAAAAGCAGCCGCATTTGTCACACTCCTGACTCCAAGTAATTGCAAATTGCTGCAAGACTTTCTCTGCAGTTCCTCTGCACTGGCACTGGATTGCTTGGGTTCTCCCATCTTCTTCACAAAAGTATCTCAAGTATCAATACAAGTATTATTAATCCCTCTCTTTCTCTCTTTACCACTCAGTTTTTTTCTTGTATTTTTTTTTCCCTCATCCGCTGTGTTATCTCTGCACAACAATTCACAAGGAGGTGACAGTTAATCTAGCAACAACACTGAGGAAAGCAGAACATTCTTGCTACTGGAGGGAAACAAGAGCCTCTGTCTTGAGGTTGCAGGCTGTGTTTGCAGGCTGTGTGGAAAATCCACATGTATCCTGCAGCATAGCCATTTCTTTTTTAGCATTGCAATCCAGCTGGCAGCTAGAACTTTCCCTTTTAAGTCCTATTTTAGGGCCTCCCCAAACACTTTGGTCTGTGGTATGTGCTGTATAAAAAAGTGGCTTCAAAGTCTGTTTGAATGCTTATCTAAAGCATGGTGATTAAGACAGATATGGAACTGAATGTACAAGGGTAGGAGGGCTATGCAGGAAATAGAGGAAATGCCAAGGTGCACAGAGATAAAAGACACTGGCATGAAATTAAATAAAAGGTCGTGGCTGTCCCCATTTCACTTAGAGCTTTGCAGAAAGGACATAAATCTATTCTTCATGGATCCTACACCTGAGACAAAAACATGCAGGACAGAAACAACAAATATAAAGAAAGGGAAAGAAAAACGCAAGAGCTGAAAGGTGTGCTGAATGGAAACCCTCATTTGGAGTCCATTTTATGAAGCATAAAAGCACCTTTTGGTTTCAAACATTTTGGTGAACAACTGACCGCACTAAGAATCAATCACTTATCAACCACTTCTGACTTAGGTAAGTGCTCTCCAGCTGTAAAGAAATGCTGTAGGTGGAAAACATGTTTGCTAATGTTTTGTAATTCGTTGTGGCTTTTAGTTTTTAACTAGTGAAGGTCTGAATACAACCTTTTAAGAAATCCCCACGGTATTCAGCTTTCCAGCCGTGCTATACGAATTTTATTTTATTTTATTTTATTTTATTTTATTTTATTTTATTTTATTTTATTTTATTTTATTTTATTTTATTTT
>JAWWMS010000001.1:12662132-12697214 GCA_035048045.1 Chlorospingus semifuscus
TCCCTGAGGCCTCTCAGCTTCTCAGGAGGAAAAAAAATCCTAAGGAAAGGATTTTACATGAAAAGATGTCTGCGACAGGTGTACCTACTAAATGAAACATTTCCTTTTACAGTACCAATATTGTTGGTTACTCCAGGTTCAGCCTGCTAAATTGAAGACTTTATTGTCATGAACACACTCTGCTCATGGGGAAAAAATCACTTGGAAAGGTATCTGTGTTCAACTTCTTACCCATAAATCTGTCATGCTGTCACTGTGGGCTTTGAGGGTTTTGCTTAGCATGTCCCAGAAAGTTACCTTCCACACCTTTTACAGACACTGCCTTGGAGAGCACTGCTGGTTTATGTCACAGTGGTGCGGGTGCTACCAGTCAACCTGACTTAGAAAGTGGTGTAAGGCACCTTTTTTTAAATCCATGTAACTTTGCCAGGCACAAGCCAACGCAGACCTAGAGATCAGCCACAGACTTGCAAATTCATGAAGATGTGACACAGAGGAGGAAGGACCTAACACTGATCCTGAAAACAACTTTATAATCTGCTCATAGATGTGCAGCTACATATGTATAAAGAAGATGTCTTAAGAGAAACACCAGCTTATTCAGCAGTCATCTGGAATTTTAGGTTACCTCAGATTTAAGATAACAACAAAGCAGGACCTAAGCATTGATGTCCCCAAAAAGAAGCATTGGCATGATCAAGCTACTTGTTATTCTAGGTCTGCCTTATTTTCATAAAAGTTAAGGTAGTTTTGGGTTTGTCCTGTTGTAGGAAAAATGGTGTTTAAATGCATAGAATGAATTTTTCCATTTAGGATAAATACTTCCCCTGTCTAACTCTGCTGGATACAACAAACTGTTGATATTCATTGAAGAAATGCTTAATGGAAAGACATTAAACTGCTGAGGAGATTAACAGGATAACAGTTCTACAATTGGACCCTCTTACTATTTGAAGAAACATAGTTAATGATGTCAGACATCAACCCAAAAAATCTGTCAATTCATTAAGTAATCGAGTTGTCAAAAACCCAGAGTAGAAAATGTAGCACAACTGAAACACTTGAGCATCTTAACTTGCAATACTCAATACTCCATTAGGATTGTGAGAAATTTGCTGAGATTTCATCAGAGGTGGAATTTCATACAGGTTTTGCCCAAACCTAATCTTTCCAGACGAGCATATACCTATTGTTCAGTGTGCCCTGCTCCCTCTCTGAAGAGGCTGATTGTTTACTTGATGTTGAACCTTTTCTTTCTGAATGGTAATGAATAATTGCCCTGGAGACCGAGATTATTCAAGAAATGGAATTTAGTACAGAAAATGTAATGAGAGTCTACAATGTCCCACGATGTTTGTAAAGGATGTTCTATAGCTAATTCTCTAAGCAAACCTCTCAGTTTATAAATTTGGAACATTACCATTCCCTCAAAATGTGCATACATCAATTTCTTTGGAGAGCATGCTGTTACTATAACATGTATTCTATGTGAGTTTTTAATTGAAAATGTAATAGAAGTTTTAATATTCTGAATGCATAAAAATCTCAACATTAAAATGCGATCAGTGACACTTACAAGCCTCTGGCCAAAACGCTGTAGTCACATCCCTTCCTATCTTCCTTTCCCTTAATTTCTTTTCTCTCTCTTACAATGTAGTGTAAAGATAAGCTAATATTAATTTACAATGGAACATTTCTGTATTAGAGATAATTTGCATTCATTTGCTTGCCCTGATTTGTGTTCACATCTTCTTGCACTTTATGCCAATGGCCTTTATGGATCATAGCTACATTGGAAAATTCATACAGTACAAAAGTGAGAGGTTTCTGGCACATTAAAGTCAGAGTGATTCCTCCTGCTCTATCTATAGGTCAAAGGCAAGTAGGAAAAAGAGCGTGACATACAATTAAATTGGAGTCAGACAGAGGGCAGTCAGAAACTACTGCAAAATTTTGCCATGGGAGGTGAAACATATTCTTTAAACTATCATTAAGTAATTCTTTTCAAGCCCATCCTACTGCATACTTAGCAGTATGCACACCCAAAAAAAATGTATGCTTAATTATATCTGTCATGTTTCCTTGGGTCAACTAGTTTTTAATTGTACCCTTAACATTTCCAGTAATTCTACTGCACCCTCCTTTTCTCAGGCTTCATACATTATAGCTTTTCTCATTGTAAAAGTTTAAAAGTTCAGCAACAATTTCCTGCTGAACTACTTTAATTATTACCTTATGTCCCTTGGTTTTATGAAGTATTGACTTTCAATCAGAGGTTCAATTATAATATGATTCCATAATATATTCTAAAGTGGAAAAAGAAGGATAAAATAAGATCCTTTTCTAGGAATTTAAAATTTCATTTATATTCACGGATTTGCGCGTTCTTCACCTTAAACAGAAGATATTTTTCTATTTACAGGTGAAGGAATGTCAGTGTTAGAGACAAAGTCAAGGTGAGCAAGGTAGGTGTTGATCTCTTCTCCAAAGTAACAAGTGCTAGGAAAAGGCTTTAAGTTGTGCCACAGAAGGTTTAGGTTGAATGTTATGAAAAATTTTTCCACCAAAAGGTTTGTCAAAAATTGTAACAGGCTTTCCAGGGAAGAGGTAGAGTCACCATTCCCTGAGGCATTTAAAGACAGGTAGATGTGGCACTGAAGGATGTGATTTAGCAATGGTCTTGTCAACGCTCTGCTAATGGGTGGTCTTGATGATCTTTTCCAATTTAAATAATTTGTGATATTATTCTAGAGTTCTCTGAACTACTCAATAAAGGCAAAGCACAAGCAGTAGAGAAAAAAGTCTTATAAGAAGAATATATCTCAGGGATGTTAAAACCTGAATGCCTTTGGCAGCTGACTGATATCACTCTACCAAACAAAGTCCTGAAGGTTCAGCTGCGTCACTTCAAGTTGCTACTGCACCAGATTGTCTTCTCTGCTCCTGGTCAGACTACTGTCCATCACCCAGCTGTGCCTGATCCATTTCATGATGAACCATAAAAGCTTTTGGAATTATTGGAATCTCTGGGGAGAACACATTACAAGGCTGAAGAGGTCAGAAATGCAGTAAAGGAAGAGATGGACAGGCATCTCTGACATGGAAACCAGTTCTTTCCTGATGGTCTGCTCGTGCCACAAGATTTCTGCAATAGGTTTTGCACTTTCTCATGGTCCTCTAACTGACTTAAGATTTGGCTTTCATGATTTGCTTTTCTGAGTGCATCTTTTGCAGTTTAGTGAGGAGAAAACCTGCAGAGCTTGTTAGTCATCACACTGTGCTGAATAAAAGGCACACTTCCATTAATTTTACACTTTTGTTTTATGTCCATCATATCCCATGGAGTGGGATGTGAGTGTTTGCCAGATTAACCCAGATTCATTCATAGTACCAAACAAGATTTGGATGGAAAATAAGATAAATCCAGTCTGGTAAAATACAAAATCAAATAACTAATTAACAAATTTAGGTTGCATAGAGGTGAAGCCTTATAAAATAAGGGCCTTTTTACACCTGTAAAATCATGGCTCAGGCCTGCTACTTTGGCTAAGTAGAAGAGAACTGTGGGAGGGTGACTCAGTAAGAATGGGTGTAGAGAGATGTGAGAGATGTGCTGTGTGACTGCTGTGTGTCCACATTGTGGGGCACGGCGGTTGCTTGACTTGGCTTGTTGTGCCTTAAAACTATGTAAATTATGATAACCAGCTAACTGCTTAGAAAGGCCTGGTTTTTGCAATAAAGCCAAAACCTCCTTTGCACTGCCTGGGGACTCTGTGTTGCTCTGCTTCATGCAGATTTAGAATAAAATACAGAAAGAATTTTAAGGTTTGCATTTTTTTTAGTGATTTCCAGCACATCTTCTGTATTTAATTGAGTTAAGGGCTGACAAGGACAGGTCTGTATTCTTAGACCTGTGTGCCAATTCCAATATGGGAATCTCTAATTTTGAGAAACTTACTTATGAACTCCTTCATAACAAGAATTCTACTGTGCATGAAGCACCTTGGGGACATCCTGTAACTTAGAGTATTCATAATTTCTTTTAATTAGACTACTAACTTATGTTCCTTTTGTGAATGTAATGCTGTTCTGCTATGGCATAGATTTTGCAGAGCACAGAGGTTTCTAAAATGCCATCTAAATCTTCAGAGGACAAATAGTGTTAGCACCCAACTAATTAGACATTCAGACATAAAAATTAGCCTCTTTTTGATAAATGTGCTGCTGAGGAGAAATTGTATCATATCTGACTTCATCCAAGTTCAAGGCTTATTTCTTTCCTAATTTAACTTTAGAACTAGCTACACAAAAATGTCAAAGATAAGTGGAAAGATGAGTTTTTGTTTACTGGTGATTGGCTGACTGCATCAGATAATCAGACAAGCCTGCTCAGAGCAGGCTTGTGGAGCTGTGTGGTGTCAGAAGAGCTCTCTTGAAGCAGGCAGGTCTCAAATGAAACACTGGAAAAATATTTTTGAGGGATCACCATCACTGAGCTAAATCAAAGCATAGAAAAGCCCTAGAGAGGTTTTTAGCTGGGTGTTAGCTTTGCCAGTGATTGCAGCTCTGGACCTCCTCCAAGCAGAGGCTGATTACCAGCTAAGGGCTGTCGGTGTCTGGGAGGGCGTGGAATGTCTTGGAGATTAATTAAATCCAGAGCTTTGCAATCAAACTCACTTTCTCTTCAGTTGTTATCAGCATCACTGAAAGGCCAGGTTGCTTTCTCCACCCTGTTACCTACTGACTGCTCTATCAAAAGCAAAAGATTATGATGCAAAACTGGAACTCTAATATTGTATCTGCATTTTCTGTACTTCAGGTTAGGAACAAACTGGATGATACAGCTGATCACACAGATCAGATTGTAATCAGCAACTATTCGATAAAATTCTGAGGATTTTTAAATTTATTTTACAAAGCCCATAATTTCCTCACCAAATAAGCAAGACATGCACCAAGGGACAAGCTAAAGAACATATATTCCTGACAACAGTTTTTACTTATAGAGATCAAACCATGGGTCAGCTGAAAGTGGTGTTCTCACAGGCTTTATAAAGTGCCTTGTTAAGCAATTTTTCAACAAGTTGCTTAGATACATTTATGCTTTCTGATGAAATAATACACTTTTTGACAGTAACAAAATAGGGAGTACATCTTCCTTTTGACCAGACTTGAACTTAAAATGTTGGTCTAACACATAATCCACCCTGAGGTTCCTGGTTTTTTGTAGAAGAAACAGGTATGTCAGGCATCATTGGTATTTATGGTTCTGCAGATTATGCTAGATAGCAGTAATATAATGCTCAATGGTTTTGATAGGATGAAATCCATAATTGTAACAAGATGTTAAAAAACATGACCAGTTTAAATCCATCAGAAACCTGATGGAATGAAAAACAACTGGGGAGATATAGTTCTGAGTTGCATATATCTTGCTATAAAGAGATATTCCATATTGTAACTTCATGTCTCTGAGGAATACCTACATTTATTCTGGTGGAAGGAATTTTATTTTCATAGTATTTAACAGCTTCAGAGAGTTAAAATGGCAGAATTGAAGTAAAACGGAAAATAATGGTCACAGTTACACTTTCCTGCCTTGACAAAAAGGGGTAGCAAATGGTGGTAAAGTCTAAAAGACCACTGTAAGTGAAAGGAAATATGGAAATGCTGATATGACAACTTGTAACCACAACGTGAGCCAAAAGTAAATTATTCTTTTATTATTATTATTTGTTGCTAGGTAGCGTGTAAGCTCAAAAATTATTAAGCAAAATATTAGCAAGATGTTTTCATAAAAAACATAATATTGAAGTCAGCAGCTGGAAATAGAGAGGCAAACTGTGTGTGGGAGAAAGCAGATGTGTTCCCTCTCTGGAAGGTGAGCTGAGAGACCTGCAAAGGGTCTGTAGTCTTTGCAAACTTGGCCGAGAGGTCACAAGCACACAAGATGGAATTTAGGAAGGGGCTCTTCTCTGTTAAATATAACTGGCAGATGCTGTGGAGGAAATAATGTGACATACAGGGAGGTAAGGAGGACACTGAACTTGGGGAACAATTCTGCAACTATTACAGCCATTGCCCTAGCAATGTAAGAGAGAAAAATGCACAGTTGTTGACAACAAAATAGAAGTAATTGTCATAATAGGGACAAAACAGACAAAATGAGATCAATTTAGTTATTATACACTAAATAGAATTGTAATTTCTGGCCAAGGACTTAAATCAACAACCTTCCAAAATGGAAAAGAAGGTTAGAGTTATATTAGTATAACATTTGCAAACAGTATTGAACCACACACAAATACTGATTACAAAAAATGGAAAAATGTGAATGTTGGGTTAGAACTTACACTCTCAGCAAACATATAAAATTGTATATAGGATGCATATGGCAATGCATTCGGGTCTCTACAACAGGCAATCACATCAGCCAAGGAAGGATCAGATGAGAACTTACAAAAATACATGCACACATATAATTAATTGCTTGTCCAAAATGTGACACGAGTGAAGTCAAAGTCTGCCAGACAAGCGCCAAATCAATATCTTTCAGAACACCTGTGGAAAAAAAACAAGTATGATTAAATCTGGAGTTCTCATATGCTCTATTTCTCTAGGTAGCCAGAATCTAATTTTTTTGTCTAAAGATGGAAAGATGAAAGTTCAAAAATGCTCTTATGTCCTTTGTGGTCTCAATTCTCCAGCCTTTTCTTCACTACACTACTTTACAGGAAAGACTCAGTTCACCCATTTTTTTCAGCAGGGGCATGTCCCAGCCTAGAAAGAATTTCATATATCTGGCAAGGCAGAGAAATACTGAGAATTTCAGAAATGGCTTTGGCAATGTTTTTTATCTCATAAAATTAGTTCTTCCCAACTAAGGCAAATTAAAGATAGATTTTTGATATTAAGGACAGTATGGAAGATAATGTAAAAAATAGGCAAAAGCACAGCATTTTTTGAACACATTATTTTTTTCAAAATATTCATTCAGCATTAATTAGAGCTCAAGCTGTTGGCTTCCAATCTTGAGTTCAGACTCTTTCTCTCCCTTTGCCACCCACTGTGGCCTGTTATTCCCATTATAAACACCCATAAATCTCACCCAGTCTAATGGGCTTATTGCAGTCCTGCATATGCATCAAGGGGAGGATAAATGTCTCTACTTGTGCCTTTAGATACCCATAATTGTTTAGTAACATAATGAGATAATGTTTCTAAAACAGCAAAAATCAGTGGGTGTTTTTCTACACCCTTTAACATGATTTAGAGAGCTTCTCAGATTAAATCATTCTAGATTTCAACTGTGGTTACTAGTTTCTGCAGGAAAAGTAAAGGTAAACTTGCACCTGAAGACAGTAGAGGTAGGAAATAAGGGAGAGCATATAAGAACTTTCTCCCCTTTCTGCTGAAGAACCACAAAAAATGCTCTGTCACCAATAAAGTGAGCATATAAATGGGTCAGTGAATTTGAAGATGAAAAGGTACAGAAAAGGATGATCCAGAAAGTAGGTTTTTTTCCCTCATGAAAAATGAACAAAAGGACTTGTTTCATTAGATTAGAAAAGTGAAGGATGAGGATGAATAGGATTGCTGTCTTTAGACACAACAAGAAAATGAACACAAGGGAGAGAAAATAACCATTTGAGCTAAAGGAGTACTTTGGCACAAGAACAAATATACATAAGCTGAACATGAATAAATTTAGATTTAATTTAGAAATGGGCTCTGAGCCTTCCTGCCTATCAGATTTGAAAAAGGTCTTTCATTGAAAATAATGCAGACAAAAAGAACTTCAATACTTATAAGAAAAATGAGTACATTTTTTAAAGAGTTGAATAGCATAGTGCTGCAAGAGATTGATTTCATAACCTAGAAGCCTCTTCCCCAGCTTCTTTGTGTTCCTCTGTCTTCCTCTTTCTCTACTCACCATGGGGAGCTTACAAAATGAAGATATGAACCCAGAAAGCAAAATACCCCCAAAAAAACTAGAATTTAGTGAGACAAACATAGTTATTAGGGATAATGGCACCACGTTTGCTATAAAAGTGCTATGAATTAATAACATTTCAACTTGACCTGAATATAAATCTGGGAAAAAACATAAAACATGTACATCTTGATGATTCTCTTGGTATCAATTGACACTGTCTCATTCTCAGGCCATGACAAACATTGACCTGCTATCTGAAAAAATTACTTTCAAGGTCGGTAGGATCTGGCCCAGTGCTATTAAAACAGCAAGTGCATCTCTTTATACATTTATAACCAGATCAAAAGAAGCAGGGCATTTTGTTGGCAGTAGTTCCACTTACTGGATGTCATCAAATTGCTGATATTTACCATTTAAAAGACATTAAAATAATGACAGGAGTTAAAAGTGTTGTCTAAGTACTTAGTGTTAGCTCTATGCTATAGCTGCTCAAAAAGACACAAATACCATTAAAACCCACCAACCAAACCATTATAAATTACTGCTGAGTGCAGAACAACGCTCAAGTTAATTGACTTTGCATTTTCAGCAAGCACTTTGCCAAGTAATTATTATTTATCTAACAATGGTTTCAATGCAAATTGATGGTGCATGTTTGCTATTAATCTGAAGTCGTTGCAAAATACAAACAACAATTACTTTCTGAAATTACCACAGAAAACAAAGAGAACATAGTTTTGTCACTGGTTTACACATTTAATTTATAAAAAGAGAAACAAACAAAGAAACAAGCCTAAATATTACTGTTTCTCAACCCTTAGTGCTAAATTGCTATGTTAAAAAATAATGAAGCTAAGTCAAAGAAAAAAACTTTTATGTGTGTACCTTGCTACTAAAACAGATGCACCAAAGATCCATATGTGCTAGAGTATCATAGTTTTCCCTCATGCTTCTCAGGAATAATCTGGGAAAGCTGCCAGATCTCAGAATGTTGTACTTCCCAGACAAGAGGATCACCAGACCATGGAACACCAAACCTTATTTAGAGGAGACAAATACATTTAGAATATTAATTGCTTCTCTGTAGAGAAATACATTTAAAATATCTAGGGGAAAGATTTAAAATATTGTTGAAAATGATTGTTTCATATTACTAAAATGTTTGCTGGGAGACTACACTCTATAATCAGCACTCATCTTATTTGGTATAATTTTTCAAGAGTATTGAAGATGAAATACAGAGATGGAGCTCCATGTCTACACCCTTTGAGCTACTCCATCTTTACAAATCACACTGATCCCCACCAAAACTCAGCTGTCATACATACTAGCGAAGAACAAAATTTAGATGGGGAGTGGATAATGTCTTGGAATCAAAATTAACAGCAGGGAGAGAAACCTTACCCTTAAAACAATGGTATAGGTAAATAACTTCACTATATTGAGATGCTCATTATAAAGGGACACCCCTGAAGTAAGAAGACACATTCCACTGTGTTTTTAACAAATCAATGACCTAAACAGAAATTCTTAGGATTCCTTTTGGTCCAGCCAAGGAAATGGGAGCAGGAAGGTCAATGGTTAAACTCACATGGCTGTAGACACAGCCACAGGGACTCAAAGGAAAGCAGTGCCCAGATTCATTTCCATACTTTGGGATCACCCCTCTGGGGCTGTGATCCTACACACCTCAGGCTGGAACACCTGCCTGCTCCTGCTGGAAAGAGCAGACCCACGCTGACCCATCCAACCCTACAATTCTCTTTCAGCCAGGCCAGGAGCTGTGCCTTGAGCAAATTCAGGGAATTACCCCCATGAAAAACCTTTTCTTCATTATTTATTTATTAATTTTCTGCTCAGCCATCAGCTGTCTCCCTTCGCCGTGCACCTGCTCTGACCTCACTCATCCCACAGATACACCACATACTACAAACCTTCTTGGATAACACAAGTGAAATTCAGTCTTGCTCTTTCTGTGAATCATTTTTAAACAACTTGTTTTGCCACTTCAAAGCATTTTTTATATTTGAAAAATTTCTAACTTACCTTAAATCTTCCATGGAAAATAAAATAGAAAAAGGGAACGGAAAAAAAGTTAATAAGAAAGAAAGACTATCTCATCTGTATCAGATGTCTGATCAAATAGCTACTTTTTCTGTAGTACTCTGAGTGATAACTTCATGTTACCTAGTCAGCAAAGATATAGATTCATTCCACAATGCAATGATGATGTCCAAAACAACATTTGAAAAGTAAAATTATTGAGGGATAGATAAGTCAAGATATATAGCAAAATCTTATCTAGGGATTTCAGTATACTAGATAAATCCATTGAAGAGGGAAAAAATAGGTGCACTAAAGTCTTGAGTAGTCATTTTCTATCAATATACTCAGAATGTAATATTTATTAGTGGTGTAATTCATGCCTGACATTACATTGTTGAAGTAGCTTTGAATTTGACTTTTATATACAAATATACAGATATACCCAATTGTACACAAACCAGGCTGAATTCACCACTCCATGCAAAATAATAAGCACATAGACTAGGTGTGCAAAATGAAACATCTTTTGTGAGATAAAATAAATATTTTCAGCCACAGAAAAGTAAAATTCTCTGTGGGGGGGTATCCTAGAGCTTCACTTTTTGGCATGAGAAGATACATTCTACTACCATTGGTTGCATTGCTTTGCCAGATGTAATCCAACCATTCTCTGAAAAAATCCCCACGCAGAACACAGACCATGACATGCAAGATACTAATGTAGTATATGAATTCTATTAGACTTTTAGCTGGCATTGGAGACAAGGTATTGATTAAACTCCTGTTTTCTCCCTGAAACAACAACAGGATGTATCTCAGTATTGGTACTTCATTAACATTTCTGATGAGTTGGCTAATTGAACAACAACCAGAGGGGGAAAGAGGATGCTTCCCTCTGTTTCTCTTGTGTCTATACATGCAGGGTTGGATGTGGGCTGTTAGAATTCTGTTTGAAAGAGTGCTTCCACAAGCTGGAAATAATTTCTCTTTTCTCAGCTTTTCATGTTGTGCAGTATTTACTAATTTCATCCTGGAAAAAGGTTGCTCTCATCTGGAAACCTTCAGACAAGTGTGCTTTGATTCCTCAGCCAAACTCATTGCATGAAAAGCTTGGAAGAGAGGTTTGTTTTCTTCTACAAGTTTATTTGTTTGTTTGTATTTCCTGAATAGCAAATACATTGTACTAGCACAAAGTGCTGGGTGATCTCCCTGGTATTAATACATACAGTGCCTATCCACCTGCATGCTAACTAAAATATCCAGCCCAGATTAACTTCTACTGTGCAGACCCTGGATGTATTTAAGCAACATGAAAGGAATTCTGATGTGCATTGTGGCCCATTAAAGGGTATAGTTGTTATGAATTGCATCATATCAAAGAAAAAAGCAATGACTTTTTTTTTTTAATGTTACAAAAACTAAAGGATGAATGCAAATTTTCCTTCTGCACTGAAATTAGTTTTTTTGTCGTAAAATATTATGTGAATTATTTTAGGAAAACAATGGCATTATATATAAATATGCATAGTAATTTAAGCTTTGTCTAAGTCCTTATAAGCTTAAAAAATCAGTTATACACTCAAAGTACCAGGATTTGACTTGGCCTATGTTGGACTAATTTTTAATCATAACTGGTGCTGTGTTTCTGGTGTGTTTTAATTCAATGTCAGCATTATGGTGAGAGATATGATTTGGACATCAAACTTTTTCAGGCTGCTCTCACGAAGGTCTAAAAAGACTGAGGACAAAAAGGAATGAGATTCTCAATCTGAACATATGTTTGCATTCTCTTTAGGGTTTTTTCTGCACCATTTAGAACATACTTGAATAAAGAGCACAATGGTGTAAGGCAGAAGCAGAGTGCTGAGCTAATATTTTGAATAACCCACGATGCTTTTCTGTCAGTGTTTCAGCTTTGCTTCACTGAAGCACTGGGCAGATTTCTGATTTGTTAATAGCAGGATTGAACCAAGGGGATACTACCTGTAAAACAGGTGTTCAGATGTTCTTCTAAACTTCCAGAAAAAGGTCACCATTCAATTTCTTAGGAATTGCATAGCTCCACTGCACAGTTGCTGTTGAAGCAAACTCTATACTGCACAAATATAAATAGTGCATGTCTCCTGAGCTTGTGATGAGCTGAGACATCATCAGCTGTTTGTGAAACAGAAATCTCTGGACTGTGCCCAAAACAAGCCAAATCCTGTGCCTTGCTTCCAGCAGCATTTTTTTTTTTTTTTCTCCTGCGGATATTATTTGGCAAATCCACAAATCTAAAATTAAATCTTATTTTTGCAAGTAGAGCTATTTTATGCTAAAATAAGCTGAAATTATGTTAGGTGATTATCCCTGGGTTGGTTTGTTTTATTGTTTGTCTGTGAAACACAGTCATTGGTTTAACACATTTCTGTTCCACCTTCATTCTCAGGATGTGGTTAACAGTGATGGGCCAGCTGGCTTGCCCTCAGTGAAAAATTTCTGTACAGATTCAGAACCAAGCCCCATTTTAACAGCTCCTGTACCACTTCTACCAGTTTTAGAGGTTTCCACTGAGTCTTTCTCACCAGGGTACCCTGCCACACGCCCTACACATCTGTGTTTGCAAAAAATCAGTCTCTGGGCACAGACAATCCTGGCTCCTGGTTTAGCACATCATCTCTCTCTCATATCAGGTTTTCCTGCAGTAAACACCTACATCTGAGGGGAGCTATGGCAGATAGCCATAAACTCCTCTAAAGGAACAATGAGGAATGAGAACTGTGTGTTTTATGAAGCTCAGCATGATAACTCTGGGCAGATCTCGTGTACTTCACATAAAAGTCATCCTCACCCCATGCTTCTCATCCTTTTGACCCACTGGCATTAAATGGAGAAATATAACTCATACATATTTCTCTGACAGCAAAAGTTTGTGAAGAGCTTGTACTATGGTGCAAAACCCCATAAATCATATTAACACTGAGACAGACATATGGCACAAGGCATTTATGTTCATGTGTTGGCTTCTTTTTCTTTAGAAATGTTTATTTTTAACTGAAATCCAACTAGAAAACGTACTTTTCTTTTTGGGATGATATCTACTAGTTCCAGAAAGATATGAGTGCAACATGTAGGATGGGTTTTCAATATGTTTTATGTTGTCATGGTGTGCCTTTATATATATGTCTGCATGTATAGATCTGTATATATATTTATATATTTATATATTTATATATTTATATATTTATCTATTTATCTATTTATATATTTATCTATTTATATGTGTATATATTTATATATTTATATGTGTATATATTTATATATGTATATATGTATATATGTATTTATGTATTTATGTATTTATGCAAGCACACAAGCATATACATTTAAAATATTCCTTGTCAATTTCGTAAGAAATAGATTTTTAAAAAGCTTCTTCTTTTTTTGCCCTTTTTCTCTCTGAAAAAATCTAAGAGCAGACAAGCATGGCCAGGATTTAATTGAATTTGGGACCTGCAGGAGGAATGAATGCAGGAAAACGAAGCCTTAAGAACCATTGTGCTTACAGGAGACAACCAGGTTGGAGATGTGAGTTTCCTTGATGAGCTTAGCTGTCATGATGCTGCATGATGGCTTTCAACATAACTAGCTTTTTCTAGAAGGCAATTTAGTTGTTTCTGCACAGAAATCAAGCTGCTTTCTGGGCTCAGATTTCATGATGTGCTCTCACCAGGACAAGTTAAGTGGACCAACCCTAAGTGCCTTTCACCATCATGAAGAAAGACTGCACACTCAAGGAGACTATTTGCTGCTTGAGGGTTTTTTCCATCAGAAAGTCACTCCACAAAGCAGATGCTCTGATGATCTAAACATCTTCAGTTGTTAAAAGTAATTCATGAAGACTTAAATTACAATAGCACAATTTTTATCCCTTTCCTATAGATCTACATCACAGCAAGTGGCATATCTGTAATAAGTCTAACTCAACCTGTCACACAACTGCTTAACTTCATCTGCGTATTATATTTTGCACATTAAAGGAATGATCCCAGCCTTTTAGATTCAAAATATAAAATCAGATTTACCTGGTTTGTGATCCTTTGTAACACAGGGTCCGTGGAAGGTTAGAAATGAGCCAGAATGGTGCTCGGTTTTCAGTCTAGTTTTATTCTGCTTTGTTCACAGTTCTTTCTTTGAGTTTTGAGTGATATATGAAAGCCCATAAAATTGGACCAGAGATACACCTAAGTGGTATTCAGGTTTCATTTCTAAATGGGGACTTTGCCCTTCTGTGGATCTGACAAATGTACCTCTCTGTCTGCCAGCCATTTCCTCTGGTAAAGCTTTTAAAAGGGCTCTTACCAATCACTGCTGGCATTCCTAGGAAAAAACCTTCATGTGGCATGAAGGGAAGCACCTGAATGTTTCAGTGGCATCCACCTGAAGGGATATGTCAAAGAATAAATGTTCAAACAACAAGATTTATTAAAGTAAATGTCCAATATCTACCACAGAAAGCCTGACATCGCTTACCCACAAACCATTTGGGAAAATTCCCTTATTCTCTTTCTCACTCTCTTTTCTAAATCTGGATTTATATGTAGAAGGAAGGGATGATGACTGAGGTCTGATATGACATTTATCTTCACAAGTGAGAAGACTAATAAATCATCAATGACATTACCACAAGTGAATTCTGAGGTCTGCTCACAAGTGAAGATAAATGACATAACAGGCCTAAGACAGCATATATTACATGAAATGTCTAATAAGTCTCACTCTCAGCATAGTTGGATTTGATGAAGATGACTGAACTTATGTTGCATTTTAAATCCACCATCCTAGGAAGAAGAAATTAAATTTGCCAGCTAAATAAAACAGGCACCAAAACATCTTTAATATCCATTCCAGCCTTTTGCCATGCTACCATGCTACTGCTCTGCAGATCTACAAGGAGCCACCTGGTAGTAAAAATCAATTAAAATGCCATTACAAAACACATTATCAACTTACTCTTCTGTGCATGAAACATAACTGACTTTCATGCATTAGGCAATATTACATGCTTCCAAAGAAAATATTCCTGAACATGCTTCCTGCATATTCCTGAAATATGTACAACTAGCTTTTATTTTAGGCTTTGCAAAGGACTGCAAGTTTCCACAGCAGCTTGTGTCCTTCTGTAGGGTCAGTGGTGGCAGCATGGTTGAAAAGCTGAGAGGTTTTAGAATTTCTAATTAGTTTAAGGGTACAACAGTCCTTCTAGAAAGTGAGATCCACAACTGAGATATGCCAAAAGCCTGTCTGAACCAGGGGCTGGCAGTGGATTTTTAGGCAGTGTACCATAATAAACTGGGCAAAGAGATAAATACTTCTTCTGGCTTTTGAGCAACTGATGTCTGAGAGGCTCCCTGAGCTGGACATAACATCTGGACCATCATGTTGAGGAGGGAGATGTTTAATTTGTATTACAGCATTTAAAAACCCAAGTCAAATACTAATTTTAGCTTGTTCTGGCAAGCCTACCAAAATTTTGCAGTGTAAAATTCATTTGCAGCTGAATTTTGTCTTGTGTGGAATTTGCAGGTCTCAAAACTAGTTTCTGAAAATTTGAGAGTAACACAATTGTAGGTCTATGAAGAGATTTTTTTGCTTAAATATACATCTTAAATCTTGTTCAGGTACATAAATCATCATGTCTTTACCCTTTTTGGGCACAGTCTTGTCCAGTTTACAGATATTAAAATGTGTCCAAGTTTATTCTCAGGTTTTAATCTAAAAATCTGATGGAGTAATATTCCAGTTAGAAAAAAAGTCTCTGCAATAATATTGTATTTCACATTAATTCAATATGCTTGTAATCAAGTGCCATTATGGTAGAAGATGGTCTGAGTAGCATAGCAACTAAAGAAAACTCTGCTTTCCACATTTCTCATAATGTATTACATTGTGGCCATGTTCAAAATTACCAAGAATCCAGGTAAGTGCTAATCAAAGTATTCAGTAGCCTGCAAGGATATGAATAACACAAATTAAATAGTCTTAGGAGTCTAGAAGTGTTATGCTTATGAGTCTACAATTTAGTTTTTGTAAAGGTAATCAGAAACTAAGATTAAGGAAAACATTTCTCATTTGCTTTCCAAAAGCAGTTGTAGAGAACTGAGTAAATGGGGTAAAAATTTGGATCAAAATTTAAACCAATTGCAAACAAGATTAGAAAAGGTTCACCTGTTTTCATTACCAAGATTAAGACATGAAATTATCTGGGAAAAGAGAAACTTAAAGTAATAATTTTTATTGATACTCCTGATTTCTAATGTTATTAAGAATTTTTAAATTAAACTTTTCCTTTTGAGAGCATTTGAAGTTCTCTCGGAGAGAAAGGGTAAAACCAAGCTGTTGATACACAGCTAACACTGGTTTGTGAAATCCCCTGTAGCTTAGGCCAAGCATTAGAAATAAAGTAAATCAATCAGTAGTTACACTTTTAGATTTTTTTTTCTTTCCTATTCTTTAAGGGCTTCAATTGTGTTCAGGTTCTGGATTAAAACTTGAATTTTTAGAATAAATTTAACAGCAAGATGTGCATATGGGAACCAAATAATTGAAAGGCAAGAAATACCAAGAAAATTCTTGCTTAAACATAAACAATGAGCAACATTCAAAATTTAACTGAAAAATTGCTAAATTTCTTCAGCTGGGATTTTCTCTGTATGTATAAAGATGTGAATTACCACATATTAGCATATATTACTCTTTCTGCTATTGAAAGTTTTTTTTAAAACTTTCTGTTTCTGTTATGAAAACAACCTAGTTGATAAATAGCTCCTAGGGTTTCTCTGGAAGAACTGCAAGAAAAGGAGAGGGTGCTCTGAAAATTGCAGTTGTTGTGAATGATAAAAGAAAAGGCCCTATGAGAATTTTCAATATTTAAATAACAATTTATTTCTTCCTTCATCTTCTGGTAAAAGTAAACAACAGTAAAAGTGATGCTAAACTCTTTCCCACCCTTCCTCACTTCTGGGATTGTGGCAATCGTGGAATTCACAATACAAGAAAAGAATACCTTTAAGAAAATATATTAGATAACATTAAATCACAAATTAAAGAATTATAGAATATTCTGAGTTGGAAGGCACCCACAAGGATCATCGAGTCCAAATCCTGTCCCTGTGCAGAGGATCACACCCCAACGATGCCACCACATTCCAGAGAGCAGTGTCCGAATTCTCCTTTAGCTCTGCCAGCCTTGGTGCTGTGAACGCACCCCTGGGGAGCCTGCTCCAGTGCTGAACCACCCTCTGGGTGAAAACCTTTTCCTGATGTCCAAACTAATCCTGCCCTGGCTCAGCTTCAGGCATTCCCTGGGTCCTGTCACTGTCACCATGGAGCAGAGATCAGCGCCTACCCGTCCTCTTCCCCTCCCGAGGAAATTGTGACTGCAATGAGACCTCCCCTCAGTCTCCTCCAGGCTGAACAGACCTCACAGCTCCTCCTTGCATGGCCCCTCAAGGCCCTTCATCATCTTTGTTCTCCTCCTTTGGACCCTCTCTAATAGTTTAATACTTTTCTTATATTGTGCCACCCAAAATTTCACGCAGTACTTGGGGTGAAGAGGAGCTTATTGATACTCATATAACAATTCAACAGAGTGCCCTTGGGACTGAAGCTCACATTTTCCAGAGGGAAGATGAAATATAAACTTTATTTTTAATACTTTGACACTTTAATACTTTATTTTTAATATTTTGACATATTTCCTGCAATTTTCATTAAACTCCTTTATTTGACTTTTGTCTTTGAGGCTTCCCAGAAAAAAAATTTAAAAATAAAAGGGAAAAAAAAGAGAAAAACAACAAATTCTGTTTTGCTTTCAGTGCTTTAAGAACTGATCTAGAAGAACAGGATGGAGATCACTTCTTTTATATGGCTGTAATATCTATGTATTTCACTAATTAGGATTATATTTAACTTCCCTAAAGATATTTTTTTGCACATTACATTATTTCTCACTCTCTATCCATTCCATTAGTCTTTGTCTTATAGCTTTCTTTTATGGTGCAATGTTTTGATAAACAGGCTATTGTTTAAGCCAAACTCCAGCTAATTACTTGTCTAAAAAATGTGTATTAAATGGAGAACAGAAAAAAAAAAATCAAGCAAATAACAACAATAAAAAATCCCAAATAAATTCCTTTGAGAAAACTGAACTTACATTAATTTCCTGCAGGATTTTTTATTTGCCATTTCAGTCTTTCATCACATACATATATCTACTTTCCTACTGGAAAAAAAACTGAGCATGGACCAGTTTTGATTTCACACACACAAACACGCAGACATGATTCTGAGGTCTGAGGTTTTTCATTAATTTTACTCTTTAAAGAAGGATAATTTCAGTTATAAAGCCATTGTAGTGAGTCACCTAGCTCAGCTCAGCACAGCAGAGGTGGCTGGTGGATCTGGTGGCTTACACACATCCTGGATGTGTGCTGTCTTGTCTAGCGCTGAACAAACCACTGATGACAGCTCTCAAACATGCCTTGGCAGCCTGTCGAACTGCTAATCTATAGTCACAGTCAGAAGCTCTTCTTCTCTCCTCCTAAACTTTACTTTTCTCATACTGAAAGGAAAATTTATGCTTACAAAAACTCAGTAGGATGGTAGCATCTAATACTGAGTTAATACCATCAAGCAATTCCTTACATGGGACCCTGCAAGAGAGGTGGAGAGGGACTGGGATTCTTCTGTCATTCTTGTGCAGCATGTAGTGGCAGGACAAAGGGGAAACGTCTTCAAAGTGAGAGGGGGACTAGATCAGATATTAGGAATAAATTCTTCCCTGTGAGGGTGGTGAGGCCCTGGCACAGGTTTCCCAGAGAAGTCGTGGCTGCCCCAGCCCTGGAAGTGTTCAAGGCCAGGCTGGATGGGGGTCTGAGCAACCTGGGATAGTGGAAGGTGTCTCTGCCCATGGCAGAGGAATTGGAACTAAATCATCTTTAAGGTCCCTTCCAAGCCAGGGCATTCTCTGATTCTATAATCATATCCCTTTTTTCTTCAATCTAATGACTTGTAATAGAGCAATGGAACAATGAAGAACCCTACATGTATTACACCTGTAAATTTGAGACATACATTTATGGCACTTAGCCAACAGCTTTGACTACTTTGTCGTCATTCAATGATACAGCTTTAATTCTCTTTCTTAGTGTTACTTTTAATATATGGACAAAAATTGCCTTATACAATAACATTTTAAAAGAAATGGATAGATAGATAGATGATAGATAGATAGATAGATAGATAGATAGACAGATAGATAGACAGATAGATAGATAGATGGACAGATAGAAAGATAGACACAATTTAGAGTGCAAGACATGATTTTCCTATTAACAAGCCAAACTATTTGTGTCTGTGTATCAAGCTAAGCTTTAATGGGCTCAGCACCATCAGTGAGGCATCTGGTGAGCCTCTGCTGCCCAGACTGATTTTGGTCAAGTGGGCAAGGGTCAACTTCCATTTTCCCTTGAAAAGGGTTGGCTCTTGGTGCTGCTACACATTAGTTGAATGCATTTCTTGTCCCTACAGTTTATAGGTGGTCTCATATCAGTGTTTGTTTTCTTTCAAGCCATTGAAAGAAACTATTGTTTTCTCAACTAACTTTTTTATCATTTTCTCAACTAACTAGCTTTTTTATTGTTTTCTCAATTGTCTGTCTAGCTTTTAACTTGCCTCATGTTGTTTGGCTCTGTCATACCTCCCTTCCATCAACAGTCTCTTAGTAAAACTGCACCAAGGTCACAGAGTTGTGCTGCGACAAATCAAACCCTGAATAACAGGCAACTCAGTCCTTGGGCTGAAGGTTATAGAGTTGTCAGCCTTTTAAAGCAAATTGTTTCATTGTCTCATTCCCTTACATTTACCATATGTAAAAAATAGCATGCCAGCACTTGTCATATTCTGTACTGTCCCTATTATAATAAACTTCTCAGGTTATGATTAAATTCTGTCTAGTGCTTTCTCCTCTGTGAATCAGTTACATGATTCTTTTCACTTTTGATATGAAGCACATCACTGGGAAGCTAACTTTTACTTCACCAGATTATTGCTGCATCCACTGCCTGCAGGTCATAGCCCATAACTTGGAAAACATTGCCTGCTGCCAGAACAGCCCATACTGTCATAAATCGTGTTAAAAGAGAAAAAGACACTAGACAAGATCAGGTCTCCTGAATCCTAGCAATAAATTAGATGTTGAATCTGAAAAGTATTAGAAATTCAGTAAGGAAAAAGATATTTTCAAAGACCAATTGAAATTAAGCCATGAGCATGGAAGTTTTTCACTAATTGTGGCTGGAAGGAAAGGTAGAGACATTTTTATACCTAACCTATATAACTCCACTTGTGGCTAAGTGCTCAATTGAATTCATTATTAACAGTCTCTAGAAATCAATTAATCATTATCAAAAGCAACCTTATTGTCTAGAACAACTTCAATCCAATACTCTCCCCTACTTCTGAAAAAAAATTCGATTGCCTCTTACAAACTATATTTCTTGCAAGCTCCTGTTTACCTTTAAAAAAATTCTACTCAGCATTTGAAATGTGGTCCTTGTAGGAAAAAAAATATAAATTGGTGTTTGCAAATGAATGCAGTGATTTAATATCATTGCTACATATTTGTTAATGTTTGGTAATTTCCATTAAAAGATCGCTTTTCCAGTTGCTTGTAATTCTGGCAAACCTACTCAGGCACATACCTTTTATCTTACTGGATCTCTTGCTCACACAGGTGTACCAGAAAATTTCACACAAAGGAGTTTAGCAATTTCATAGGGAAGAGAAACATGCTGGTTCACCTTCCATCCTCTCTGCAGCAGATGAGTCTTCTGTGTTCCTTACATTTGGAATAAGAATTCCCAGTCTGTCAGGAATCCCATGTGGGCATTTACTCTGTGTTCCTGACCATCCTGCAGGTCCCTGCCCCCTGAGCTGGTGCATCACACCTTGACCCCGGCCCACACCACACAGACAGGGATTAGGGCCAGGAGTTGAGGGGGTCAAAAGGAGGGAAGGGGAGAGGAGGGAGAAAGCTGGAATCTGCCTGGGACAGAAAACACAGGCTGCACTCCAACACTGATGCTTTCCTTTATCTGCAGTACTCTGGCCTCTTCAGTTACATAGTGGGTACCTGGAGATAATTTCAACATTCCTAAATTTACTTTTGTACTAAATTGTGATGAAAATCACTACCCCACTATTGTGTGGCGTGGAATATTCAGAAGTATTTAGACTCAGAAAGTTATCTGTAAGATGGAATTTTAATTTAAGTTAATAGCATCCTGTATTCACCTGAGTAGATTCAAGTCACGCAGGAACAAAGTAAAACATTTTAATATTGCTGGAACTGCATTTTCAACCAAAAATTGTTGTTGAACTGATTTAATATGTCCCTATATAGAGGATTAAAATTTCTTTTTATGAACAGTTTTCAAGTCTGCTGCCTTGCTATTGTATTTAATACACCCTCTGGCTTCTTTCACTTAGGTTGCAAAGTTCTTCCTCTGGCAGAATTTCCCATTCATGTGCTATAAGGCTTTTTGCCAGCTGGATGTTAGCAGAGTACACAGAAAGGAACCAGCCAATTCCTTACAATATTTGCTCTAATCTTTATTCTCTCTTTCATATTACTTCTCTTCTTACTGTTCTCTGCCTCCATGGAATTCTAAATCTTCATACAGGTCTCAGGTTGTTGATAATGTGGAATTATTATAAAGCATAAAATCCCCTTTCCCTAGCCTTACTCTCCAAGGAAAAAGACTGACTTTAAAACTCCTACACTTAAAAATCCCCAGCCCAAATCACAACTCCCCCCAAAAAAAACCAAGACCAACCTTAAACCAATAAATACACAAGAACTAGAGTTTGAGGATTTCTATTTTGATAGTTTGAATATATTTTAATTTTTTTTTTTTTTTTAGCTTTTAATTCAGTCTCAACATTTTAGCAGTACCTGGAGAGTTCAGAAATTACATCCTCTTTTTAGTCTCACTTCGTGACTCAAATTTCAAAGAACTGTAGCTTAGGGGGGACAAACAACAGCATTGAACAATTTAAATAATGAAAATGTATGAAAGCTCACAAAATCCATCCATTACCTGTGTTTCATTTTTTGAAGACATCTATTTCTGTTTCTGTTGTCACTATCAAATATCTAACACTTTGGTAGTGCCTTGCAAGCATTAGGAAAATAAGTAATATTAACATATTTTACATATTATGAATGGTTCAGAAGAAGAAAATTGGCTGAACATGAGCTGGGAATGTGTCCAGGTGGCCAAGAAGTCCAAAGGCACCTGGTCTGTGTCAGCAATACTGTGGCCAGCAAGACCATGGATGCGTTTGTCCCCCTGTGCTGGGCACTGGTGAGGTCACACCTCAAATCCTGTGCTCAGTTTGGGGCCCCTCACCGCAAGAATGACATTGAGAGCTGCTGGAACATGTCCAGAGAAGGGCAATGGAGCTGGGGAAGGGTCTGGAGCACAAGTGTGATGAGGAGCAGCTGAGGGACAGCTGCGGGGAAAGGAGGCTCAGGGGAGGCTTGATCACTCTGTACAATTGCCTGAAAGGAGGTTGTATCCTGAAAGGGGGTGGGGATTGGTCTCTTCTCCCAGTTAAGCAGTGACAGGACAAAAAGAAATGGCCTCAAGTTGTCCCACAGGACGTTTAGATTTTATATTAGGAAACTGAACATTGGAACAGAATGTCCAGGGAAGTGCTGGAGTCACCATTCCTGGATGTGTTTCAAAGACATGTAGATGTTGCACTGAGGGATGGATGAGGTTCAGTGCTGGCCTCAGCAGTACTTCATTAATCATTGCACTCAACAGTCATAAAGGTCTTTTCCAACCTAAACGCTTTTCTGGTTCTATAACTCTAAGAGTTAATCCTTTACAAGGGCTGCAGCTGGGACCAGCAGTGCAGGTAAAACTAGAAGAAGAATTCCTCATTGCCTACTCATCCCCAGTGTGCTGGCTGGAGATATGTGTGGTGTCCTCTTCATGGGTGTGTCTCCAGCCCATGATAATGATTAATTGATTTTTAGAGACTCCTGGCCCTGGAAATCCAGGCACATTTGTGCACTAATCTGTAATAAGTGGCCTGGATATGCCCAGGGAAGGGCAGGTTCCCCACACATAACCATAGAGCCCAATATTTCCACATCTGTGACAGAGGCTGTTTCTGAACACACAGTAAATCTTGCTCTTCTACACACAAATCTTCTTATTTTCAATGTTCTCCAGTGATACTGGTACAAAGCAATAATTCTTGAGGCCAGAATTTGCAGCCTTCAATGGAAAAAGCACCTGTAGCATAGGCACCGTTTTCAAATAAACTCAATAGATTCACCTGAAAGTTCTGCCCTAGCACCTGTTGCTCTCCCAGCAGGATATAATAAAGGTTTTAATAGTCACTAGTGTGCACTGGATTCCTGGTGTGTGACTGGAGAGCAGTACTTTTAAAGGAAAGAAGTGGGAGTGTTTGAGTAAGGGGGTGAAGAGAAAAATGGTAGTGAATAACACCCTGAGGAACAGCATTGATAAGGGCTGCTTATGCTCAAATGAGCACATCTGAGGATAATAATCTTTTTATAAATTTATGTTGATTTTGGTCTTTTGTGTTTGTTTTTTTTTAATAAAAAATTGTTACAAAAATGTTGTAATACTTATGAATGTCTTGAAGATTTTTTTTAGTTTTGAGAAAGATTTAAGTGGTAGCCTGAAGCTGCCCTGAGTAGCTTGTCATGCCTTTTGTTGGACTGGATGAGGCAAGAAAAACTTGTAGGATGTTTTTATTTGTGTTTAGACTTGTAAGTGTCAGTGTTTTATGATGCAGAAGCTATTCTGCATGACTTATTTAAAGTTATGAGAGAAGCCCTTGTCAGTTTTAGTTTTTCATATTAAGTACTGCTCTTCTCACGTTGTTTTATCTGCCTACCCTTCAGGAAAAAGAAAGAGAGTATAAAAATGAAAAATTACCATCCAAAATCTCCAGAACAATAATGCTCTTCTGTCTTCATTTATTTTTGAGTTCTTGATTAACTATAAGTGTACATTCCATTAAAAGTGTGAAATCAGACTTTTTTTCTTATGTAATACTCTAAGCAGTAATTTTTCCTCCTTATTTTCCTCCATTTTCCAAGGGACCCTTTCAGGCCTCTGAATGCTAGTTATTGTAGCACAATAAATTATTATAGTAGCTCTATTTAGAAAAGAAACTAATGAAATATCTGAATTTGATATTTCATGGACAATAAATAATTAGATAAGCAGATTGATAGTGGAAATGCAGGTAATGAGAGAAGGTTTAGAAAGATGCATTTGCTGAAGCTAGTTACCAGTGGCTATTAGTCTAAACAGTCCCATTTGGCAGAGATTTGTAGGTATTGCAGGAGAGGTAGGTCTTAAGGAAGAATTTAAAAGAGGATAAAGTGATATGATCTCCAGGATTATCAATGACAGATGAAATAAAAGTGGAAGGCAAGTTTAGGGTTTCTTTTTTAAGTACTCTGTTCATTTGAGTCCAAGACTTACATTGTGATATAACCAATTTGTTTTCTTTAGTAGTTTAAAAGGTTTTGCATGAGCAGTACTAGGCTGGAGGGGTTTGTTGGTGGGATTGAGGTGTAGGTGAATGCTTTCTCTGTGTAACAGTTTCCTGTTTAGTTGAAAAAATCAAATTTCTGAGCATTAACAGTACAAGTTCATGGTGAGTACTTGCCAGGGAAGGCCTTACTTCTATGAAGGTGATGGGGGTGTTGCAAATGAGTATTTTGGGTCACTTAAAGAATCACCATCAACAATATTGTCAAAGGCAGGTTTTGATAAAATTTGTGAAAGCATGATAAGGCTCTATAGCAAGTCTCAATGTTTTACTTATTGCAGAGAGGAAACATGCACAGGAAAATTGGCTCAAATTCACTTTACAATGATTTGCATGGAGAATGGGCATTCAAAGGATAAACCTTCCCACTGAATCCTGAGGTTCAGAATAGATACACCCACCACCCCTTGCTTTCTGAACTCTTGACAGAATCTGGGTGGTGCTGGATCCAGCCTATGAAGGTATCTGTCAAAATTTCTCCTTGACTTGAGTGAAATACATTGAATGCCTTTGCATTTCTCATTGGACAAGGGATTGAGCCTAGAGGAGTGGGAAGTATTGGCTCCGATCTTATTGCCAACTTTTGGTGATTTTCCTCGAAGTATTGCAGACTTGAGATCTGGTGACTTCTGAGAAGTGCCACTCTCCAAAGGCAATGCTGGTACAGCCTCCTGCCATCCAGGAGAGCTTGAAGGACCTCACCTAAGGCTGCTGTTAATAGAGATCAAGGTGATTGGCTTTAGTTACTAGTCAATTTTCATTCAGGCCATGATCTGGGTTAGTAACCACTGCAGTTTTTCAGAAGTCTGGTAACAATGGCACCATTCCACTCAGACTGTGATTAATGGAAGTGACGTTCCAAGGCTATCAGGGGTGACTGATTATCTCTTGTTCCCACCTTAGTCAGCCAACAGCTATCCCTGATATGAACAATCCTGCTCCCACCTTAGCCGTGTGAGGTATGGTCAAGGGACACTTCACCACATAATTGGAACCTTTTGCAATCTACCTTTACCAACTCTGCAAAACCTCAGCTCTTGTTGGCTGGTATGTTTATCTGTTAAACTGTCATCAAACTTCCTAGCATTTATAGCAAAATATTTTTACAAAGGAATGTTTCAGCAATGTTCCATTCACTCTTGGTTTTTTTTTGTTTTTTTTCTCCTTTCTACCTCTTAATTTATCCCCAGCTGGCAATCAAGCCCCACCCATGACACTTTCTCACCCTCCTGCATTGGGAGGGTAAAACTGGGAAAACTTAGAGGTCAAGACAGTTTAATAGGAAAAGCAAAAACTGCACATGAAAGCAAACCAAAGCAAGGAATTCATTCACTACTTCCCGTGGGCAGGCAGGTGTTCAACCATCCCCAGGAGAGCAGGGCTCCATCACATGTAATGGTGACTTGGGAAGAAAAATGCCATCACTCTGAGTGTTCCACCTTCATTGTTCTTCTTTCCACAGCTTTATATGCTGAGAATGACACCATATATTATGGAATATACCTTTAATCACTTGGGGTCAGCTGTCCCAGCTGTGTCCTCCCAGTTCCTTGGGCACTCCCAGCTGCCTCACTGGCAGAATAGTCTGGGAAGCAGAAAAGGGCTTTGTAAGTAAGTATTGAACAAAGTACTGTTTAGCAATAATAAAAAAATACTTTTCAGCACAAAGCCAAAGCACAGCCCCCTACTAGATGCTATGATGAAAATTAAATCTATCCCAGCCACAACCAGCATGAAATTCAATTCTTCATTCTCTTCTTTGGAGTTGTAATGAATTAATCATCTAGACAGTGGATCTGAACAGAAATATTTATGTCATAGAAAAGTCAGAAAATCCCCTCTAAGATGGTTTTGTTTGAAACCCTGTGCATCTGGGTGCAATAGACAACTGTCTTTGTGATCTAATACTGAGTATCTCATATTCATGTATAAATTTAAAAGCAATGTAACTTGTTTTCAGTTTGTTTTTTTTCTTTGCCCTCCTTGAGAACACAGACCTTGCAGTCCTTCCATAAGTGTCTTACAGAGTTATGTTTTCTTCAGAATTTGTGGCAGAAAGCTGTTTGGCTTCTACAGAAGTAGAATTTTGGATTTAAAAAAAAGTGCAATAAAAGCATTCTTTAGAATGTTTCATTCTACAGAATTGAATGGTGCGCTTGAGGTGATACCATTAAAAAGTCCAGCATGGTAAGGAGATTTTTGAAAAGTGCTTAAGGGGGAAAGTGTCTGCAATGAAAACCTGGATAATCCAAAAATATTCTGCTTTCTCCTTTTATGTGTATAAACTGCAACAATTAGTTTGCTTTAGGCTACTTATATGCAGAAGAAGAAGAAACTGCATAGCTGAAGCTGCTGGAAGTAGGGAGGGAGAAGGGAGGGATGGGTGAGTAAGACAGCAAGAAAGCTATTTTTAAAAGAAAGCTGATATTTTCTAATAATGGAACCCTGCCTGGCAGCACCTTGTTCACTGCTGTTCCCTTTGGCTTCCATTTTTAGTGGTTCTATATCTGTGGTGCCTCTCTTCTGCAGTTCTGCTATCTGCCCCTTTAAACATCCTTCTGCAAGAAATTTCTGCAATTACTGTGTAGTTGTGACCACAAAAGACAGGCTAAATATTAGAGAAAGAGCAGGCAATGTATATCTGTAACTTAGCTGAAATAAAGATCACAGATCTGGAAATGCCATCGTGAGCTTCTGACAATACACAAAATGTTTCTGTATAGGAATTTCAAACCATCCTCTGTTGTACTCTAATCAAAGAAACTGCACTCTGCAGACTCTGTGCAACAGCTTTTGAATTCTACATCTTTTCAGTGAGTTTTAAGGGAATTATGCCTGCTTAGTCAAGGCAAAGCAGTGAATGAAGCTAAATATTAATAACCTTTTGTTGTATGTGTTGGGAAGTAAAACTGGTATTAATTGTAGCTATGCAACACATGTGTGGGTGTGTGTGCCTACACCCAGGTGTGGGTGTGTTATAAAAATGCCCAATAAATACCATATTAAACTAAACTAAACTAAAGTGTTTTTACTGGGTGGAGAGGCAAGACTCTCTTATTAAGAGGCCTTGACATTCACAGAAAGAGCTGGAATAATTTCATTCGCTAACTGTGATCCCAGATTATCCCAGAGTGGAAGGGACTTCAGAAGATTCTCTGGACCAAATCTCTGTGGGAAAGGGAGCCTAGATTAGATTATCTAGCACCTTGTCCAGTCACAACTTGAAAAACATACAGAGATGAGACTCTACCGTATCCCAGGGGAGGTTATTCCAGTGTCTGAATTTTCTTTCTGTAAAAATAAATTTCTTTCCTATTCTGAATGAAACTTCCTTTTGTATTTCTTGTCCCTTTGTCTTCCATGTAGATACCTGTGAAGAGAAACCTTCTGTCCTTTTTGTAGCTGCCTTTTAAGTACTGAAAAACTGTGATGAGGTTTTTCCTGTGCTTCAGCTTTTTCTTCTCCAGGGAGCAAAGTCTTAACTCCTTCAGCCTTATAGGGAATACTCTTAGACCTTTGAGCATCAAAAGAATGCTTGACTTGAATAGGGTTATTGACAATACTCAAGATTACTACTTTAAAACCTTTATATATATATATCTCTGTATATATGTATTCTATTTCTGTTTAAAACCTCAAAGATCATGCTAAAATAACATCCCCAATAATTTAAAAATGCAAATTTACTGGGAGTTCATGTTTACTCTTGGGCTCTTGAACTTTTACACTTCATGTTTTTAACCTCGTTTACACACACAGGATCTGTCTGAAATTTCCCCTCTTGAAAAGGGGTTTTCTGGGTTACTTGTGTGATAGCAGAAACTTTTGCTTTAAGAAATATCAGAAGAGCAATAATTCCATTACAGAATGTGTAAATACTAAAGATTTAGCACAGAATAACACAGGAAAAGTTTTAATTTCAATATTGAAGCCCACACTTGGTTTGTATAAACCAAGTATTGTTACTTTCTCAAATCTCCTCTTGTCTGTATGGTGTCTCTTTTCTTTTAAATGTAGTGATCTGAAATACTGAACTCATAATAACAGGATAAATTTTGAACAGTATCTCTTCCTGTGAAAAGAATTAACAGAGTGTAAAGCCTTGTCAGATGGACAAGAGCCTCTCAAGCTTTTGAACACCATCAGCCTTAAAGCTTCAAGCATCAACTATGCTCCTCTCATCCTAAACAGCTTTAATTTTTTAGCCTGGCTTTCTTGCAAAAATAAGTCTCTAATCAAACAGTCTGTCTTTCTTGCTGTGAACCAGTCTTGAGATACTTTTGACTGAGCTAGCAAATTCCAAACAAATTTGACAGGAGGGTGGAAGCATCAAGTACTCTTCTCTAAGTTTTCTGACAAGAGGTGAACAGATGGTAGAAAGAGTACCTGTTTAGCACTGTCAAGGAGGAGACAGTTATGACCTGAAGTTTATGCTTTACTAAATATTGTAGAGTACAAACTGATGATCAGCTTTCTGACTTTTTTTCTAGTTTCAACACTTAGTAGAAAACATGGAACAAAGATTTTTTTTCTTTGGGTTTTGTGTATATGTGTTGGTGGGTGGATTTTGTTGGTTGGCTGGTTGGATTTTTTTTGGGGGGGGTGGTTTTTGGTTTTTTTTTTTTGTTTTGTTTTGTTTTGTTTTTCTTTTCTTTCAAGCACTTGTAAATTTTCTCTGTCAGATGCTGCATAACTGCGAAAGCATGATCACATTTTCTGCACAGCAGCAGACCTCCCACATTCTGGAAGAGAAGTGGTGGACAGGTTTTCCCATGTTGTTTTCCTCTGGTAAACTGTGCAAAATAAGATGGGAAGTCATGCTCAGTGTCAGGTGTGATGTGTGGTGTTTTATGCAATCCCACTCTTCCAGTTTCCCCATCTCTGGATTCTGTTGTAGCATACTACAGAGCTCCAGCTTTCCTTGAAGGAAATCAAATCACATAAGGAAAGGTGAACTTCCAGATCTAGTATGGCATGTTTGGTTTGGAAGGGCAGCCAGGCTTTCATAGCTATCTTGTAATGCAAGTGGAATTAAAATATGCCTGAAATATTGATGGTTATGTGATAATACAATTTAATTTTTGAGGCAAATAGCCCAAATATCTGAAAAATATGGAGATGCCTGCTCCAAGTTGTTCTGAGCTTCCCTTAGATCTCCCTACAGAAAAGGAAGATAATCAGCTCAAGACAAGGAGGAACCTAAGTAACCTGCTTCAAGTAAATCATTTTTCTAACTATCCAATTAACTTTGACAGCTAATTCTAGGAGATTTAAGTCTCTTCCTGCTTGTCTGACAATTTTACTGAAGGTTTAGCAGGTGTTTTATAAACCTCTGAAAAATCTAGTTGGGAAAAAAACCTCCAACAGTCTGTGCAAGCCTTTCAAGGGCACTGCTCTAAAGAAGTAGAGATACTGCTCTGAAGCAGGGCTTGAAAGCTGTTTCTGTGTTGTGCAGGCATAATCATAGTTCAGTGCTGGATTGTCTTTAAGCTGTGTGGCTGGAGTGGTGCTCTGAAAGGTGATGAGGTGAGAAGCTGGCTTTTTGTTCTCTCACTCTACTGCTCTGCTCATTATCAGTCTCCAGCTTCTTTGTGTACCTGTGTTAGCTCTTTTCAGAGTTCATTTCCAGTGACTGTCCTATTGGGAAAAGTAGTTCTGGCTGCCCAGCCTTTGTGTTTCAGCACAGGCTGCTGCAGTGCATCTTTGTGCTGGTGGCTGTGTAGTGACTGGAGTTGCCAAGGGAAGGAAAGGCCACTTTGTGGTATAAACCCTTAAGTTCTAATCCTTCCTAAAATAATTTTTCCTTGACAAATTGCATATAAAACTTAAAATAGGTCTGAAATCTATTGCATCCTTGCCAGCCTCTGGATGGAAACACCAGGATGTCTGGCAGGGTTAATAGAAATGAGCATACCTCACCACTCACTGAGTGAGCATCATGGTTTCTGCTCTCTTCAGAAGCAACTTGCTTCTTATTCTGCTCCTAGGATCTAAAGCTGGAAACAGTACCAAGCCAAAGAACATTTCTGACTCTAGGGATTTTTCAGGCAAGGCACTAGGGTTATATAGGAGCACTGTGCTTCTGAGTGTTTCCTGCTTTGAAGTGCTGTGTCCTTGGTGCCACACGAGGATTCAGTGTGGATCTGAGCTGTTCCTGGCTTCTTTTTCTAAGGCTCCTTAAGGGGGAATGGGAAGTGCATCCATGTACTTTGTCACTATAGTGAGGCTCATTGCTTTTTCATGGAGGCAGAGGCAGAGACAGAGGTGAAGAAAGCTGCAGGATTGTCATGTCTGCTGAAAACCTGCAGCTACATCTGTAGGTGAGATAGCAGGTGATCCCTTAAAAGCAACATCTTTCTGTGTTCTGTTGCTGATCTGGTCTTTTATGTAGTGGAGGTAAGAAAGCAGCAGCTAACAAGGATAGATGTGCAGTCTGAGGCAGGCACCTGCAATGCTTCATCCTCAGTTCTGCATTCCCACAGCACTCAGCTGTCATCCGCAGGTGCTTTTCACCAGAGTGCAGGCTCCTGTTGGGCAGGGAATTTGAGAGCTGGTAGAGGGGAGTGTGGAGGTCTGAGGAGAAATGAATAGGAGCTGTGCCTCTGCCAGAAAAGGGAAGAAAATGGAAAATGTAGTCATTGAAAAAAAAAAAAAAAAACAAAAGGAAGGGAAAGTGAACCACACATAGAATAAAGCTCAAAGAAAGGTCCAGCAGTGAAGAACAACTCTCCTCAAAAAGCAATGAACTACAATGATCTGTGATAAGGGTAACAGAAGTTCTGTGAAACTCTTTACATGCATGAATGAAATCTGTGGTCATCTGCATAACATCAGCAAGAATTCTAGAATAAGGCCTTAAATAAAAGTATCTAACTTGGAGGGGAATTTAAATGTTTGAAACCACAGTGCAACAGCTTTAATGCAGTACTTGCATGTGGGATGTTTTATTACTGTAATTTAATAGTTTGGGATTTAGATTGGTGACATTTTCTTGTTGTCTGCTCCAAGGCTTCTTTCCACTGTCAGTTCTAAAGCAGGGTTTTTTTTTATTTCCAGAATAAAGAATTAAAGGAACAGGAATAGCCTCCACACTTGCCAGCAGCCTAATAAAGTATTGAGTAGAGAAGGAAGTGGTGGAAACAGTAAAAGACCTGTAGGAGCAAAACTACATAAAAGGACCTCAAATTTACCTCAAAGCACACTTCACTGGAGAGTGGATTTTCAGAAGAATATAAAATTAGCCTGTACAGTTGGCTTCTGGAGAAGACTGCTCAGCTACAGAGCTCAATTCTAATGCACAGTAGAGAGGAGGTGAAGAGGACAAAGACTTCAAGCAGAGGGCCAGAAGAAGGAAAAGCTGATGAGAGAATATTGCTTTGAAGATGTAGGTTAGCAAAAGGACATTGTCAACCTTTCAGTATGCCACAATTTTGCTGCATTTCACACCCTGCATGCAGATTGTGCTAAAGCCTTTACAGAAATAGAAATCTGCAGCATGTCCTGTATCCTGCACCCTCATTCTTCTGAGGGAAGTGTGACTTGGGGTCACAGTCCTTGCTGGCATCAGCAGGTTCAGCTTGCCTGAAGTCAGTGGAGCTGAACACCTACTCTTGGCAACAGTAGTTTGTCCTTGTAGTTTTTTGTGTTTGTTTTTTTTTTTTTTCATAGCAGAAAAACAACAATTAACAGTGCTACTATTGACAACATATAGTCAATAAATGTGATAATGCAACATGTAACAATCTGGATATGTTATCCACTTATCTCTGTTATGTAGATTATGTTTATCATCTGAGATAGAGAAATATACTTAAGAAAAAGAAAGCAACTTCTTTTTTTTTCCTCTCAGATAATAATTTTGTAAATGCACTGGAAGAAGAGGTTTGCTTTCCTTCTGGGTAGAATAAACTTTTTTTTTTTTTCTGAATGAATCATTTACATCTTCCTGTTACTGTGATTTCAGCTCTGCAGAAGTACAGTTCCTGTGGAAGGTAACAGGGATTATCTAGTGATTATTGCACAGAGGAGCACGCACAGAATATTTCAATACTGTTATGGTAAGCACAGATGCTGCAGAAGCACAGCTTCCTGCCTTATTATTTTCCTTCTTCCTTTCCTTTCTTAATTCCAAGCTACTGTCTGTGTTGGGCTTGCTAGTGACTGTATTCAGAGTAGGTTAGGGGGTGGGGAATAGCCACAGAGAATAAAATTCTAAAGAAGCTAAGACATAATCACCTCTAATATAAAATATTTTCTGTCCCAGGCCTTTGATGACTCTACCACCAAAGTCAAACCTGAATGATTCTGGAATGTTTGGGGCTGTCTTCAGTTTGGAATTTAGGTATGTTGGCTTTTGCAACAGGTAACAGAAGGATGTATTTATTGGAAAACAATGCTTCTGACACTCTCCTCCATGATGCTGCCCTGACCAAATATTACTGTGTTTATTTAAAGACAGGTGGTGCTATCTTAACCTTGGTCTCAGATGCTGTTGACTAATTACTTCTTGGCAGTACATGTCAATGCTAACATGTCTCAAGGATAGGACACAACTCAATTTTGTAAAAAGAAGAAAATAAATTGTGGGGACAGGGAGGAGGTGGAGCAGGATCTTTGGGACAAGGAAGAAGAGAGAGATATCTAGGAGGGAACTGTTAGACATGTGCAGCTGTAACTCTGGAGGCTGTGCATTGAAAATAAAGCAGGAAGGGGTTAGTGGAGATGGCAGTGTATGAGGGGAAAAGGGGAAGAGGGATGAGTGAAATTTGAAACAGGTAAAGTGACTTTAGGGAAGAGAAATGAGCAGTTCTGACTGCACAGCCTTTACAGGAGCAGGGTTTCTCCCCCATTCTGGACAATTGTCTGCTTATCCAGGATTCTGCTCAGTGACAGGGGCAGCACAGACACAAAGCCAGGGTACAAGATCTGTGCAATTTATCATAATGAACTGCAGATCTCTTGAAGGTACCACGAGAAGCTTTGACTGACTGAAACATCTGAAGCTTATGATGAATCAGAGTCTAAAAAAAACCCCCACTGTATGAGGAGAATTCATCAATAGATACTGTAATGTAGAATACATATTATGCAGGACTTGTGAGTATTTATCTAGTTCTTAAAAAGATGAAGGTCGGGGAGAGGTGGTGGAGAGAGAGCAGTACCAAACAAGATATAGTATGTTTGGGTTCAATAAGCTAAGAAAGCAAAACAAACCTTTTTTTTTTCCTTCCTTTCTCTGTTATCTAGAGACCTAAGGTGTGTTTTTCTTCTAAAAGAAAAAGTGAGATGTAAACAAAAGGTCTGAATAAAATTATGTGCAAGTAGAAATAGAACATAAAAATTCAAATAATAAAAATATATTTTGGTAAAATGTTCTGTTGGAGAACTAGACATGGCAAACACTTATTACTCCAAAATTTACTTAAATATCTGAATTCATTGAATACACACTTTCTTGTCTACCAGGATAATTAAAATATTGAGTGTATACAAAACTACATACACGTGTTTTCCTCTCTTATCTAATGTTTTTTACTGTTTTGAAAGCAGTCATTTTCAGAGAGGTAAAAATTATTGACAGGTTTCATGCTGTGGCATCTGCAAGGGCAGTAGCATAACACTTTGTTCCACAAGTGGTAAATATACAATGCGTTTCAATAATAAAAATTCTACTCTATACCTTTAAGTGTGCTGGGCCCGCTAGGAAAATTCTGAGCAATTTGCCCTGATTTCAGATCAGGTAAGCTAACTAAAACAATTAATGCACATCTGCATCACAGTGAGGTCTGGCAGATAGAGATAGGCAGTTGAATTAAGGTTAGAAAAAGAGGCTGGAGCTCCAGAGCCGTGCTGCCAAGTCTCAGATTAAGTCATAGCTCCTTCTAGCAATTTAAGTTCTGGGAAGGTGGAGGGAAAGATTTGTTCTGACCTCTCTGGCTGTAAAATATGAAGGATGTTTCAGCCTGTGTGAGCTATGATGGGTCCCTGTTGTGGTCAGTGGCCTTCGAGGGGAGGCTCATCTCAGCCTCTTTCAGTGTCTCCATCTGAAAAGGTGTGAGTCATGCCCATGTACAGGTACTCCTGTTCCTCTTCTCTGGCCATAAACCATGTAGGATTGCACCACAGATCTCCAGGTGTGAGTTAAGGTGCTGTCAGGCAGATGACTCCTGACCTGTCATGGTCAAACTGGGCATCAGAAACCGTGACTTGCCTGAGATTTGGCAGCCTGTCAAAGCTGGAGCTGCTTAGGTTAAGGTGTTTCTTGTCTGTGAATTATGGTGGATAAATCCCACAATGACATAAGCATGGGTGAATGTCGCAGACATGTTTTATGAAAAATCCTTTCTTTAGGATTTTTCCTCCTGAGAAGCTGGGAGGCCTCAGGAACAAAATGTCAACAATGATTATCTGCTGCTGTGGAATGCAACAGGTGCATCTGTGATTGGCCCATGTTG
>JAWWMS010000001.1:12697314-12718291 GCA_035048045.1 Chlorospingus semifuscus
AAATCAAGCCTTCTGAAACATGGAGTCAGATCCTCGTCTCTTCCCTCATCCAAGAACCCCTGTGAACACCGTCACAGGTGAATTTTCCCATTCTTGCGTGATGTTTGATGCACAAACAGTAGTTTCTGTGTGCCACAGTAAACCTTTTATTTGTCTGTCAAGTAATGGTCATAGACTTATGAAGAATGGACTTTGGTTTAAAGAAACCCTGCAAAAAGCAAAACAAATCCCCAGCCAAACACATCAAACTATAGTATTTCCTGAACAAACAACAAAGTGCAGAAATTTCCACAGCAGACATAATAAACCATGTTTTTAAAGTTATGTTGATGGAGTTGAAATATCCTTAACATCTAACACCACTGATGTGCACGTGTACAGTAAACACTTGCATTTGTAAATTGAACTTCCATAACTATCAGCACAATATTTGACTATCTAGAAGAAATGTGTTTCCATTTTGTTTGAATTTTTTAATGAACCCACTTGGGAGAGTGGAGGGATCATCCTAAGCTTTAACATAAGTTATTTGAGAATGATGATCTCTATTAGAACTGCCTGAAAAAGAAACAGTGGGTTCAAGTACCTGTATCAAAGTGGGAAAACTTAACAAGTGTTCTTCTGGGGCTTTCTTCCAAGTTATGTAAATGAGAGTTAAGATTTATTTACTTCAGTAGGATAGAATTAGTCATTTGCATATCATCATCATTATTGCTGTGGAAGTGGGATATAATGTTAATGACATTCACAGCTTGTCATAAATTGAAAAGAGTTGGTAGTGCCAACTGAGAAGATAACAAAGAAACAAACAGAAATACAAGCCAAGGCACTTAAATGTAAACTAAAAGGAGGCAAGAGATGAAAAATGTGCTCTAATAGAGATGCAGACTGGTGGTGGACAGTAAAGTTGGATGAATACTGAAAGCACTAATTCTTATATAATTATCCCCTAAGGAAATGTCAGCACTTAGAGCTGGTAAACTATTTAGATGGTTCAAACAAGTAACAGATTAGAAATGCATTTGTCTAACTCTGTAGCCACGAAAAATGGACTTAAGTCTTGATATGGAGACTGCAGGTATCTGTCACAGAAGAGGTCTCTCTTTTGAGAGCTCAGATATACTGGGTATAGTAATACTTACCAATTAATGGGTATTACAGTGGTATTACAGCGCCCAGTGCCAAAATCCTTGTAAAGTTTGAGGAATTTCTCAACATAGATTCACTAGTAAGACTCAATCCAGTCACTCCTTTGAGATCAGGAGCTCCCAGCAATTCACTGAGAAATGATGAAACAGTTTCCAACTCCTCAAAGAAATTGCTGGGATTTACTGTCCAGTCCACACAAGGGGTGCTGTAAATGGGAAAGGGAATGCCTTAGTTGATTTAGCAGCAAAACCTGTGTCTTGCCAACTTGTGGTAGAGACCACAACAATTGCTTTAGGCAAGAACTTGAGGTCCAGTGTTGACCATCCAAGAAAACTATAAACTATATTGATCAAAAATGACAAGCAAAGAACATTGGGGAAAATGGAAACAGTAGAAGATGAAGACTATAAGGAAAATGGGAGGGAAAATCTGTCTTACTGAACAAATTACTGTAACCAAGTGGTTCCATGGTAAAGCTCACAGAGGACTGGAAGCAGTGGCTGTCCAAGTGCTACAAGTATGGGTGGCACTGAGTGTCTGTGCAACCACTAAGATAATTATTAATGCCTGTCCTATCTGTAAGAAATTCTCAAATATAAAGTCTGTGGAAATCAGCCTTTTTTTCACAGGCTGAAGACTTCCTGTAAACAATGCTGTTATGTCCACAATATGTGGATATAAATATTTGCTAGTTTTCAGAGATCAATTATCAGTATTGTTGGAGGCTTTCCCAAAGAGAAAAACAGACACTGGAAGAGTAATAAAAGCTCTCCTTAAAGAAATTATTCCTAGATATGGAATACAAGAATCCGAATCAGAAGAAGGTCAAGTTTCCCAGCAGGAACAATCAATTGATTTTATAAAAGGTTAGGAATTAAAAAGATTGGAGATCCTTATCACCGTCAAGCATCTGGACAGGTAGAAAGGATAAGTTAGCTGTTAAGGAGAGAATGGTTAAAATTTGCTCATATATGGGGTTAAAATGGCCTGAAGCATTAAATTTAACCTTATGGAACATTTGAAATGCCCCAAGACAATGCCTTGGACTATTGCTTGATCAAGTTCTTTTTCAGAGACTCTTGTCTATACTGGGAACTTATATCCCAGCCCAAAACATCTTCTTGAATGCAGATGAGCATTTGACACTCTATGTCCTAAACTTGCAGGAAAGTTTCAAAATTAAAAGGGATCATGATTAGTGGTACTAACCCATGTCTCTGGAGGTATAACCACATGATTTGTAGCCTGGAGATAAAATTTTATTAAAAGTGTTTTCCCATAAATCTAAATTGGAATATGGGAGTGGCTGCAGATAGTCTTATTAAATTCTTACTTTGCTGTAAAAGTTAGAGGACAGGATGCTTGGATCCACCACTTGCATGTTAAGTGGTTGTCAAAGGGTCATTCAGTGATGAACAACAATGTATGCAGGAAGAACCCAACATGGTCAGTGTTTTAAAAACTGAAATAGGTTTTGTTTTTTTCAGACCCATTTGAGTGTGAGGTTTCCAAATGCCTGAGGAAATTGTGGAAATCCTGCACATAAAGTTAGTAGCCTTTGCCATGTTTTTTTACAGGAGATAGTATCTAAATTTATACAGCCTTGTTACAAGGAGGGAAAATTTTTATTCCAGCAAATCAAAAACCATATTCCAAATTACTGATAAAACCCTCTATTGAATATGTCCTTTCCTTCCAAGCCACTTGGCTTTGAACATTACTCTGTTAGGGATCCGTGTAACAGATAACTTCTCATGGACTACATTGTGTTCAGACATTTCTTTCCACCAAGACTGCATTCACTCACAACAGTGGGAGGTGGCAGTCCCAGAAGCAAAGGACAAGTATGCAGTGTGTAAAACATTACACCTGCCTCACTCAGCTTATGCTCCTGTAGTAATACTACTCCTGTGAGCAGCCTTGATGATTGTAACCAAACAATGGGCATATAAATAACAAGAGTAGCTGGCTGCTTTTCCATGCACTTTGGCCTGTGCCTGAGTGCAAAGCATGATCTGGGATATGTGGTAAGAGAGCTCACAAAAAATTACCAGGAGAGGGGTCAAGAATTTTTTGTCTTAGGAGCCTCAGCTCCTAATACTTTTGTTCTCAAATTTAGCTGTGATATTAGGATCGTGGTAGAAACATTTGTTCATAAGATCAAATGTAGTAATTTATTAATTTAAAGTCCAACTGCATTCCACTCCTTGTTTTTTTTATCTGATTGAGAGTGAGTGAATTAGAAAAGGACTCAGTTAACATTTCAGTGGCAATAGAAACTTTAGGCAGTAATACTGCTGATGTAATTGTGACGTTTCAAAAAAAGATTTCACAACTCTGAAATCTCACTGAAAAACAGAATGTCAGCAGACACTTTCTCAGTCTCACAAGAGGGAGTGTGTACAATTATTAATATCAGTCATTGCATGTTTGTTGACCAGAGTGGGAGGATTTCAGCTGATGTCTGGAAGTTGTGGTAGCAAGTAAAATTAATGCATAGAATACAATTGAATAATACCTCAAAAGGCTTGCAAGAAGTATGGTCTTGGCTCATCTCCTAGATAACAGATTTAAGAGCCTGCTAAAAATGAATTCTTTATGGGTTATTGATTTTTATAATAATCTTTGTCATACTGTTTATATTTAACATTGTAAACTTGTGATACTCAACAGTGCTTACACCTTAGAGGCTACAAATATTCTGCTCCCATATAATAAATAGCACGAATGTTAATGAAAACAAAGGTAGGACTGTTCTGGAGAGGGCCATTACATAATTAAGATTTAGCAATAGTAGATTGCATGAGCAGACAAAGCCTACAGATTGTGTTATAACAACCATGTTGCAGCTGCTGAAAAGATAACCACAGGATCCATTCAAACCAGCCTGAGAGGGGGTGAAACAGGAGAAACACTGTGTCTTGCAGAAAAATATATCCTCCCTGATGAAACAACAAACAAATGAAATCAAAAACGTGTAAGACTCCAGATCTTAATATAACTATTGGTCCAAACTATTGCTTTAGGGACAGAAATCTTGGATTGTAGCAGTGCAACTACGCAGGGATTTCTCTGTTCAGGTTTCCTCTTTGGAGGCATGCAGCTCAAGCTGTAGCACTATTAATAAAGTGAACTTTATAAAAAAAAACTCCTTTTGGCTTCCTGACTCAGTGGGATCCTGGAGTGTAATCCTGTTATGGTGGCTGGCATGTAAAATTTCCGTAACATCAGGCCAGTCTCGTGATATTTGATGGGCATGCAGACAGGTCAGGTGTCAAAAGGATTATGCACACACAAGTAATGGAACTAAGAAAGGAGAACTCTTAAACTAGCTTTTTTTCTTCCCCATAATGTGTTCCTAAATGGAAAAATAAATCATTTAGGATAATTCCAAAGTATTTGAATTAAAGAATCTCTACTTTTCATTTAACTTGTTAGTCATGTTCTAGAAAAGCAAACTTTCTACACAGAAAAACAAGATCTATGTTTTCAGTTATATATTCAAGTGTGCTAGATCCTGGTTATAGATTTAATCAATAACTTTGCAGCCCAGTTATTAGAATGCCTGGGAACTTCAACATGGGAAATTAGGCTTTCTCAGTTTATTGTCTGTGTTTTAGCAATAAGTTTCTTGTTTGTGGTTTAGAGAGAGGAAGGTTGAGGGGGTTTTTTTTGGTTGGGGTTTGTTTGTTTGTTTGTTTGTTTTGGGTTTTGTTTGTTTGTTTGTTTGTTTTGTTGTTTTGGCTTTTGTTGTTGCCGTTCTTTTGGAACTCACTTAAAGAGTTGTCTTTGCAGATATAGTTTGCAATGTTGATATTTGAAGGTGTTTGACTGAACCAAAATGTCAAATAGGACATCATGGTTTAGATATGTTCTTTGAAATTCTAAATGTAAAAAAAAAATTTAAAATTGTGTAACATCGTTATGCTGTATATCCAGTTTTTTTCTTTAATCAGAAAAAAAATACATGTATCTGTGTTTAAGATAGATTCTCCTTACATATGCACTTACACTCAAAGTTTGTTTAAAGAACTCATGAAACTACATTTGTAGAAAATACATATGTACAAGTACATGGGAAAGGCAAAATATTAGCATGTACTCTCTAATCCACTATGTAGCTGTATTTGAGTAAGGATCAGGTTTCCCTGGCCAGTTGAAAGCAGAATTCTTATTTTCCCAGGCCTTGATTCTCCTGTAAACTTTAGGAGCTTCAGATTCTGTACCAAGGCTGACCCCTGGTCTTGGGCCTGAAATGTTATTCCCCACTAGGGTGGAGGTGGTGTGGGAAATCCATAATTTGTCTATTAGTGCTTTCTTTCTAAATTGACTCAGCATGACATTTCTCATATCCCCAAGTGGTGTTCTGTCCTTTAATGAGTGAATAACTTATGAAAAAATTTGCCCTAACGCAAGCTGTGCTTTTTCCTCCTTCCATGGAGAAACTTCCCTGAATTTATGACTTTTTAAGAACATAACAGATAGAGAGAGGTCAGCTGATGAGTGTATACACCATGCATAACAGTGACAGTGCATATGGAGGCATTCTGAGGGGACAGAGTATTTATCTTTTTCTATACCAGCAAGTTGTCTGAACATGATGCCCTTAAAATCTTGTAGGTATTCCCTACATGTGCATGCACCTTCTATCTTTGCAAGCACAACTGTGAATTTTTCAGAGCTAGAAAAATTATCTTCTGTTTCTCTGTTCACACAAGTCCTGAAGCAGTACACACATTCATAAAGTTTATCTCAGGGATGGTGTTTGCAGCTTGCTGTAGGCAGCAAGGGGAGGTGCTGAATGCAAGTTTCAGTATCTCTACTACTTTTCTTGCAGAGCAAAACGAAGGGGAACATAACCTACTAAGAATGAAGAACTAAATAAACTGAATTCAACCTCCAGAGTTAGAGAAGTTTGGGTGAAGACATCACAGTAACCTTCCAGTGTCTGAACAGAGCCTGCAAGGAAGCCAGAGGAACCTCCTCAGGGTCTGTAGTGACAGAGCAAAGAATAATGGCTCAGACTGAAAGACAGATAATTTAGGTTACATATACAGAAAATGTTTTTTTACTATGAGGGTGATGAGGTACCGAAACAAGTTGCCCTGTTGAGAATCTGGGGATGGCTCATTTCTGGAAGTGTTAAGAGCCAGGTTGGATTGATCTCTGAGAAGCCTGGTCTGGTGGAAATGTCCCTTTTAATGTCCCAAGTTAAATGTAAGGTCCCTTCAAACCCAGGCCATTCTAAAGCCTGTATTCTACAGGAAGCACTTCATGTTCTTACACACTGCTTGAATTTTGCAGTTAACAGTCAACAAGCAGAATTTTATAGGCCATTAGTCTATAAGTGAATTATTGCCCCTGGGTGTTGGAGAAATGAAAAACATTATTTCATTTTAGAAATGCTCTTTTCTTTGCAATTAAAATTTCATTACGATATTTAGACACATCAGTGTAGAACATGTGCCTAGTAACTGAATCAGCATTAAAAGACTTTAATATTGCCTTTGGAACAGTTGGTCTCAGTATTTATAATCCACAAAATGAAAGAATTGAGACAAAGGATGGAAGCTACTGTTGACTGTAGTAGTAAAAGATTTTATTTAATTGTTAATTTTATCAAAATACGTTTTCCTGAAGACTGTTAAAATCATATGTTTTGAAACTGATGTTAGCCAGTTAAACTGTAAACATTTTAAAAAATCCTCAGAATGAATTCAGCTATTGTGAATAATTCACCTGTCTGCCATCCAGGGAGGCTAGAAAGGTTTCCCAGCCTTTGGAGACTGTGTAGGTACAGTTTATGTATTAAAATTGGACAAAAGAGAAAAGCCATGCTGGAGCACACGAACAAAGCAAACCACAAAAGCCAGAGCTTTCAAATTTAAATAAGTAATTTAAAATACGCTCTTGCTTTTGAATTTTCAGGGTTTTGTCAGCATATATCTGAGCCATAATGCTATTAAATGCAGGTTTTTGTCTACATCAGCTTTTTGATTGAAACAAGATAAAAAGCTGTTTGGATTCATTGTTCAGGTGTATTTGTAGGGCAAAGAGCTGTCACACACAAGTGTCAAGCCAGATTTTTTTTCCTTCTATTTGATTCATGAGACACAGAGATTGTGATTCCTTTTACATTTAAGACATAGAGAAAAAATTTTGCATTTAAAAATGACATTGTGGATCTATCTCTTTCCCAGCAGCTACTTAATAGCATGTTCCTTACCTTTCTTTCATAATATGAAGTTCTTTCTATAAAGACCATTAAAGACAAGTATAGTAGAACTATTATCACCATTAAAATTATATGATGAAGTGCTATTATGTAAGCACATAAACAGAGAAGTCTCTAAAGAGATGAATCCTTAACACTTCAGTTGAGCCTTATCCAGCAAGTAATTTCTGCTTTTTGCATATGTCAGTATTGAAGAACTATTAAAAGTAATGAAATTTAGTTTAGGAATCTCCTCTTTCAATCCAGTCACTTCAGTATAATTTCAGACTGCCTCACAAACTGGGCAAGCATTATCTGTATTTCCCTTCTTTAAAGCAGAATCTCCTTTTTGAAAATATCAAGCCTTCCTTTTTCTTTTGCCTTTTGAATTCAGTGCTTAAAGCATTTGCCTGAAGCTTCTTTTGAGCCTCCACTCAAGATATCTTCCCATATCCATTGCAAAACCCTAACAGCTTATCCCAAAGCTTGTGCTACACTATAATATAGACACTGTACTTTCTCTGCTTGTGTGGAAATATCAGATTCCTTAAACTTGTATAGTTAACACTTTCTGATAATTTTTAAACTTATTTCCCTCTACTGTCCTTCAACTTCTCTAATCATTGTTTTTTCTGTGTAGGTTCTTGTGAATTTTAAGGTTTCAGGTTCATGATTCTTCTTTAATAACCTTTGTGAGAAATTTCCTGTCCGCATGTGTATTGCCTCCTGAGTCTCAGTCAGTGACTCTATGCTATATTCTGACCTCTGTCTCGTTTCCTCAGTCCCAGACCTCCTGTATCTCGATGTTAGTCCTGTGTAACTGACTGCCACACTAAACTTATCAAAGGTAAAAACAAATGCACATATCTCTCTGGATCTGTTCAGTTCTTTATTTGTTCTGATTTCTTCTAACACTGGGAAATAATGTGTTATTCAGGGGTGTGATGAGGTTGTGAATTAATTTTGTGGCTTTTTAGCTTGTTTGTTTTTCAAGCAGTGTCATGGGCTACTTGGCAGCTTTGAAGACCACTTCCCATCTCTTGTCCAAACACCCCTTCCCACCCCCCCGTTCCCATCCTCAAGTAACAAGAAATCACAGTTTAAGGATTTATAAATTCTAGAGGAAGATATTATAAGAAGCTTTATTGTAGTACCCTTTGCATATATCCAAGACTTTACAACGGAGGGAAAAGCATACAGATGAAAAGTGTTGAACATGACCTCCTTGTGTAGGTCTTAAGCTATTAATTATCTCACTAAGTATCTTCTTGCTAAAAACTGACATCAGCAGTAAGGGAGAAAAATGTCATCTGTAGACTGACAAGAGAGAGAGTGTCCTATATTACACAGAATCCCAGAATGGGTCAGGTTGGAAAGGACCACACTGGTCACCTGTTCAAGCAGGGTCATCCCAGAGCATATAGCATATGTGTCCAGGTGGTTCTGGAATATCTCCAGTGAGAGAGACTCCACACCCTCTGTAGGTGACCTGTTCCAGTGCTTGGTCACCACCCAATAAAAAAGTTTTTCCTCATGTTCAGGTGAAACTTCCTGCGCATCAGTTTCTACTCTTGCCTCTCATCTGACCCCCATGGAGCACATCCATCCTTCCCCACGGCTCCTGCACTGCTCAAGCAACAGGCAGAGGAACTGAGGGTGAAGAAGTGAAGTTGAGCATGGGAAAGAAGCTGAAAGATATTTTGTCTTTGTTTCTTGCTATGCAACTCTATATTTTAATTGGTGATCAGCTTGTTTTCCTTAATCTGAGCCTGTTTTGCCTGTGGAGGTATGTCACTATAGGACACGACAGAACACAAGCACACACACTGTTCTCAAGGTAAGAAAAGGGGAGTTTATTTTCTGACTCCAACATTTATAGTTTTCCAAAAGTGACAGTGGATTGGTGACAGTGACACCTCTCCAATGACACTGGTCAAACCAACAGTCCATCAACTGTCTCCTCCTCCATAAAGGAATGTAAAACAATGAATTATTTACAGAAAGTGTGTGAGAAAGATCACTACAAGAATGTCAACATCAGAAGGCTTAGAAAATCTTAAAAAATCAGGGTGACAGAGGTAATTGATAAATGTTCCATGTCTTTGTCTTGGTCCATGAGCTCTTCCAGGTTGTGTTGTGCCCCTCCTTCCCTGTTGAGGAGGGGGATTTGTGAGAGTGGCTGTGTGGAGGTTTGACAGCCAGTCAAGGTCAACCCACCCCTATGAGAAAGCTTTGCTCAATGAACTTGGGGAGATCAACATAAAGGCTACATCAGTAGCCATGAAAGAGGCGTAACTAGGACAGCTGTTCTAATAAATTAAACCTTTCCCTAGGCACTTTCACAGTCTTTTCTTCTTAATATGACAGTCACACCTTCCAGATGTGTCTCTTTTAGCTCTCCTCCCCCTGGGATAAAGGACAAACAGTATAGCAGCAATATTATGTTGCTCCCTGTGTAGCTGTAAATATCCTCAACAGCCTAGGGGAAGAAGAGAGGGGCTTGTGTAAGAAAACAGAATGACTTCCAGAACTTCAGTTCACATTATAAGGTCTGATACTTGAATATCATCAGAAGCACTCAACTGGCTGAATATATATAGTGATGGTAATCTATATGATTTTTAAAATAACTTTATGAAAACCAGCTGGGTTTTTTTTTTAGAAAGCAGTAGTATTTGTTTGGTTTTTAACTTGGATGTAATGCTGAGGGTGTGAGACCAAACCAGTCTTTCTTCATTATGATTGTCACCAACCCCCTGTCATTGGGTCAAGAATTACACTGTCTTCAATACACACACTGCTGTCTGTGAGCTTGAGGCAATTCCTTTTAAAGGTCTTTTTTTCTTTTTCTTTTTCCCTTTTACTTCTGTTTATCTAATAAGGTTGCAGTTAGATCATGATGTTCCAAAAATATGTAACAGCTATACCTGTCACTGAGCTGGTCTTTATCTGCTGGCTCCCTTGTCTGCCAGCCTGCTGAGCTATCGAGCAGGTTTGTGCTACAGAGATTCTGAAATGATACACTTTTGACAATGGAAGAACACTTTATTCCCATTACATGTAGCCTTAAGTATACACATTACTCATACCAATACTGTCATTTATTGACAGTGCTGAACTGTCAGTGATCTAGTTAGCACAGTTTGGTGCTGCAGCTTCAGTTGCTAGACAGAATGACATTTTGCTCAAAGAGCTTGTTATTACATTTTGATTTTATACAGGGGATTAAAGCCAAAACACAGGCTGCTTTACAAGGGAAAAAGAAATACAGCCAGGAATGGTTTACTGTTTGCACAATGTTTCACAGAATTTGGGCATAAATCTCAGCTTGTAACAAACTGGTGAGTTGAATTCTGTGGGTTGGGGCTTTTGTTCTTTTAGATAGGCTTATATCTGTAAATGTGAAACTGTTGAATATTGATGAACTTGAAACTAATAGAAATGTTAGCTTCAAATTGCATCATTTAAGGGCCTCGTGCTAGAATGGAATACAAGAGGTTCATAAGAACCTTCATTCTGAATTCAGTGAGTTCTGTAGAGCTTTGTAAAAAATTACAAAGAATCGTTATGAACAAATTACAAAAGGGAATGTGCAAATATGTGTTTAACAGGGGTTAAGACTGGCTTGTGTTGGTAGTGGAGAGTACCATTTCCAGGACAGCAATTCCAGGATGGTGTTCCCAGTAGTAAAATGTATAGATGTTCTCTGTAATCAGGTAAGACAGCCTTCACCTTGGTAGGACCACACCATAGGTGATTTGCCAGCGGTAAACAAACTCACAAAATGTGGTGAGGACCTGACAGCTGCCATCTCTTCTTTTTCCTTTTCTTTCTGTGTTATATGTGTGGACCTGGCCAGACCATTCAGACCACCAGTGTGTGTGTTTGTGCATAAGCAAAAAATGCAAAAGACCATCTTGATTAAAGATACAAACACAAGAAACCCTTCCCCTTTATAAGGCCCTGAACTAAATTTTTTCTGTTCCAAACTTTTAGTATCTTGATGTTCAAGAAAGACACGTTTGCCAACTGACTTTAAGAAAATACATAAACTCTAGAAACTGTAAGAAAACCTCACATGACTTTTATCATACTTTTTAAGTTTTTTGGCCCGCTTGTGATTAGATTGAGGCAACAAGTAAATATGTTCAGTGTGTAGGATTCTAGTCTTACAGTAATTTACTCATGTATTGTTTTTAATGCATATTTAATAAAAAATGGGAGGGATACCTTCTAAAATAAATTCTGACCTAAAACACAGTGATGTTATGCTACATTAATTTGACACCTGTGTTGAGTCTAGGCAATTTGATTTGTACTGTATACTTTTACTAGTGGCCTATATAGCACCAGTTATTACCCACCTCAGAAGTTCAAAAACTTTTAGGTAAGGTCTCCAAAGGTGCATTTGCTTTTTAAAAGCAGTGGTCATTTTTTTAATTGCCTGTTTTCAGAGTCTTTAGAAAATCCTTGGATCATGATTTTGTCACATTTGGTACAGAGTCTTTAAAATATCCTTGGATCGTGATTTTGTCACATTCAGTACACCCCTAGTTAGCAAAATGCAATGGGTTTTTTTGGTGTAAAGTACAAGATCTTAAGGGAAGCTGAAATGCTGAAAGACAAATTGCACTTTCATGTAGGAGGGTAAAGCAGAGATGATTCTAAGTGCTATAGAAGAGTCACTTTGAGCCTCTCGTTGCATTACTGAGACTTGTGGCTTAGCCTTGAATAGAAAATCCTGTTTAAATGCAATGGTAATACCTTTTTAAATTTGGAAAAATCTGCATTTAGATCTCTTTCCTTATCCTACCTTTTCAATAAAGTTAGTCAAGTTGGACTAGTACAGCCTTTGTTTTCCAGGATGCTCCTGATTTCTGCTGAGTGCTGCACATCCAAGACTTTTCGTGACTGGTGGGAAGGGACCTGAACACACACCCACAGTTCTCTCATATGTTGACATATTTGAACAAGAAGAAATTCCCATGTTTGTCATAGCAAATCATAAAGGCTGAATACACTTGCCCTGCTTTTCACTGCACTTCAAAAAATTACACAAGTGCAAGGGACAAAGGATTTGCAAGGATTTACATAAGTGCAGTGAGAAGCCTGAGTAGTCTAATAAATATATTTTCCTGTCAGGTCACCCTCTTCTGTACAGGTCCTGTTTCTTCAGTGTGGATAGACATATAATTTAGGAGCAGGCACATCAAGTAGGATGCTGAATTGGTGTTGTCTCAGCCTGTTCTTGGTACCACTTGTGCAGTCTGTCTTCCAGACGCTGCATTTTCAGCACAGGAGAGAGTCTCTCACAACAGACAGCCCTGCCATAGCTGTGCAAGGGTGGGAGGAGGTAGAATTTAAATCTTTTTTAGGGACAATGTCTTGGGTCTCCACTATCTTTAACCATAATTTCTTTTTCTATAGTGAAGCAGCAAACTTGATCTTTGTCTTCTCATAACCGCCCATTCTCCACTATCAGTAATATACATTGGAAACAATAGTCAAAAAACCCAAAAACAAAAAAGGTACTCTCTGAAAATCTGTGAGAACTTTGTGAGAAACAAGATAGAAAAACTAAATAAGGAAGGGGAGAGAGAGAAATTAGGTAATTAGATGAAGTAGCAATCAATACATTTTAAGCTCTACTCAGGTCATGTTATTTAATATTCTTTTTACTCTATTTCCATGCAGATAGTGCTTACTGTACACTATCAGGACCTCTAAAGCTCTGAGAAATGTAAAGATACTGAGAAGCACAACAGATTATTTTTGTCAGGCTGCAATGTCATAATGCCCTTGGACATCACACACTTCTGTTCCTTCCAGCTTTATAATCTGTTAAGGGATTTGTGCAAACTGTATCTTTCTTATAGAGCTCCAGAACATCTGATTGCAAACCCCTCATATTCTTCCCAAGTCTCTTTTCTGTGTTAGAGTAGGTTTTGTGGTTTGGAAAGTATCTTCTAATGGCATAGTCAACTTTTATAGGAATGTTTCCTGGCATCCATTTCCATCAGCCTTCCCTTTAAACATGTCAAAGTTAGGAAATTACAGCCATGAATTAGCCATCTGGTAGCTGATGATTCATCCCTGTCCCTTAGAGATAGCAATTTTTCTTTGTTTTTCCCTAAAACCTGGGTTTGCATGTGCTCAGAAGAGAATAAACTTCCAGGGCATTCGCTGAGTTCAGGACTACTGTCTTCCTCACCGTACTCTTTGGAGGAAGCACTGGTAATGGCAGGTGTTTCTAAAGCCAAATAATTTCCATGTGAGAACAAAACCTCTGTGGGTTTCAGGAGCCAAAGATTTCAAAGCACTCAGGGTCATTCCTGTGATGTTCAATTGCACTAAAAGAGAGATGCAAAGATTTCCCCAACCTGCCTGTACACACTTTCAACCAACCTGCTGGTCAGTGATGCTAACTCTTCCATAATTTCTCAGCACTCTTTAATGAATAGGGGGGGAAATTTAAGGTATTAGTTATTTCATTTGCTCTCTTGCCTTGTCCTGCCTGTTAGTCTTTAAGAAAATTAAATACGAATGAGGGAGGACTGGTAAAAAAATAATTTCTCAGTTTCTAGAAGTCTTTAGTTTACAGAGAAATGACTCCTTGCTATTTTAGTACTATTAGCACCCTTAAAAATAAAAAAGTAAAAAATAACATAAATATTCTATTTCTGCATTTACAGAGGAATGTGATATTTGTAAACTAAAAGGTGATAACTACTGAAGTTATAATTAGAATGGGAAGAGGGAGGAAATGGTATAGTAATTAAGGCTGAGCTGTCCTTTAAATTCTTCTCCATAACATTTAAATGCATTCATTAACTCAGTGCATAATTGGGAGGCATGCCATTAATGCAACAGTTCTGAATGTTTATCAAATGACTTCCAATCATCAGTGTATCTTGATGACACCTGGCAATCCAGTGTATGGACATCAATAAAATACTAATTATGAAATACTAATTGTAATCACTCTGTAAGGTCTAAAAAGAAGCATTGCTGTTTAAATTAAGTTAAGTTAATTTTATTGACTTAATTATTGAAGGATGAGCTGTTCCAAGCTGTAAAATTCTGAACTGACATTTCAAATTACTTCCATACTTATAATTAATGCCAATTCTTCTAAAAGCAAGGACTACAAACAAATAGATACCAGAGATAATAGGTCATGCAAATTAGCACATGCTTCCTCACCGTCTGCTGAAAACCAGTTTATTTGAAAATGGCTTATACAGTATTTTTTTCATTTTAGTAGAGACAAAAAACCCACAGAAGATCTATAATCTTAAACTGTTTGTTAAGTAAGCCTTCTCTGTTTGTCATGCAGTTAGATAAACTACAATTGCAATAGGAAGTGTTCATTAGCAGCTCAGCAAAATATGTATGTAACTCACAGCTCAGTCTGCCTTTGGGTTTTTTTTCTCCTTCCCTCTTTGCAATCTCATTTCCCTATGTCTGGGCTCACAGCTAACCTGAAGGCAATGCACTTGATCATTACTCTTTTTGTTCTCATAGTCTATTGCATTAATGATATAATGAACAATCTGTGTTGATATAAAATCTTGGTATCCAAAGCTTACAGCTATTTAAATAATCCTAGATTTGCTTTTCACTGTGTTAGGAAGTGTTTAACCCATGTGTGGCTTTCACTGGTAATAATGGATTAAATGAGTATAAGCATGCTATATACCTTATCAGGAGTTATTCACAGTGAGATTATTAGTTTGTAACATGATTATGCAAACAGATACAGTTTTATATTCAGAGCTTTGTTTTGTGTCATACAACAAAGAGTAAAAAGGCAGTTTGGAGGGAATAGGGTCATGCTGCTTTTGGCTGGGGCAGAGTTAATCTTCTTCACTGTACCTAGTATAGGGTTGTGTTTTGCATTTGTGCCAGAAGCACTGTTGATAACTCAGGGACATTTTAGATAATGGTGAGCATCACCTCCACAGCAGCCCACCAGCAATTTGGCTAGGGGTGCACGAGGTGCTGGGAGGGGGCACAGCCAGCACAGCTGACCCCAAGTGACCAAAGGGACATTCCATGCTGTAAGGCACCATGGTCAGTGCATAGGGCTGAGGGGAGAGGAGGGATGAAGAGGAGAGTGATGGCACACTTGGAGTGATGGTGTTTGCCTTCCCAAAACACTGTTCCCTGTGATGGACCTCTGCTCTCCTGGGGATGATGAACACCTGCCTGCCCATGAGGAGCAGTGAATGAATTCCTTGTTTTGCTTTGATTTACGCAGCTCTTGCTTTCCTATCAAACTTTATCTCAACCTACAAGTTTTCTACCTTTTGCCCTTCTGGTTCTCTCCCCATCCCAGTGTGGACAGTAGCAGAATGGCTGTGTGGGGTTTAGTTGTTGGATGTGGTTAAACCAATACAGGTAGTTATGGGAGGCACTGCTTTGCAGATGTGTTAGAACTACAGCAAGGTTTTGGTGCCTCACAGAATTTTGGGATGTTTGCTCTCTGCAAAGGCATATTGTTGGATTTCTTTCTGCTGCCACAAACACTGCATCAATGCGTATGAAAATAATCTGTTTTTCAGGTCAGCTTTCATGACTGAAAGATAAGCTTAATTCTTAAATAAAAACTAGCTGGGACAAATGGGGTAGAGCTAAGACACCTTAGACAAGCAAAAATGTTGGATACGGCAGAATGTGTGCTGAGATTAACTCAAACTGTATCTGTTCCATAGTATTTCTGAAATTAGTGTATAGCTTGAATTGGATATCTCCAAATAGTCTCAGACATCTTTAAATCTGTATAAAATGCATTTCAGTTTCTCTAGATTTTCACCTATAAATATTAATAATTAATTGAAATGGATATGATTGGGTTTTCATTCAATTACATCATTGAAGTAATGAGGCGAAATTATGTTACAGGAATATTTTCTAGGTTCATTAAAATGTGAAAGCAAAATCTTTTTTAACTCTTGGTATACTTTCATTTGAAGAGGATGACTGAAATCTGAAACACCTTCACTTATTCAAAGCCCCCAGTAAAATATCAAAAGCATCAAAATCCTTTATTTTTCAAGGTAAATTAGTTAATTTTATTTATTCTAAAAGCTATTCTCATACAAGCATGCTCTTATGCAGAACTGGAGGTGTGTAGGTTCAAGCAAGCAGAATTAAATTTTACAGCCTTGTAATGAAATTAGAAACTGATTTCAGACAGGATCAAAAAGTTAGGTCAATATCTGTTGAACTCAGCAGACTCAGCAAAGCTTTTACTTCACAAATATAATACCTAAAAGGATAACTGCAAAATAGACAAGAATCACGAATGCAGAATTGCTATTCCTGCCTTATTATTAGTGGTAAATAATTAGAGTTGATTAGAAATTTTGCTTTTCTAGGTTTGCAGGTAATTTCTTGGGCCAATATCCTCTGAGGTGTTGGCCTTCAGATTTCCCTGTTGTTATATCATAATTGTATAATATGTCATTATTTCTGTAAAGATGTAGTGTTTACTGCATATTTCTATTTAACATTGTTTTCCCAACCTAACATCTTTTTACAAGTAGTTATTGAATAGTAGTGTGAGTAAATTGTGCCTATTTCCTTCCCTGTGAAAAGCACACTGCCCTGATATGCTACATTTCTGTTGGATTATTTGCATTCCAAGACATACTACTGCTTGAGACTGGAATTTTTCATCTGCTGGGATCTGATCTCAGAATCTTAAAATCTGTCCTTTTTTCCCCTTTTATTTTTTCTTTTTCAGTTGTTTCATTCATTTATTTTTGTAGCAATATTTTTAAACTGCCATTGAGCTGTTCCAACACATTGATGGAACATCTGATACTGAGCTGTTTGGTTCTTCTTGTTTTCTAAATGTTTAGAACAATTATTTTCCTCTGTCAGCACAGGCACCTCTGTACTTGTGTTCAGCTGAAGTCTGAGAAATCTCCTCAGGAGAAATACTTTTCCCAGTGAGAGATTTTGCAGTCTTGTTACACTCTGATAAACGGATTTTACTTTTTAAATTGTTGCAGAAAGCAGTCCACCCAGCCTGGTATCACCTAAAATGCAGGTAGAATCTCTACTCCATTCACATCACTGACAAACATTGGACATTTTCAAGGTCTGCACTGGAGGCTTCTATCAGACTGGCTGCAAAATGTGTGCAGATATCTTATCATAGAATGGCCTAGGTTGGAGGGGCCTTAAAGATCATTGAATTCCAACCTCTGGATTCCCAGAGCCCCATCCAACCTGGCCTTGAAGGCTTCCAGAGAGGGGGCACCCACAGCTACTCTGGGAAACCTGTGCCAGTGCCTCATCACCCTCACAAAGAAGAATTTCTCCCTAATATCTTGTCTAAACCTACTCTCTGTCAGCTTGAAGCCATTCCACCTTGTCCTGTCACTCCAGGCCCTTGTAAATTGTCCCTCCATCTTTCCTGTGGGCTCCCTTGAGGTACTGGAATGCCACTGATTTCTACAGGGAAGACCGACATGATGTAGCCCTTGTAAATTACATTGTATTAGTCAAGTGGGAATAGGGAAGGCAGGTGCAGTCATGTAGAATGCAACACCGCCTAAAAAGATCTTGGGGTTATCACAAAACTGCAAGCTTGTTATATTTGGGGTGGGGCTGGTGTTGGCAGGAAGGAGACATTTGGTCATTTGGCCAGAAATGCTCAGAGAGGTATTTATGGTGTTCTCTTATGGTGTGACAGTGGGACTGGGGGAGGTGGAGGAGTGTGTCTTTGATGTGCTTGAAATTTTGGGATAGACCAAGATCTAAGGAACCTAGCAAAAACATGAGAATGAAAATAATGTCTTTAGGTGTTTATTGATACCCTTGCAAGATCCTAGTCCTTGGTGAGGACACTTTAGTGAACTTGTGTGGCAATTCCCCAGCTTTGTGCCCCTGTGAAGCCAATTTCCTCAGCATACCTCAGTTTGATTACTATGCATTCCCTACCGTCAGAGATTCACTAACACTGATATATCACAGCCTAGAGGAAAATCGTAAGTGGAAGGTTTTCAGAAGAGAGCAGCTGATTTCGCTGATGAAAAATTGAGACTTAATGCCCAGTGACTTTTGAATACAAGGTTAATTTATCTTAGTCCTTTCCTTTTGTCCAATTTAGTTTGTCTTAGCATCCTTATTTAATGAAATCTTTTACATTTCGATAGAGAAAAGGCCTATTTTGCCATAGCCAAAGTAGCTCTAAAACCACAGTAGAGTATATTTGAAAAACTGAGAGGGAAATAGAAACCTAAATTCGGCTGTGAATATGCTGAGCAATGTCTCCTTTGCAGCATTAAAGCTCACTGTATTTTGTACAGTGTGGCATATTGTACTGCACACGAGCTGCAGAGATCTTGTCATGTTAGACTTTTCCTCTTAAACCCCAGACAGTTTCAAATACTTTCTCTTTAATTCTCTATGACAGCACGTGAAAAAATTTTAATGAAACTTCACTCTCCTATTGCAAAAATTACTGTTTTAGAAAACAGTGGAGGTATTAATGATATTAGATGCATAAACTGTCAGTCAGAAGAAGAAAAGGCACAACAAGCCAAACTTTGGATTGACACACTATAAACAAAAAAGGCTTTTCAAATTTTATAGCAGTGAGAGGCACTCATGCAAGATTACATATTGAAAAACAGGAAGCTGAAGACTTACACCTACAGTAATTATTCCTTGCCCAGTGGAAATGTCGTGTCTGAAGAACAGGGTGGGAGTTTCAGAACTCATCATTTTCCAAATTCCAGATTATCAACCAGGCTTCTGGTCAAAAGCCTGTGGAGGGAGCTCTTGCTTTCAGAAAGCAGAGTTCACTGTGGGATGAAGGATATCACCGGATTCTGACAGTACTAGCGGCTATGATGCCTGTAAAAATATTTCTTTAGCATGATCTGCAGAAAAACTATTGTCTTGGACTTGCTTTTGCATATTCCCTGTCCTTCTCCCTTATCAGTTGTCTATCTCCCCACAGCAAGGCTCTTCCTTTCTCCTTAGGCATAAACTAGGAGGTTGAGCACTGAGGTGGACTGAACACTATTCTGCGTAAAACAGGAGGCTTTTGGCCTTGGCTGCCAGCAGGATCCAACTTTATGTTCTTAGGAAACTTGATGAAATTTAAAAGCTTGTTATTGCACCTATTTCAGTTTCCATGGGAACACTGATAAAACATTTCACTTCTTCTGTAATCTCTTCTCATTATCTTCCAGAACATAAGTCATCTGCTACCTAATTTTCTGGGCACTTATGTCAAATAATTTTTTTTCTTTTTCTTCTTTTCTTTCTTTCCTTGTTTTTTTTAATATCTGATAAAATTTTGGAGCTGCTTGTGTTTCACTCCTACAGTCTCACACAACTGAATTTGAATGTCACTAGTAAGAGCAAATGCTGAACAGAAATCCTGGTTTGTGGGTAGAAATGGTGAGATAAGGAAAAGTAGGATACGATTAGGAACTAGAATCATAGAATCATTTAGGTTGGAAAATACCTTTGTTTGGTTTAATAGGTTGACATTCCTCCTGCACTAGACTGAGAAGCACTTCCATCAGAGATGTGATATAAGCAACTGAAAGGAAGGGGTTGTTCACTCATTCAAAGGACAGGGAAGTGGCCCCAAGGTCATGGATATCTTATCATGGTATGCCCTGGAATCCTGTGGGATTTCCAAGATCCCAAGAATTGTAATGGGGTATGAAATGCGACTCAGTTCTGTGTCAGCAAGCATTCTGGTCCTGCTGGGCAGTGCTCCCACAGTACCAGGGCCATCTCTCCAACCAGCAAGGCTGACCTCCCCCAGAAAGGTGGGAGTGGGTAAATCTTGGGAAGGGTCACAGCCAGGACAGATGACCCAAGCTGACCAAAGGGATATTCCATACCATACAACATTTGCTCAGATATAAAAGCTAAGAGAAAGAGGGAGGACAAACATTATCATGACATTTTTCTTCCAGAGAAACAACTGCCTGTGCTGAAGCCCTGATTCCTGGGAAGTACCTGGACACTGTCTGCTGATGGGAATTAGAGAATAAAATCTTCTGTATTCTTTTTCTTTCGTATTCAGCCTTTTCTTTGTCTTGTTAAATTGTCTTTGTCTTGTTCCATGAGGTTTTTTTTCCATCTCATTTTCTCCCCTCCTGCCCTGTTGAGGAAAGGAGTCATGGAGTATCTTGGTGAGCAACTGGCATCCAGGCAAGGTCAGTCCCCCACAGTCCTTTTTTGGCATTCAACATCTGGCATTACAGATTCAAACAAACATAGTAATTGGGAAATGTAATCAGCAAAATATGGACTGAACAATATTAGAGAGTGAAAAGATCCTAGAGAACTTTCAGTTGTCATAATTGTGGCAAGAGGATGACTGTCAGATTGTGTATAAATTGTCCACTTTTTTTTGGTGTTGTGATGATGATTCTGGAACACAGACTTATTTATTGTTGATATAAGTGAAGTTTGTGAAGATTATGTCAGGACTGTGAATTTTAAAAATTATTCTTAAATGCCTAATTCCCAGATAAGGTGGATGGATGGATGGATGGATGGATGGATGGATGGATGGATGGATGGATGGATGGATGGATGGATGGTTGGTTTATGTGGCTAAGTTTTGGTAGC
>JAWWMS010000001.1:12718391-12739566 GCA_035048045.1 Chlorospingus semifuscus
CTAATTCCCAGATAAGGTGGATGGATGGATGGATGGATGGATGGATGGATGGATGGATGGATGGATGGATGGATGGGTGGATGGTTGGTTTATGTGGCTAAGTTTTGGTAGCAGGGGGCTACAGGGGTGGCTTCAGTGAGAAGGTGCCAGAAACTTCCTCTGTGTCCAAGAGAACCATTGCCAGTTGGCTCCAAGAGGGACCAGCCCCAAGGCTGAGCCCAACAGCAATGGTGATTGTACCTTAGGAATAGCATTAATTAAGAAGAGGGGAAAAGTTACTGCCCAATGGCAGTAAAATTCCCTAATGAAAGTATTCCCCCCTACTGAAGCATCTCTCAAAGAACTGCAGCCTGTAGAAGGACCCACATTGGTGAACTTTGTGAAAGACTGGATGTCATGTTAAAGACACCATGTTGGAGCAGGGGAAGAGGATCAAAGCAACAGAGGTGAAGAGTTATGAAATGATCACAGCTCCCATTTTCCACCTTCCTGTGCCACTTGTGAGGATGGAAGGCAAAGAGTCAGGGGTGCAGCTGGTCCTGGAAAGAGTGGGCTGCAGAGAAGGTGGTTTTAGCTTTGTATTTATTTCTCACTGTTCTACTCTCTTATTAGTTGACAGCACATTGAATTAATTTTCCCTAAGTTGGGTCTGTTTTGCCCAAGACAGTAATTGGTAAGTGATGTCCCTGTCCTTATCTCAGCCTTCAAGCATTTCCACTGTATTTTCTACTTCTGCCATGCTGAGGAAAGGAGATTGATAGAGCATTTGGTGGGCACCTGGTGGGCATTCAGGGTCAGCCCTTGACAGTCAGCCAGAAATTGATATATTGGGAGTGGACATTGGCCTGCTGAATTCATAAAGAACTGCCAAAAGCTCCGAGATCTCTTTCCTGTGTTAGGATGAACATCCTTTAGCATGATTGTCATTCTGAGCATATAGAAAAAGCATGCAGAGTTTGAGTGATATGATATATATATATATATATAGTATCAATGCCTTAATTTTATCTGTAGTTAAATATCAATTAAACAATCTAATTTCCATCTGACTTTCCCATAACACAAGGCTATAGTCTGCTACCCATCTGCCCTAGGCAGTGTTGAATAAAAAAACGGACTAAGGAGTTGCCTAAAGAGCTGGGGGCACTGCCAGACCCCACCCCGGGTGGAATCTTGCCAAAAGTTCCCTGATAGTCTCTGGAAAAAGGATGTTGTGTCCAGCTCCTCCCTATAGTGCAGTTATCTGGAATGCTGTTGGAGTAAAATAAGAGGGAAAAAAGAGGATCGAAGTCCATATGAGGTTCTTGCCTTTGCCCCATTGAATATACTCAAGGAAATGGACTTTTTTTCATATTTTCTGTCCTAGTCTTTTTTTCCGTAGTGGTTGTTGTTCTGCAAGAGTGTATTTATCTTGTCCCAGAGCATATTACATTTTTAAGTGCATATCTCTTGGAAGGTGCAAAGGCAAGGGGTCCACAATCAGCTTTATCCACTCAATTCCAGAAGAGAAGAGTTACAATAAAATACATTGGAATAATACAGACAATGCAGGAAAGTATCTGGAAGACTGCCAACCTAATACAAAGGCTGTGCATGAACCTTACTCATACTGAAATAATAGAAAGAATTTAATTCATTTTAAAGGCTCGTTTGAGAATTTGCACCAGCTGGCCAGTTAACTCTAAGTAGCCACTGTGCTATATGATCACAGAGTAATATCATTTGGAAGAAAACCCCCAAAAGTTGATGACAAATTAAATCTCTGTCTAAAGAAGATTTTAAACATCTCTGACCTCCCAAAGCTTTCCTTGACAGTTTAAGGGAAATATTGATAAATTAAATATAGAATAGGACATGTATTTTTTTATTAATAATAATATTCTACTATGAAACCATCTCTGAATATTTAAAAGCACAGACTCTTTTGCTATTCTTGTCCTCATTTATTTTCTTTTTTGTCATTAATCTTCTACAATTATTTCTATTATCTTTTAAAAGATTAATAATGTAAATCTCTGTGGTATAGCATTGCAGGCAACTGCAATCAAGTGTATAACTCATATATAGATTTATTTGGGGTTTTTTTCCCTTCCTATACACAAATGTTTAACTACCCTATTGTCTGCTATTCTTTCTGCTTGCATATTTTCTCCCCTCTTTTTTCATGTTTATAACTCACAATGTACACAAGTCCATGCAAATTCACCCCTTGTCCCTTTCTCTAAAATCATTAGCATTAGCAAATGCAGTGTTCCCTCCCTAGCAGTCTCCCCTGGCAGGAATTCCTAGAGCACTCTTAGGCAATATTCCCATGCCCATCTAGCTTCCAAGGGTCAGCTTAGTGCCTTGGATCTGAGGACATCCACTTCTCTCCATTGATTACTTACAAAAATAAGTAATATTAATAGCAAACCCCCTACCTTTCACCCTAAAGTGTATATGAGGTGTATTTGATTGCCAAAGGTGAGTGTCATAAAAAGAGCTGTGATTTCTACTACATGGATGTGGAGCCAAAGGACTCTTGTCTCATTCCATAAAATTCTACAAGTTAGATCATGTAATGCCTGGGGTCAATTCACATGGCTTCTTCCCTGCTTTTGAGACCTTAAATCCACTCCATGGAGGAGTAGTTGAATACATGCTTGGCTTCATATTGCTCTGGGGTGAGGTCAAAAATTGCAGTTGCTCCATCTGGGAGTGCAGGTGGTCACTGAGCCAGAAAGAGCTCTCAAAGAATTCACAAAAACTCCCTGTGCACTCTTTCAGTGTTGCCTTGTCCATGGTTTGTGCTGCCTATTTGTTGCTAAAAGCCACAAGAATAATAAGGAATTGAAACTGGAAGCAGAACTGAGTAAAATGTGACACTGCTGGTGGGCCAGGAGCTGCTGACAGGGAAAGAGAGAAGGCAGAGGAACACTTTATTGACCTGAGTCCCTCTGAAAAGTGTCATTATATTAATGGAAGGCACAAAGGTACCTTAACTTCATGTACCTTTCAGCTTTCTATTACTTAGGAAAGTGGTTCACAGAGTCTGCTAGCATGTAGAAATGCAACAATTTTTAAATTAAATATCAGATTTTAAGTATATTTCATATTTATATTTATTTTATTATTATACCATTTTATATTATTAAGAATAATATTAATGTATTATATTATGACAGAGTATATTCACTATGTCATTCCTTTTGACTAACGACAGCATTTAGTGTTAGATTGTTAAATCAAAACTCTAATTAAACCTAATATCTCAGGCATTTTATAGCTCTTTGTGATAAAAAAGTTTTCTTTTTTTATTACTAGTCAGAAGTAAGGACTGGCTTTTTAATTTATTTTGTTGTGTTTGTAGCAGACAACAGTAACTTCATTTGTGGAGCTACAGTTCAGAGTTAGGTGTTATTAATTTAAAAAAAAATTTCTGGCATGCCAGTAAAGCCACACAAGTTGATGAAAAAACAAATTCTAGTATGAAGTGCTACCTTTAACCTTCAGATGAAAATTGAAGGCAAGCTCTCGTTGATTTCTGCTTTTTGCAATAATAGGTTTAATTTTGCCATCCTAACTCAGATGCAGATAAAATATCTACATATGCCGTTGCATGTTGAGATTTTTGTGAATTGTGGTTCAAGACAGACAGGATTTATATTAGGCAGGCAATAAATCTGCACAGCATCACAAGATGTTCAAAGTCAGTCCCTGCCTGATCTATGCAGTTTTTGTCAATTTTCGTTCATGAAAACCTACATGAGAGCTACCCCTTGCCTTCCATGAGTGAAAGCAGGCTTCTCCCAAGTGCCAGCTTCTTTCCAAAGCATACAGGGAATGAATGTGGGGCTTAAAGAGGAGCTGCAGTCACAGCTTTGAGTGCAGCAGCTTCCACAGGCCAAGAGAAGCATTTTTCCAGGGCTGTTGTGCCAAGGTGTGGAGTGGGAATGCCACTGCTTTGACCAAAACTGTCCTGGCTCCTCATGCTCCTGGTGGAAGTGATGTTAATACAGCCAATCTTTTATGGATCCTGTTCCACAGAACTCAGAAATGTCACTGATCTCCCTGTATTGAAGGTATGCAAGGTTTAACATGCTGAAAATTCCCTTTGGCTTTTGTGAGAAAAGCCATAATGTGTGCAGAGATTAACCTTTATGTTCTACAATATGCAAAAATAAAGAAACCTCCAGGATCATTTTTTTTTAAGTAGCATATTGAGTATGTGGTGACTATTTAACACTTACATCATTCACTTCTGGCAAAGCAATTTATTTTTATGTATGCTTTGCCGTTGGTTGAATGACAAAGTGGCAGCAAAATATTTCTATTTCAGCTGAGAGATGAGGTATCTGTGCTCCAAACAATTTGCAGAACAGACAATATTAGATGCACTGTGACTTTATACAAAGAGCAAGATTCATCTTTCTGGGTAATTGTGCTACTTTGCCTCTTTGATTGTACGTACTATCTCTGTTATTATGGTCTATTTGGTGTTGGAATGTTTCTAGAAGCTACTGCTGTTTAGAAACAAGCTGTAATCAGGGGTCAAAGATTTATAAATTTAACAGAAAATGTGTAGATAAAATATTTTAAACAGCAAAGTTAGCTGCAATGTTGACACAGTTTCTAAATTGACACAGAACACATTTTGCAAAGGTATTGAACCTCAACCCAGCAAACACTGGATACAACCACACATGCAAGAAAGATTTTCTTGCTTATGCTGTGTAGCTTAACCTGAAGTCCAGAAGCTGGATACAGCTCAGTCCTCCAAATTGCAACCAATTTCTTGTTGGCATCTCTCCAGGGGCCCAATAGACACTGGCATTCATTAGGCTGCATTGTTCACATGAGTTTTAATTGCCTTTCCTGAGGGTTTGACACATGGATGCATAAACTGACTTCCCCATAAACTGACAGCGATTTATCCCTGCTCTTTGCCTAGAATGTCAGTTCACATGAAACACACACCTGGTACATGCTTGATTCAGGGGCAGAAAGTGCCTGAATTGCTCAGGCCTGAGCCCCACTCTTTCCCATGGGGAAAGAGTGATGGATGGCAGTGGGAGACTCCTTCCAGACAGGGATGAAGGTCTCTGTCTTCTGATGTAACCTCCTGTTGAAGGTTTGCTGCTTGCCAGGGACTCAGAGAGCAGATCATGATGGGGCTGTTGAAGCTCATTTGGGTCTTTGATGGTCTTTATGGCTATTTTGGAAAGCCACAAGGATGATGGAGTGGCTACAGAACCTCTCACATAAGGAATGACTGCTCAGCCTGGGGAATGAAGGCTCAGGGTGGCTCTCAATAATGTGTGTAAATTCTGAAAGGAAGGATGCCAGGAGGATGGAGTCAGGCTCATTTCAGTGGCACCCAGTGGCAGGACAAGGGGCAATGGGCACAAATTGAAATGCAGAAGGCTCCCTCTGAACACATGGAAACATTTTTCACTGTGTGGAGGACCAAGCAGGTTGCTCAGTGGGGTTGTAGAGTCTCCATCCCTGGTAATATTCTAAGGCTATCTGGACACTGCCTCAGGTAATGGGATTTAAATTACCCTGCCTGAGCAGGGGAATAGACCAGGTGACTTTCAGAAGTGCCTTCCAACCTCAACCATGCTGTGAGTCTTCCTATATGGTATAGTCAAGTGGATCCAATGACTATAAACACCAAAATTAAATCTCTGAATAAAAACACTTGTTTTATTTTTAAAGGTGAAAATAACTTCTCTTGAAGTTGATACTTTTTGCCTTCCTAGCCTTTCCTCACTATTTAAATAAAAAAAAAAATCATTCTAAAATGCTTGTATTTGACAAAGGTCAGATTTTATAAAATATCTTTAGTAGATCATTTAAGCAAATAAAAAATTCTAAGCAAGCATGATAGGTATATGATTTGAATGTTCACTGACAAATGTCAGAAAATTAGTGATTCCAGAAGTTGCAGGCATGTAAAAATGCATAACCTTGCATTCACGATCATGCCACAAGTGTAACTGCATGGAAATTGATCTCAAATATATCCAGGGGATATAGAAATATGTTTAGAAAAATATGAGAGGGCAGGGGGGAAGGAGTGTCTTTTTATAAATAATGTTTTTTTAAAAAAGTGACCAATAGAAAGATACTAGAGCAGTAGTGTTTTAAATTGAAGGGTTATTTCAGCTAAGGCTAATATATTGTTCTGAAAAATTGACATACTTCAGATTTTTTTTCCTCCTTTGGTACTTGTGATATGCTTCAAGTAGTCTTATAATGTATCATATATCATACAAATTTTCTTTATATAATTATCCATGGACACTGTACAATCATGAAATTTCAAGAATATGTCTCATCATTCTCAGCTCAGAAGAGCAGCAGATGGTGTTTGCTGTTGGGTTACCCCAGAGAACTCTTTTCTTTTTTTTTCCTAAGCTTCAGTTTATATCTCTGTATATACTTAAATTCCATGATTCAATTTTTACAAGCATGCAAGGCATAAAAGTGATAGTAGCATTCTCCTATAAATAACATGTTGCTTTAATAGCCTTAAATGCTGTTATTCCAATCAAGATTTCCTGTGCTAAAAGTGAAGGCTGGAGGTGAGGTGCTGAGTTAGAAAGGGCAGTTTAGTGAAAAAATACTTTCTGTCAGAGAAGTGGGATTACAGTTTAAAATGCCATGGAGAAAATGGAAACTTTGTTTTGGAGGCCAGATTGCAAGTGCTCCTGGGGGAAGTTCAGAGGGAGCGCCTCTGCTCCAGCTGTCCCTAACTCCAGCAGCACAGGAGGGACAGACATCAGCACAGGCACCTGAAAGAGAGGCTCTATTTCCATATTAATTGCCTGTTTCTGCATCCCAGGGGACCTTGTGGCGATTATTTTTAGGGCCAAAATTTTGTCACTTATGTTGGAGAGGGATAAATGCTTCAAGAGTTGCCAGCACTTGTCCCATTCTAAGGTTAATTCTCAATGTATAAAGCTCTCTGAGATGGCAATAACAAAGCAAACCCAACTCCCAGATAACACTCAGCTATATTTCCTAGAGAAACTATCATATGGTTTAATGGTGACTAAGTTAATAATTCTGATATCATGGAAAATGAAAGAAATTGATTAATATCACAAGCAGTAAAGAAACTAATTTTGAAAAAAAAATTATTGCCTCAGAAGCTGTTCAGAGAAGTACAAATACATCTGAAATTCATATTCAGATTATTATGTCTGCTAATTATTACTTTTTTCCTGGTGCTTTTTACCTTTTTTCCCCATAGCCAGCTTTTCTTTTCTTCTCTCCTCTTTTTTCTTATCTCTAAGTATGAAAATTTTATGGATACTTTTGAATAACTTTGAAATGGGTAAAAAGTCCATGTTAAAAAAAAAGTAATAAGCATAGTAGAACATACAAGGGTTTTGTGTTTTTGGTTTTTTAAATGGGAAGTCAGTTTTAATGTGTTAAACATGAATAAGATTAGTTTAACTAGTATTTTGCCATTTGCAGTATGGCCTTTCTCCCTTTATTTATGAAATAAATGAGTTATTGGGACATGCCACCAGTCTTGAATTTTGAATTATTACAATTACCTCCATATACAAGAAATTAATGCAAAGATGTATGCTGGCATACCTTGTTGTAATTTTCTTAAAAAACACTGTAAAAATCTCAAGCATACTTGTTGGCATTTTCTTGTAAAAATTGCCACTGATTCTACCCTTCTCTTACTTGCCTTGTTATCTTAGTCTGCAGAGATTATCAATTATGGTCTATGTAGGAATGAATTTATAATACATTATAAATTACTGAAATAAAATGTTTTTTATATTCTTTCAAGTATTTGTTAGCATTTTACTCTATGCACCCTCCACCTCTCTGCCACTGGTGGGTTGAGCAAGGTGCACTGTAACACAACATTAGCTCTGATCCTGGGTTTTGTCCCTCTCAAACAAAGTACCAAGGTAAACGTTTGGCTCATGCTTTACCTTTGGCTCATGCACAAAAAGTAGCACAGAGCCCACTCACAATCAGGTTGCTGATGAAAAATTATTGGTATTTTTCAAAGCATTCTGCCCTCTGCAAGTTGTTTCTTCCCTGTAATATCCTGGGGGGGAAATCCCCAGCAAATTTTTGCAAAAAGAAAACAAATTTCTCTGTACCTAATTCTTAGTTCTGTGTAGCCAGTCAGTTTATTACAATGGAAATGGGTGACACAACCTATTCCTCCAGTATAGCCACATGTTTAAAAGAGAAACGTGTAAGGCAGGCATCCAAACTGAAAGGAAAAATATCAGTATGTGTTGAAGGGCAGAAACCATCCTGGGATTCGAATTGTAGTTTTACGTATGTCTGGGAGAACCGAAGGGTTAGCAATAACTTCCTCCTCTTGGTATTCTGATTTGCCAATTTAGTTCTCTATTAGCAGAGGGTTTTTTTTGTATCTTTTTATCTTTTGTTTGGACCTGGCTTTTTTAGGGATATTTCCTGCTGACTGTTCAAATTATCTCTGAGAAATGAGGTGACTGGAAGCTAAATTGACAATGATTAAGAGTCCTATGAGTATCAAAGTTAAAAACTTGCTTCACTTGCTCTTAAAAATTAGAGAGCACATAACTTATATTTACCAACTTGTTTAGCCTATTGTCATTTGATTAGGAGTGACTTTTTTTCCTTGCTTATGAATGAAAATAAGATATATCTTAGAAAACTAGGGCTATGTTACTCCCTGGTTGGAGCAGGGACCTCCTGAGGGCACTTCCAGCCTTAATCCCACTATGTAAGAATCCTTGAGAAGATTCAGTTTCCTGAAAAACAAGCTGTGAACAACTTATTGAAGACAAAAACTCAAAGAAGGAAAATTAGAAACATAAACCCAAAAATTAGATTTCACCATGCCAAGATAAGTGTGATAAACATTTTCACATTTCCAAAGGTATGGAAATGAAGTTGGTAGGGTAGTGGGGGAGCAGCTACTTTTTTATAAATATATATATTTTTTAAGCCTGCAATAAAAGGGTTTGAACTGGGAGACACTGATATTTATCTGTCAAAGTCAAAATGTGGCCATGAAATACTTTCTTCTATTTAGCCTTTGAAAGAATTTAATTAGATTTAGTTGAGTCATGTAACACAGTAGCTGTGTTTGTCTGTTGCTTCCCTTACTGCCTGTGAAGTCAAAAAAAGTATCACAAAAATTGATCATCAACAAATTTCATTTAAATTGAAGGAAAAGCTTCATAAATTCATTTTTTCTTCCCTTTCATGACATGGCAGAATCCTATGTTGGTTACTAGGGAATTAACCCATTCCAAGTAGTCTTAGAAATACTCTGTATTTAGGATAATCTCTGATTGTAACTTGGGCTGTTCTTAAAATAAATTTTAAAGAAACACATAACTCAAGAGGAACTATGATCCTTTTATTCTAGTACTCACTTCTAAGCTTATTTTGCTGTTTCAATAAAATTATTTAGCAGCTGTATTTGTATATTTTGAACATTGCAGAAGTAGATTCCAGTATATGACATCCTGTTGTAGCAGAAGGGAAGGCAAAAAAAACTCTGCATGCAGGACTTTAATGGGAATTCTACATCCAAAAATGTATAATTTTAAGTGTCTTTCTTGTGACACATAATATAAGTTAAAAATATATATTTTTATTGTTTAACTTAATAAACAGATACATTATGGAATATGAATTCTCCCTACAAGACAAATCTGTTGTACGTAAAATTTTAAAAATGAGCTATTTACTTTTAAAGGTGAATTGCCTGTGGGGGAAAAAAAAAATCTTTAATTGATCTGTACATTTCAAATAGAAGAAAAATAAATCAGTTTTTCATGGTTTTTCTCAGTATTTGTTCATTACAACTGATCCCTGTTGCAAAGTCTTTCTCTGGCAGTAGTAGGTATGTTTCAATTATTTCCAAGGATTCCTGTTCAGAAAACAAATCCAAACCTAAAAGTAAAGTGGAGATTGTTCAATAAGAAGACATAGACTCAAAAAGTGAATAGTTACAGAAATTAATTTTTCTATAGGCTTGTATAGAAGTTTAGAGGAAAGGCTGAACATGATAACCTACAATGTTACTCCTATCAACAGCAGTGCCAGCTAGGGTATGGGAATATATTGTTGAAGAGGGTTTTGAGATGGGAGTATGTTGCCAGAACTTGTGAGAATAAAGAGTTATTTGTATTCATTACCAATTTAGTGCCATGGGCAGAGACACCTTCCACCAGACCAGGTTGCTCAGAGCTCCATCCATCCTGGCCTTGAACATTTTTAGGGATGGGGCATCCCCAGCTTCTCTGGACAACTTGTTCTCGGGCCTCAGGACCCACAGAGTAAAGGATTTCTTCCTAATATCTGATTTAAACCTGCTTTCTTTCAGTTTGAAGCCATTCACCTTTATCCTGCCACAATATCATTATGGAAAGGACCCTTTTCTGGGTCCTTTTAGGTATTGATATAAGGCTGGTATAAGTTGTCCCTGGAGCCTTCCCTTTTCCAGGTTCAACAACCCCAATTTTCTCAGCTGGTCTTCATATTCTTCTGAATAGTGCATATTTCACTTGAGCCTGATTTCCCAAAATCTCCATCTCCTCTTGACTTCAACCAAATTGAAAAGATCCAGCATATCTGGAAATCATAGCTGTAAATACTTCTGTAGAGAAAACATAGATGTGGAAAGCTCTTATGCGATAAAAATATCACTAACTGCACCATTCAACAATCCTCAGAATTATCCAAATATTTTTTCTCAGAACTCAGAAATCAGAAAAAGGGAAGAATATTTTTTTCTCCTTTTTGAGTTGTCAGTCAGAAATATATCAATCTTGTTGATTTTTGGAAAAGAGAAATCTAATCTAAATTCTGTATAATAGCAAACACTGGTCAGACCAGTAAAAATGGGAAGACATTGGATATCAGTAATACCAAATTTACTACCCAGCATGCCGAACAAAATGTTCATGTGTCAATAGGGTGTGCATTTACATTACTTTGACAGTAAAAAGAAATGCTAAAAGCATTAACCATAGAGAGGTATGCCATCACAGTAATTTCTGTTATAGAGCCAATAAAAATAGGCTTCAACATAAACACTCACATTAAATAGATAAATAAATGAATACATACATACATAAATAAATACATAAATAAAGTGACAAATTGAAATAATGGAGCAATTTCTTTTGGCTCTAAAGTAAACAACAGTAATTTTTTTTACCAATCCTGTTGTTTCTTCTTCAGAATTGTAATTACTTACAACATAGAAGAAAGCTTTATCTGCAAAACTCTTAAAAAGCAAATTTCTGGAAATGAAAATAAAGTAATATGAAGGAATGATTTGTTTTCCAGTCCAATGTTGTGATATGCTTTTCTGTATGTGTTTTACATGCCACTCAAATACGTTCTCAAGCAAACTTATATCACACCCTGATAGTGACAAAAGGAACTTTCTTTTTACATTTTTCATTCTCCTAAACTGCAATAAAATTCTGTACTATAAGTGACCTTTGAAATAAAACACCCAGAGCAGTGCTCCATAGCTCTCATAAACTCTAATTAGCTGGGATATTTTTTTTTCCTGGAGGAATGTGTAAAAGAGAACAGTAAGTAGAATTGTACTGCTACTCTTTATACTTATTAAGGATCCAATGTTTAATTCAGTAGTCTGGGTTTTCAAACAGAAAAGGGAAGAGAATGTGTCACTCTCTGTGTGCAGCTCAGCCCTTTCTGGGTTTAGAAGTTATGGTAAAAGTGTGATTGAAGCTGATTTTGTTTGGATACATCTGGAACTGTATAGCCTGCAGTATTTGTAATTAGAATAGAAAATCCTGCCATATACCCCAGGGAAGAGCTGAAGAGCCTGAGGTGTGTGCCTGGGCAGGCTCTATCCTTTCTAACAGGTTAGTTATTTGCAGCCCTGGAGCTACGGCCCTGATTGCATCCCAGTCCTTGGTGTGTTTTTGGCAGCAGAGGTTTCCCCAGCAAGGCTCACACCTCTCACACCTCCTGAGTCACGGAGGAGCCAGGAACAGACACACAGATAAAATTAGTACCCAATCCTCCCCAGAGGCGTTTTCAAATTTATATTAATTCTGAAGGTTGGTATTATTTTTGCTTCTGGTATATCTGTTCTGAGCTTTCTGTCAAGGCTTTCATTCCCAAACCTTCATTAAGTACAGAAGGGGCAAATTAATACAGATGGTGATATGCAAACACACGTGTAAATGTTGTATTTGGTATGGGCTACCAGCATAGAGCAGTAGCACTGGATTTCTGCCAGAACTTGATTTAGGCTGGCCAGAGTGTTATGGCTCAGGATTTCTTTGGGGTTGACTTTGTATGGGTTTTGTAGAGTTGTTTCACCATAGTTACTCAAGGACACTTTATACTTTGAAGCATTTTTCCTGAAAAGATACCTTGTGTAACAGAGTGGAGCAAACAGAAGAATGTTTGTGTGGTAAAAGTACTTTCGATTTTACTTCTCAATTGCAAGACAAAATATACTGAGCATCACCCATCCTTATTCTGGTAGAAGAGTTCTTGGTAAGAAACCTCTCAAGGCAACATGATGCCAGCAGGTGTAGCCATGTGAGGAGGATCTAAATATTTTCATGCACCATGATGTCTGCAGATACTGGGCATTATCAGTATTTATTTTAAGTCTCACCTATATTTCTTTTGGGTATTATCAGTATTTAATTAAAGTTTCACCTGTATTTCTTTATTTCTAAACTTCTCTTTATGCACACCAGAGCTTGTTTTCAAGAAAATGTGCAAGAAAATTTGAAGAACAAACGTATACAACTGGTTTTGATGTGGACATTCTCTAACATTTCAGAAATTAACTTTACACATTGATGATTTTTTTAAAGAGATGATTTCTCAGCTTTCTAGATATATTCTAAATAGTGGAGTTATCTTTAAGATTTCTGGGATGGGAATAAATCTGCTTTAAAAGGAGAATTTACTTCTCCCTTCACTTTGTTTTTAATACTGATCTAATTGATATAACAGGAATCTTTTTAGAATTATGTTGGAGACTATTTTTCAAAGAAGAAAACGAGCTGAATTTTTCATAAAGATTAGTCTATATGACACTGTAGTGACAACTCAAAATAAAAGATGCTGCAAGTAGTACATTTCTGCTGGAAGTAGTGTATTATGGGACTAATTTTTAGCTTTCTTCTCAAGTTGCAAGTTTACTTTTCCTGTGAAATCTAACCACGTCAAACATTTTTCCAGTCCCACAGTGGTTCAGCTTTGGGGACAGAATCTGAACATGAATATTCCATGTCTTAACCGAGGGGTTTTGATTGCTATAGACTCAATCTCTGCTTTTGAAAAATAACTCCCAAGAGAGATTCAAATTCATGAGAAAGGAGCAAATTAGCCAGTAGTTTCTGAGTTTCTTCCCTCTCTTGTTTTCCCCTTGCTCTTTTTGATCAGAGATTCCATCCTTGTCAAAAGACATATCCCAGTTCAAAAGTTTTGATGAAATTAATATGTTTTCAATGGAAAAAAAAGACTGACATGATTGTCAAAATGTTTCTAGAGAGCAGAGTTTCTAAAAGTTTAACAAACTCTTATTTTTTGAGTTTGACAGTGACTAGATTGGTAAAAGGAGTGAAATTATCTAAATCTTTTCAAAGCTAATAAAATTCATGCAACATTCTCCATATACAGGACCATACATTGAAATTCTGAATCTGAGAAGATAAGAGGAAATAATTTCTACATATTTTTCCATGAAGCCAAGATTTTATCCTCTTATAATTTTTTTATGGGTGAAGATGCAGCATTGTATCTTGTAGGTACATAATTGCAAGTTACTGACTGATATGTACGTTGTACGTACGTACAATTGTATGTACATATTGTATGTACATAAAACCAAGAATTTATTGTTAGTACAATGGAAATCTTAAGTTTAATTATCACTAATACAGATGTAACTGTTACAGAAAGAAAAATAACGCGGTTAAAGCTTTTCAATGTACACACCCCATCTCCTGGAGCAATGCTCACTCTCCCTCTGCTCCTCTGGAACCTGGGGTCAGGTCTTTTGTGCTGGTGCTGTTAGGGGGGAACTGTGCTGTGGGAGTCCTCAGAGTCCTTTACTGACAGGAGGATGATGCTGATGTGGTTTGTTGCCTCTTCCTTGGTCTACAATCCACTTTGGATTATTTTTTATGGATTTTGTTACAATTTAAAACCTTTCTGCCTCTTTGCTGTCATCACAAGGCTGTGTTTCCTTGCACTGTCTGTGTTGTAGGCAGTTTACTCTGCACTTGTTGCCATAAAAACTGCACTTGTATCACACAAGACAAACAAAAGCAGGACAAATTAGCTACGGATACTAAGTGAATTTGAGAAACTGCTGTCACAGCAGAAGCAGGTGGAATTAAACTGCAGGCAGGTCAAGAAAAGTTCACACAGCACGGGAGTAGCAAACCTTGCTGCCATAAGGCTGAGCAAGCTTGGTACAGCGCTTCTGGCAGTGGCAATGCCGTGGTGCAGGATTGCAACCCTTTGTGACAAGTGTGAGAAGCAACTGCTCACTTTGAAAATTTAAAAAGGTTTATCAAACCTTAACAAAAATACAGCAAAGGACTACATAAGGAAAAAGCTTACCACATGCATACCATGTGGCCAGGTCATCTTCAAGATGGATGCTCAGTCTTTTGTACCCCTGGGGGTTGCAGCAGCCAGCCCAGCCCTCCCACAGTCTGTCACTCAGCTCTTCTTTGCCATTTTTCAGTGGAGATTGCTTCCTTGTGACTCGATTGGAGGTCAGGTGTTGCCGTGCTGCACCCCCTGAGCAACCCCTGAGCTTTTCCATTGCCCACTGCCCCATGCCAGGGACACCTGTGCAGCTTCTTTGTACCTGTCCTGGACAGCCCCGGCTGTCTGATGGCAGCAATACAGGGGGAAAGGGAACTGTGGGGAGAGCAGAGGGCATCTAAACTACAGTAACATAACTGTACATCACTAAAGCTTTTCTTAATATTCACACAATAGTTATCTTTTAATTGTGAGATCAAATCATCTCATTATCCATCTATAACATCAGGCTGCTTTGCAAGGCTGGGGCACATCTTTCCTGCTTCCCTGCTCTAAGTCATCCTGTGCTCTGTGCATGGCTGAAACCTGCAGGGAGGATTGCAGGAATCTGGGGCAAAGGGAGGATTTCCCAGTCTCTGCTTTTCTCTGCAAGGGTGCTGGTGCTGGAGGGGCCCCAAAGCGCTCAGGGAGGTTTGCTGCAATTGGTAAAACCCTTGGAAGCTGGAAAGCACAGGATGTGCTAATTCCATGAGCCAATTCTTGGATATGTCCTTGCAAACTGCAAGTGATCTGTTGGGTAATTTTCTACTTTTTTAAATCCATTTTTTCTTTATGATCTTGGGACTGATGGATCCTCCACAGGATTTGGGGCCACTCCTGTCATGCCCAGGGTGGTGGAGAGCCCTTGAGAGGCCTGGCTGGCTGAAAGGTCAGCGGGAGAAGGACAGCCTTGGCTAACAGCTTTAAGGCCTTGCTCATTGGCCCTTGCTGTGCCCAGGGGACGGAGGGTGTATGATGCTTTTGCTAGGAATTTGTCTGGCTGAGAGCTGGGATGGAGGCAGGGAGGTGCAGAGGAGCACTTGCCTTGGCCTCACCAGAAATGCATGGTCTCTGTGTGGGTGGTCACCTTGCCAAGATTTGTGCCTCAGTTTCCCCACCGGTGCTGTCCCATGGCTGTCTGGTTGCAGACACAGAAAAAACCACAGAGGTTTGTGGATTTCTCAGGGAGGGCTTTAGAAAAATGCAATCTTCATCATGGGCAAGAGCTGAAAATGCTCATTTTTAAAGAAGTATAGCAAATTGCTTCCTAAAAGATCATGAAAATCTCCCACCCTTCAATGATAACTTTTTTTCCCTATTATATTTAAGCACTTTCCAATGTCTCATTCTCCCACACCCCTCTTAGCAAAAAAAGCAAACCTATTTAAGAAAAACACTAAAATCACCCTTTTTGGTCTGTGTGTGCCAGTTCTTGTTTTACAAAACACCCTGCAATTGGATTAAAGGGGAGCTGGTCAACTGTCTATTAGTAATTCTCCACCTGGTCTCTCTCCTGTGCTGAAGTAGTGCTCATTCAGCACAGGGACCAAAGTTCTTTGGACATACAGTTAATTTTTAGGTGCTGTAATTTTAGACTGCAGCTAGGCAGCTCTACCATGACTTGCTGCCAACAGCCAAAATCTTTGCTCCCTGACTTGCATAAATCTTCCTGTCTGTCTGCTGGGGAAAAAATGAGGGTGAGACTTTAAAATAAAAAATAAATTAATACCCTTTAACACAAAGCTCACTGTGAAGTGTCTCTCTTGCAGTGTTGGCCTGAAGTTTGCTTCCACTTGTGAAAAAGAGGAGGTGTAAGTGCAGCTTGGGAGGGGAAGAAATGGCTACATTTCAAAGCCTCTGTAAATGTTAAATAACTTAACTCCCTGAACAAAAAAGGCAAGTGCTGTGAAAACAGCTGATACCAGCTTTGGGCTCTGAAGTGGTTGTACCATTAACCAGTGAGTTCCAGAGGAAATGGTCTTTGCTCCAATACTACAAAAATGGTGGCTGTGTACATTGAGCATGGAGGTTTGCAGACAATACCTACCCAGACAATACCTAATAGGTGGTGTGGCATCAGAAAGGATACAGGACCAGTATTCAACAGGAGGACAGAAGAAATGTGGCATTTCCTCCTGTGCTGGGCACTGCTGAGGCACCTCCAGTGCTGGGGGTGTTCTGGGCCCCTCACTCCAGCAAAGACATCGAGGGGCTGGAGTGTGCCCAGAGAAGGGAACAGAGCTGGGAAAGGGTCTGGAGCACCAGGAGCATCTGAGGGAGCTGGGGAGGCCCAGGGGAGACCTTTTCACTCTCCCCAGCTCCCTGACAGGAGGATGGAGCCAGGTGGGGGTCAGGCTCTGCTCCCAGGGAACAAGGGACAGGACAATAGAAAGCAGCTTCAATTTGTCCCAGGTGTGGTTTAGGTTGCATATAAGAGAACATTTCTTCCCTGAGAGAGTTGTCTGGCATCTTAATAGGCTGCCCAGAGAAGTGGTGGAATCACCATCTCTGGAAGTGTTTGAAAGGCATGTGGATGTGGCACAGGGAATGGGGTTTAGTGGTGGCCTTGGCAGTGCTGGTTTAACAGTTGGATGTGATGATCTTAGAGGCCTTCTTCATCCCAAATGATTCTGTGATTCTATGCTCATTGCGGTTTTACCCTCTGCTTGTCAATTTCGTGCATCAGTGGTCTGCTCATCAGTCAAATTTGCTTTTAACACATTTTTTTTTGCTTTGCCCCACCAGCTAAATAAATGCTTGCTCTTCCTTAGTTTCTTTTCTGGGGATGTCCCAGGATGCAAAAGTCCCAGAGATGTTTTGGTAGGGGTTTTGAACAACCTGGTGTGGTGGAAAGTGTCCCTACCCACAGCAGAGGGTTGGAACTAGGTGATCTTTAAGGTCACTTCCAACCTAAACCATTCTGTGATTCTGTGATTTTATGTGTCAATATATTCCTAAGGTGCCCATAGCTGCCGAAATCCCTCTAGAGAACAGGGTTTGCAAAGCATTGTCATGCAAACATCCCCTTTCAAGCAAACTCTTTGAACAGGAAGGGTGTAAAGCACAAATTGGCTGAAAATCAAGCCATGGGCTGGGGGCTTGGACAATTTTTTTGCCATATGATGTGGATCATCCATATGCAAAGGTCAGCCAGTTCAGTGATCATGGTGGTGCTCAGATGTTCACAGGTACCTCAGCATGGGCTCTGCTGAGCTCTCCTGGGGAGGGAGGCATTGCTCCCTGCTCACTCAGCTCTTTCTGGCTCTGGACATGGTAGTGGACCCTGTCTTTGCACCCTGGCAAAACATAAGCCAGTGTCACTGGACCATGCTGATCACCTGGCCCAGAATGACTTCATGCATCTGTAACACGTTGTCCTGTTATGCTCCCGTTAGAAAGTGTATGATGGCTTTAAACTGAAAAAGAACAGGTTCAGAGTAGAGATTAAGAAGAAATTCCCATGAGGCCTTGACACATGCTGTCCAGAGAGGCTGTGGCTGCCCCCTCCCTGGAGATGCTTAAAGCCAGGTTGGATGGGGCTTGGAACAACCTAGGAAGTTGCCTCTCTTCATAGCAAGGGGGCTGGGACTAGAAGATCTTTAATGTCCCTTCTAACTCAAACCATTCTGTGCTTTTATGATCCTATTGTTCTATGATCAGTGGTTGTCATTTGTACAGCAAAGAATGGCCATGCACAATTTGTTAATGGGTTCAGAGATACCCTGGTGGACACTTATTTTGCATGTCTGAAGTGTGGCTGGTTTCTGCTCGTATGGCAGGTGTCACTGACATATTTTCTGAAAAATACCTTTGCTAGGATTTTTCTCCTGAGAAGCTGAGAGGCCTCAGAAACAAAATGTAAACAATAATTATCTGATTGCTTGGAATGTGGTTTGGAGGTTGCTTACCAACAGATGCACCTTTGATTAGTCTCATGTGGATTGTTTGTACTTAATGACCAATCACAGGTCCATCTGTGTTGGGACTCTGGTCAGTCACAAGATTTTATTATCATTGCTTTCCTTGCTAGCCTTCTGATGTCTCCTTTCTCTCTTTCTTTAGTATAATTTTAGTATATAATTTTCTTTTAATATAATATCATAAAATAATAAATCAGCCTTCTGAAACATGGAGTCAAGATTCTTATCTCTTCTCTCACCCTCCCTGTGATGGTGTTTGGGGACCCTCAAACATGACCACAGGCAGGCACTTCTCTGGTGATGGAGCATTCAAGACTTGTCTTGAATTCAAGACTAAGGAATGGGGTGAAGGACTAAGTGTGAAATTCCCAGAACTACCTAAATCTGCATTGTTTCTTCAGCTTAGCTCCCCAGTAAGCTTGTCCTGACAAGCCAAATACAGGAAGTATCCTATATACATCCAAGCTGCTGGGTGAAGACATTGAACACTGATTCTTTGAAAACAGGGCATTTTCTGCCTCAAAGTAGCTGTACAGGAACAAAGCTACAGAGCTGCAACCAAGTTCTGACTCAAAGTATTGCAAATTCACCCCACAATTTGCAAATGATTTCTGCAGGCTCTGAATAGAAGGGGGAAGGGAAAAATAAGTGCGTTCTCAAAAGCTTTATTCAATAGGCATTGCCCTAAAAATTCAGTATATGTATTAAAAAAAGGAGTCTAAAACTATTGTGAATTGTTCTTGGCTGCAGAGAGCTGAAGGACTGGCTCCTATCTGTGTTTCTCTGTCCATAGCCCATGGTTTTCAGACTCATGTGAAGTAATAGTAGGGTATTTAAAAACTGTTATTGTTCAAGAATAATCATGCCAGACACACAAGTTAATAACAGACAAAGTTGTGTATCTTCTGCCTCAACCAAAACATTAAGAAAACATGTCCTGGATATTTCCAAAATCATTATCAAACCATCCAAACCATCACCTGGTGTGTGGCTTCTTGTTGGGAAAAACATCCTTGTGGGAACACAGCCAAGATATTTCTAATCTATTATTTAGGACTGTTTGCTGATTTTCAGTGAGTTGGATGGGAGAGGAAAAAAAAGAGTTTCAGGACAAGTACTCTTCAAAGAAGTGAGACACTGCACTGCACTGCTCAAGTAGTGGGAGTCAAAGAATCTGAGAATGGTTTGGGTTGGAAGGTTCCTTAAAGCCCATCTTGTTTCCATCCCCTGCCAAGGGCAGGGTCCCCTTCCACTAGAGCAGGCTGATCCAAGCCCCATCCTACCCGCCTTAAACACTTCCAGGCATGGGGCAGCCACTGCTGCTCTGGGCAAACTGTGCCAGGGCCTCACCAGCCTCACAGACAAGAATTCATTCTAGCCCTGCCCTCTCTCAGTTTAAAGGGATTCCCCTGATTGTGTCAACTGCATGCCCTTGTGAAGGTAGAGGCTGTTCTGTCATCAGTTTGGGGCTTACATTTTCCTTCCTTACAAGAAACTTGGTGACACGATTTACAACTTCAAGTCATAAAGCAGGTTGAGGCTGGGGCTGTCTATGGTGGTTGCATCTTTACTCCTGACAGTTGTAATAATCCATGAAGCACTAAAGGATTTTATTATTATTAGTTTATTTATTTAAATATTAATGCATCCATCTAGGCTGGGATACCATTGCAGCATATGGAGTGGGAAAAGCAGCACAGAAAACCCCCATGTCCTGGGCCTGGGCTGATCCCACAGCGTGGGCAGCAGGTGATTCTGCTCCTGTGCCCCACTCAGGTGAGACCCCACCTGCACAGCTGTCTCCAACATCAGAAGGATGTGGAGCTGCTGGAGACCTTAGAGCCCCTGCCAGTGCCCAAAGGGGCTCCAAGAGAACTGGAGAGAGACTTTGGGCAAGTCATGGAGGGACAGGATAAGGGAGAATGGCTTCCCACTGTCACAGGGCAGGGTTAGATGGGATATTGGGAAGAAATTCTTGGCTGTGAGGGTGGTGAGGCCCTGGCACAGGTTGCCCAGTGTAGCAGTGGCTGCCTCATGCCTGGGAGTGCTCAAGACGAGGATGAATGCGGCCCAGAGCAACCTGCTCTAGTGGAAGGCGTCCCTGCCCACGGCAGGGTGGTGGAAATGGATGAGTCTTAACATCCGTGCTAATCCAAATCGTTCTGTGATTCTATAAAACAGGACATGAAACAGCCTGTATAGGAGCCGGGCCTCTGCTTGGTCTCCCCGCTCCCTAATCCCTATCCCATGTATCCCATGTACAAACCGCCGGGACCAGGAGCTTCCCCTCACCCCCGCGGCTGTGCTGAGAGACCCGGGAGCTGTGCCGGGCCCGCCCCTGCACCCTCCCCGCGTCTCCTCCTCCTCCTCCCGGGCTATATATGGATACGCGGCCGGAGCCTCTGCTGCTCGCTGGCTGCGCCGGGGCTGCGGAGCGTGGGGGGCTCCTCCGTCCCATGGCCCTGCCCGAGCCCTGAGCGCGCCCCCCACCATGAAGACCATCATCGCCGCCTACTCCGGCGTGCTCCGAGGTACCGGGGGAAGGGCTGGAGATGAGCCTCGTGCCCGGAGGGGATGCTGCGGTGCGGAGCAGCTTTCCGGTGCTTCAGGGGCTGGGGTGGGAGCAGCACCGAAACACTCCGCTTTATGATATTCCTCCTTTTTTTTTTTTTTTTTTTGGCCGCAGG
>JAWWMS010000001.1:12756050-12773252 GCA_035048045.1 Chlorospingus semifuscus
ATTAATTCCAAACATCCAACATGGGCCAATCACAGATCCACCTGTTGCATTCCACAGCAGCAGATAATCAATGTTTACGTTTTGCTCCTGAGGCCTCTCAGCTTCTCAGGAGGAAAAATCCTAAGGAAAGGATTTTTCATAAAGAATGTATGTGACAATCGGGAATTTTGCAAGGAGCTTCCCATGGATCAACTCCTGATTTCCAGCCCAGAAAAGACATGAGGCAGGAGTGCTCCCTAATGGCTGCACCCAGCAGTCTTGCTTCCAGAAGTCACCAATCCATCCTTGCAGTTTGTCTCCAGCTAAATTAAAAACTGGGAAGAAAAAGGAGGATGGGGTGTGGTCCTCTGGTAGGACACAGTAAGAAAACACTGATATATGCCTGGACTGTTCCCATGTGCTGCAGTTTAGAAGTAAAAATGGAGAATAATCTAAGAGAAAAAATACAGGAAAATCTGTAGAGCAAATTCATTGGGTAAAAAATTTATGACTTGAGATGTGGGTGTGTATTTTAAACCCTACAGAGTAACTTTTCATTCTTTTTTTCTGTATCTATGAGGCCACTTTCTTGCATGCTTTCTGTTATGATTTTCTGTTGAAAAGATAAGATTAAATTAGTAGTCCTTGCTAGTTGTGCTGGTAAGAGAATGATTCTTGGGCCTGAAATCAGACTTCATTTCCTACTTTTTTAATTTAGATAATTTGATACGATTCTGAATGCAGAAATTGGCAAAAAAGGTGTACAATACTGGTGATGAATTACCAGTAATTTAGTCTTCTCCAAAGGTAATAGGGTATAAGGAAAATGAAGTAGTACAAACTGCCATGGTAGGGTTAAAATAGCATTAATAAATATTAAATAGAATAAGTAGAGATATCACAGTTTGACTATAACAGCAAGGACAGTACTATAAATAGTGAAAGCCAAGAAGTCAAAATGCTCACAATATATCAGAGCTCTATAAATTGTTCTACTCAATAAATAGATTGATTTGCTAAATAAAATACTATTATTACATCATCCCTGCTTTATCTTTGATATCTCTTCTTCCCTCTTATAAATTAATTGCTATCTTGGGTTAAGATTTTTAACATCATTGACAAGTGTAAATTGTCTTTGCAAAGACTGAGGAGGTCTAGTAGCAGGTCTCTTAAGAAATATTTTCCTTTTTTTGGTGCAGAAAAATCTTTCACAACCATGTTTTGTGAAGGGCCATGAGCTTTTCATACAACTTTGATGACTACAAAATGATTGCTTTAAAGCTCCTGTCATGCTGGAAAATAGTTGTGCATGAGGTAAGCAGTGATCTGTAGTCTGCAGATAAAGACTGGTGATGTGCAGGTAATGACAATGCTAAGCAGCTGCACTATCCTGTCAAATAGAGTCATACAACTGCAATTATTCTTGAAGTCATCTTGGGATGTGCATTCATTGCATGGTTATTATATGGGTTTGACATCCACACAAGGTCTGTGTTGATGCTCTCTGAGTGCTACTGAAAGCAAACCAGAATGTAATAAGCTGCGGACAGTAGAATTAAATCTTCAGAGGAGGAGAAGGAGGTTCATCCACATTTCTGTTCATTTAACTGGCAGCTAGGACAAAGAAAACAGATTGAAGGCTCTAAGAACCTATAACTCCAGGAGGGAATGTAGCTGCAGCTGGAAATTCAGGAGGAAGCTTTCTTTTTTTTCCCATCTTTGTGGAGGAGGTTATTGTTGGTTGGTTTTGTTGGGTTGATTTTGTTTCTTTTCTATCAATTGGAAAAAAATTCTAGTGGTTTTGTTTCCCATTCCAAGGCAGAATGAGTCACTTAAACAATCTGACTGAATTCCTTTTTCTACTTTACAAAAAAACCCAATCATTGAGGTTATGGTCTCCCTCAAAACCTGTTGCTTTATTGCACTCCCACTGAAACTGTAAACGATAAGTAAGTTCTGTATCTCACATAGATTTAATTGGCAAATCAAACCAGGCTGTACAGATTGTAGCATTAAGTTATATTCTGGATTAAGATTCCCTTGCATAATTAGACATTTGTGTATTTGACATTTTTAAGGCTGAGTTTTCATAGAAGTCAACACTTTTTTGGCATCTGAGTGGGAGGTGAGGTTTCACAAGGGACCTGGAATATACTCACTGAAATGAACTCAGTAAAGCATTGAAATCATAGGTTTTGTTTGAGGGTGGTGAGGCAAGTTTAACAATAGAGATAACAAAGGAAATGCATGTAGTTTTCTAGCTCAGAAACTTATTTGTAGTAACAAATAATATATGATTATAATGCTTTGTGCCTGTATAAAAATAGATGTGCCTAGTTTTTCAGACACACGGGGCTTGAAACACCAAGAAAACCTTCTCAATATGAATGAAACTTAGGAAATTAATATTAGATATTTGGGTAAATAGCATATTTTAAAATATTTGCAGAAAGTTTTATCAAGTATTGAAGCTAAAGGACAAGACATTACCTAGGAATAGACCTTTTGTTTTATGACCAAGCATGCAATTAATACATTAATGCAATTAATACTCCTCCTTTGCCATAAGGTTTAAAGTGCTTTAAGCTTCTAGTGGAAGGTACCATGACCTGATGATACAGTAATTTGGTAGACTGGTCCTAGTGACCATGGAGCAGCAATGTAAGCAGACTTTGCAGTCACAAGGCATTTATAAAGAGTGTAATGATTTCAGAAGTGTCAGCCTGAGAGGAGTGAGGCTGAGGGAGGAGGTGATGAGCTGCTTTTGGCTGTTCAGGGCTCGCTGCTGGCACATCATTAAGTGCTGCCAGTCACCTAACCCTCGTGTCATTGTTCTGCTTGCTAAGTTATTGAGGTAGGAAGGTTTGCAACTAGTGCAAGATGAGGACTTTTAATGCCAAAGGGATGGTGTGTCTCGTGTGGTAGTATGGGGTTTTTTACTTAGCAGCAGGCTTTTTTATTAAAACCCTATGCAAGAGCTAATCCATTTGCTCAAATTCTTTCAAAATAGCAAGAAATTAAGGTCATAAATGAATCAAATTTCTATGTGGCTAACAAAGGTGTTTTATTTTCAGTGTTCTGCTCTTCATAAAGCTTGCTAATCTAGATTTTTAATTTATTTGTCTCCTGTCACTGATAAATAGTTTATGAATCAAATTTCAGCAGGACTGTGCAAACCAGCTCCTATTGACTCGGGAAGCTGCATACACCCAGCTCCCCTGGCCCTCCCCCATACCTGACTGTGTCTGTAAAGTGAAGGTAATAATTCTTAACTTTCCAGAGGCTGACATAATGAATAAGCTATTAATATTAGATGCAGATAGGAGAATGTATAAAGCTGCCTAGATACCAGATTTTGCTAAGGGAAGGAATAGAAAATCTTCAGTCTGGTATTTCTTTAAATGCACCTTCTTGGTTTAGTAGATAAGGCACTGTACAAAGTACTTCAGAGATACAGTAGAATAATTGAGGTGCAGAAGTTAAGTACTTTGGTTTTGATATGCTGAAAGAGCTCCAAATAGTGATAGTAATGCTTTCACTTGTCCCTTTTAATCTCTGTGCACACTGTCAAAAGCTGAAGATCATTGTTTTCCTGTGACAGAGAATTGGATAAAGCTGAGCCAAATACAGCTTCTATACAGAATATTTTTCATGGTCTTTTCTGTGTCTCTGGCTTCTAGTCCATGCTGTGCTTGCAGAAGGGTTTCTCAGACTATTTCACATGCAGATGAATAATCTTCCTCTATTTCTCTAATTCATTGCTCAAATAATTCTCCAAGCATTGTCCAGAACTAGCACTGTCCATAGTAACACTCATCCCCCAAAGATGAACAGATTAAAACTCAAAAGTGCATATTAATTCAATGATGTCGCATGGTGCCATTAAGCCCTTATTGCATTTTCTACTTTTTTTTTTTTTTTTTTTAGTGGATATTAATTCATCACAGAAAGCTGAATCACTCACCTTGAATGGTGCTGAAGACTTCTGTGAAGAGCTTGTGTTGTTTCAGCAAAGCTAAACCAAGGAACAATGATACACAAAGAATCATGGAATTGCAGCAGAGTTTGAGTTGGAAGGAACTTTAAAAATCCTCTTGTTCTAACCCCTTTCCCTGGGCAGGGACACCTACTAGGCTGAGTTGCTCAGAGCTATATCCAACCTGCCCTGGACATGTACCTAAGTTTTCACTGTCCTAAATTCACACTGGTTGTGTGAATATAGACTTCCATATGGAATTTTTTTCCATATGAACAGGCATGCTGAGTTGTTGATAAATTCTTCAATATAACAGACCAAAACTTTTTCTCCTTACAGTCAACCCAACAACTTTCTGTAGGGAAGAAGAGACTGTGGTTATGGAGCTCAGTAACTGCATGACTCCTGAATTTCAGTTCCTCATTTTGTAGGTCAGAAAATTTACCTCTTGATGCTGATGTTTGAAAAAGTTACGTGATATATTTGTTTATTTATGTGAAGGTGATATATAGGTAAGCCCAAGCCTGTATGGTTCCTTGGTCTGATTTTGATAAGATGAGCAGTTCTGGCAAGTTTTGTCATGAACAAAAGAAGGAGCTCACAAAGGAGTGCAGTCCCCTGCCCTCTTGGTTGCCTCTGTGATTTATCCCCCCTGAGACCCTTGGGATGCAGACACTGCTGATGCTGCACTGTGTTTTAGGGACCTGATCACTCACTTCACCTAGGAGCAGACGCTGTGACCACATCTTCTAATGTTTTCCTGCTGAAGATCAATCAACTGTTTCCTAAGCTTCACACCACAAGCTGTATTACAACTGGAATGATGGACAACTTCACATTACACAGACAATTAAAAATTTTATCCCAAGGCAAATCTTTGTGTTACCTTTTTTTTCTACAATTCAAGGTGTTTTTGTGACCTTTATAGCTCTTCATAGACCCCAGTGCTATTACTGCAGCTGAGAAAAGCTGGAAGAATGCTCAGCAGCTCTGTCTCAGTTTGAGTGTGCCATTCTGAGAACTGTCTCTGGAATCTGCCTCCTTTGGCCATTTATCAGAACTCAAGTCTGGTGACCTCCCGATTAAAAAAAAAAAAAAAAAATTCTAACTTAAAAAGAAAGCAGATAAATCTGCTTTTTCTTCAGATGTTTTCCTGTTCAATACTTGACTATAATAAAAAGGCCCAGAGCTGACATTTATATAAATACAACCCCCCCCCCCCACCTTTTGGATTATTTATTTTGCATGTCTTTTCAAAACTTACCTGTTTCAACAGAATACCACAAACTATTCTGGTTTATATGCACAAGATAATGTTAATTGACTTGTTTTCCCAGCACCTTTGTATTTTTTTTCAGTGGATGAATGTGTTTATTCTCCTGTTTTCCCACATTAGCATCTATATTTTTATATATTGTATTATTAATGCAAGTCGGAATATCTGTTTTAAAAAGCACTAAAGGGGACATGATCCTCCTTTCCCTGGGATTGGATTAGTGAATACTACATGTCAATAACTAATGAATTATCAAGTTACTTCATTATTCTTAGAATTTTTACTATTGTGTTTGTATTTTTTACTCTGAGTTTATAACATGTATTGCAAGAACTTCAGAGGAAAAAAAAAAAACCAGAGACTATCACAGCAAAGTTTACAGTAAATATTTGTAATACAGGCACTTCAGAAGACATACATCAAGAGAAGATAATGCCATGTAAGTCTTGGATCCCAAATGAGCTCTAATTCAAACTGTTAAACTGTCAACTGCTCTGTGGCCTGAAGTTTGTATGCATGAAATGTTTTAAGGCTATTGGAAAAGGTCAGAGTCCTTAAAAAAGAAAATACAAACCAAACATCAGATTTATCTCCTTCTTAGAAAAGTAAAAGGATGATAAAAGAGGGTTTCTTCTGTCCTTGGAGCTTTGGAACAACTCTAAGGATACAGCACATTTAGAGTAATAAGATCTTGAAATTTTTTATTCAGTCAGATCACCTCTTGCCTTTGACAATGGTCCCTGAAAAGCTACTTCAGCTTCCTCTGAGTCAGTGGAAAACCTTCTAGTGATTTCAAGAGAATTGGATGAGCTTTTAAATGCAGTTATCCAGCTGCACAATTAACAGCCAGAAAAGCACATTCTATAAATTATTTCGCTATTTAGGGATACATTTAGCATGTCCTAGCAATATCAATTAACCAGGAGAAGAATGACTCATCCAAGCCTTCTCCAAATCCATTAAGTCAATATCTGACTCACTTTTTGTGGTATGAAAAATGGTCTCTTCGCTAAATTCACTCTCGATTTTTATCAGATCATCCCAACTGTATTAAACTGAACTGCAATCAAGGCAAAAATATTGTGGCCAGAAAGTGCCAAGTTACAGCAGAAAAATAACAGGGGTTTATCTGCCATGTTGATAGGTTTGCCATTGGGAACTTTAAAAATCTTTTTTTTGCCGTAATTTTTAAAATATGGATATGAAGAATCAACTACTCCCTTCCTTGTAGAGGCAATATTTGCAGATCTGAAAACGGACACAATTTTTCTTTTCTTTTTTTTTTTTCTCTCCCTCCTGTTAACTCAAGAACCCCTTTCAGGCATTATTTGTTAGTAATAACCTTCCTGGTTTCCTTTAAATAAATTCTAATGGGTGTACTTTTTCTCACCCTCTGGAGTCTAAAAGCCTACAATACTTTTATCTAATTCGTGCTCTGAGATTCTATCAATGCAAAATAAAGGAGTATTAATAAAAAATTGCATAACTGAGCTCCCGTGCTCTTTTTTATTGTCCCTAGTTTGTCTTTTCCCAAGCAGCCTGAAACTGCTGATGATTAATTGCAACCATAAATCCTCAGCTCCTCTCCTAGAAAGCAGACAGCTGACACCTTGTACTCAAGTACCATATTCTTTCAGCCAAACACAATTTTGTTTTCATTTCCATTATCTTTCCTTTTATTTTCTTTACAGAGCTCTTCTTCAGCTTTCCAAAATCATCTGGAATACCAATCCCAATCCCAAAAATATGCAACACCTGTGGCGGTGTGTGCTCTTGAGATAAGGTTCATTCCACTTTGGTATGGAAAGCAGCGTCCTCTAAAAATGCCAGAGAATGGCCTGCAATTGAGGCCATGGTTTGTACAACATGAGGATGAGGAAATTCATTCTTTTCCTTCAGGCAGTGCAATTTGCCTCCTGTCTGTCCAGCAGCCACAGCATTACTCTCAGTCTGGCCATCAGCTGAACTGTAATAATGTGTGGTTCTGTCGGCGCTTCATTTCTGTCAGAAGCAGAACAGGTATGGGCAGAGCATTATGGATTTTTATGTGTTTTAATATATTTATACAACTGTATTAATACACAGATCGGTCTCCTGCCATGCATCAGATGCTCCCAGTCCTCTGCAGCTCATTAAAACTCCATAGAAGCCCACAGCAAAGAGTTTTCCTGGGAGCCAGAAGGAAGGTGGCACGCATCTCAGTCTGGCTACCACTTTATGATTTGGCAAGCAGAGAAATATGAATGTGAGCCATAAATTGGTCTGCTAACATTTCTATGAAAATAACCTCCAACTGCTCTGAAACAGATTCTGTTTGTAAACAGGGCATGCTACTATTTGGATGCAGATTATTTCTAGTGCATCCACTCTCTCCCTTTTTGTCTGAGCTGTATTTCCTTGGTAAAGAGCTATGAGTGCTGAAACCCACAACCTACTTTGGTAATATTTAAATGCCAGACTTTCTGTATGTGATATGGTTTTCCTTAAATAATACAAATTATTAACAAAGAAAATTCACTACTGCACCAGATATCTTGGCCTTTAGGTTTATGATAGTTATGGAGGAATGCACCAAAATGAAATGAACTTATGAACAAAATTAACATATTATTAACATGAACTATTTTGCTACCTTTAACATATATATTCTATATTCACAGAAAAGACCACTAACTCCTGAGCCCTCAGTATAAGTCACATTATAATCATACTAATGTGTTCTTTACCTTGTTGGGATTAAACATTACAGTTCCTGTTTTGAATCAAAAGGATTAAAAGAAAACTTTTAAACTTCAATTGAGAGAACTCTCAGAATTTGAAGGGTTTGTTTTATTTTTATTTCAATAATAAAATAAAAACCTAGAATTTTTACATTTGAGAAAATAAAGGACAAGAGCAATGATCTCTTTTTTGTTTATCATCCTTGGTTTCTAAGTGGTGCTTTAAAGATTTCTGGAAAACCATATAATAGTTTCCTTTCCTTTTTCCTTTTTCTATTTTTTTTTTTTAATATTGTAATTATAAAAGATAAGGACATAAAAAACTTCTTGGGAAAATGCCTCCAGCAAAGCAAAGATGTTTTAATCCAGATGGAAGAGAAATCTGGTGCTATGCTTAAGGAATGAGTTTCTTGAGAGAAAGTAGAATTGGACTTCTGTGATTAATGTTTGTTCTGCCCCCTTGTGGTTATGGAGTCCAGTAGGGCTTAGGTAGGACTGTCTGGGTTTAAATATTCATGACTAATTAGAAATAAGCTTTCTGTATATTTCAAGTGATGTGCTTTTCCCAGGAAATGTATAGACCAAGAACTCAAGGAAAAAAAGATAAGAGTCCTCAAATATGAACAATGGACACATAATGTTTAATATTTAAAGTAGTTTTCCAAAAGAGTATGTGAAAAGAAGCTCAGAAACTTTATATATAAAACATAATTTATTTAGAAAGTAATAAAGGATAATTTCAACTTTAAGCACAGCTTTTCATTGTGGTTTTACTGATACAACTCAGTATCAGGGATACTTTTCTTTCCCAAAATTTAAAAACAATTACTGTTGCAGTTTGATATACCTAAAGTCAAATTTCATAAAGTCATCCAGTTATGTTTGTAAGAGTGGACTTCTGTATGTCAAGTATTTATTTATTTAGACAGACTCTGGAATTACTTAACTTAATCTTCAAAAGGTCCTAGAGTTAGTCACACATTAATTCTTCGGCAGCAGGTCAGATTTTTAAATCAGAGATTATATAGTACCCAGATTCACCAACTCAGCTGTAAATAATGACTTATTGTCATTTAAAGAATAAGAATTAGTTGTTTTTAAAGACAAATTTTCTTAGCATTTCCTGGGTTTTGCAGCAGAGAGCAGATAAGGTGATACTACTATTTAATTTGTCTTCAAATTTTCACTAGAAAATATGTTAAAATTATTTTCCTTGGCTGGGTAGTAATTGTTCAACTCCAGTTTACAGAACCTATGATTAAATAGTTTTCTTTAAATTATACTGAAGGAAATAAAGTAAATATTTTTCTTAGTCTTCAATATTTCCAAAATAAACCCTGCTCCATTGCCACAGAATCCATGTTTTGTTTCAAAAGAGCTTCAAAACAATTAAGTTCGGGATTTTTTTCTATGATTCTATGTAAAGAAATTTCAGTATACACAGAAAGTTAAGCCTCTTTCATCTATATCCACACATCCACAAGGCATACAGCATTAAAATATGCATAACTGATTTTTTTTTCTAATGTGAAGATATAAAGACTCTCTGTGTATGTTTTAATCCAAATCATGTCATGATCTGTAGAACTGTAAAAGGCACTGTGGCAACAGGACATTATAAAAAGCATTGGATGGACATCACACCACTGTCTGTAACCTGACTAAGCTCAAACACAAAATCTCTGAAAGCTATAAGGTTTTCAGCTGGATTTTCAAGACAAACTTGTCCTTTAGGATCAAGCCCTTTCTCTCTTTTGTCCCCTTCAACCCAAGTTATGAACACATTGGCTCAATAGACTCAAATACAGTTTTTTGGAGCAAACAGTTTCAAGTATAATCAAATCGGCAAATAAAAAGGAAAAATAGTCTGACTAAAAGAGAGCTTTCTGTTGGTGTCATAACTATAAGAAAAGTTACCACATGATATGGAAAGTCATGAGACTGGATAGTCAAATCTTGCTTGGAATGGATAAGGAAGTGAGATGCTGAGCTTTTATCACTCAATATTCCCCTGATCTTGTGTATGGGATAGGCCTCTCCAAAGTCCTTACTCCAGAAATGTCTTCATGTGTAACAGCACATCCAAAAAGACTGATTTTCAAAAAGTGCCACTTAAATAACCCATGAAGGCACCTTATGACAATGTGAGGCATTGGGGAGACTTGGAAATGAGTCTTTATATCTTCTTCTAATGATTTGTAATAAGCTATCTCTGCTTTCAGAAAGATAGGTAGTGGGGCCAGAAGGATAAACACAACTTGAAGAGTCACAAGTTCACTGTTAATAGCTTTTATTAGCCCAAATGCTAACAAGATTTTTTGCATAACATCAAAGGAAGTCTGCTACTAATGGAAATAGCACTCATTTTGGCACCAGAGTACTCTGTGGGAGGTTATAAAGTACATGCAGAAACAGCGCAAAATGTTAGACTGCCCAGAAAGAAAGTTAATTGTTTAAGAAATAAGGAACTGAGACCTCAACAGTTCTGTATCTCATGGAAACTCTGATTTCTTATCACAGTATAACAGAATGTTTACGGTTGGAAAGGACATCTGGAGGCCATCTAGTCCAAGCTCCCTGCCCAAGGAGGCTCCCTAGAGCACAGTGCTCTGGATTATCCAGACATATCCATCATCTGCACCTCACACAACTCATGCCTGTTAAAATAGTGTTCCAGGAATAGCTGAGACAAAACACACTGCTGGGTGACAGACATAAGGAGACTGGCGACTTGCTGAAATAAGTGGGGTGAAGAAAAATTTTTGTAAGACAAATACATTTATAATAAGATGATTTGTTTATCAGGGATATACATGTTTAAGATGGTACTTTCTCATCTTTCTCACAGAAAGTGAGTTGAGGTCATGATGTTTCATAGCCACTGCATCTATGAGGCTTCTGTGAGGGCTATGGATCAGCTCTGTGCTTGCTTTTCTACCTGCTCACCTGCCACCACAGACACAATGATGCCAGGTTTTACAGAGCATGTAGTTATTTGTACAGTTTTGTATTCACCTAATCTAATGCATTTCTAATGAACTCTTCACTGCAAAATTGGTACTTTCTTGAATATGAAAAGAATAAATCCTTGGAATCCTTGCCTGCTTTTCCGACTAAACGGAGACCATGTGCATTATACATTTGTATTCATGAATATTTAAGCAATTTTGTTCTCGTATTGATTTTGTATGATGCCTTTGGGTGCTCCCTAGCAGGACTCCCTATGTAAACCTAAGTGAGTGACTTACAGGGAGGCAGGGCTGAAGAAATCCATAAATATGCATTTAAATAAGTAAAGGGTCTAGTCAGTGTGTCAACATTTCATTTCCTTGCTGTGCTTTCGTTCTTTAGGTTTCAAAATCTGAATGTTAACCAAATACTAGAGTACTCTTTTTCATATTCTTGGACAGTCTGATCCAGTCATAAAGATATTTAATGTTCTACACTGCATAAAATGCACATTCTTCTTACTATTTTAAATCCTATTTTCCCAGGCAATGCAATAGTTTTTTGCCCTTTGTTTTTTCATATTCATTCATCTCTTATTTTTATTAAATGTTTATCTTGTAAGAAATTTAAACAACTCTCTGAACAACAGCAGGTACAATAGAGGCTCAATTTTCTTGGCTAGAATGGGGCATTGAAGAGCAGCTTCTTCCACTACAGAACTGAGATAAAGTTGTGTCGCCAGCTTCTTGTTATGTTTTCACTTGGACTATTATCTTGTATTTCATACCTTTGTCATTACATAAATAATCCAATATATCCCTATTTGTGAAAAAAAATTTTGAAACACATCTTATTACAATGCAGGTGTGAGATCACAGGACATTCCAGGCCCTGCTTGTTGTGTGAATACTGGCAGTGAGCTGATATATGACCATTGTGTTCCCTTTGGCTAACACAGAGCCTCCATTGATGTGATGGGTGGATCCAGCAAATCATTTTAACAGATGGTAAAAGGGAGGTTTGTGCCCTGCTGTCCCTGTATGTGATGAGCACTCAGCTCTGTCTCAGCATCACAATAACAGATGGTCTAGGAACATCTGGCCAGAAAGAATCAGTGAAACAAAGAAACACTGCAATGTTATATTGCACCTTGGTTAGTAGGGATCACAAGTGCGCAGTAAGTGTGGCCATCAGGGCAGTGTCTGTCCCCCTGCACTCAGCACTGGTGAGGTGTTGGAACTCAGGACATCCCTCTGGATGTCCAGAGTGGCTGGGACCCCTGCCGGGGGCTCGGAGACCCTGGCACACAGCCCAGAACACCTGGGGATTTGATTATGACCCGTGGAGCAAGTTGCCAACTTTGTACGAAGACCTGAAAGCCACAGATGTTTAAGTAGTGTAATAATAAAATTATCACTGGGTGAAAAAGTAGGTTTTGGGACTTTTAGAATAGCGGTTTTGGGGACAAGATGGAGGGACTTGGGCGTGTCCAGCCTTTCTCCTTCTTCTCTACCTCCATCTTCTGCTGTGATGTTGGCACTTTGGGATTGGTTTAGAGCGGAAGCTCACTGTCTGACATAGGTGATAGGTATTGGAAAGTGATTGTAAACATTGTATACGTAGTTTGTAGTATAAAGACATAACACTGCCCTGGGGGCAGGCAGAGTGCCTCTGGCTGTCCTGCTGTGTGGACCTCATCTGGACAGGAGAAAAATTTTTATAGATAAGATATAGTAAACAACTCCGAGACCAAAAACTGAAGAGCTCCGACTCATTCTTCGAACATGCAGGCCGAAACAGAGACTTTTCACGTATGTCGGGGCTGCAATAAACGGCAAACTCCGGAGAGTAAGGCCACTGGTGTGGCCAGTTCTGGACTCCTCACTGCAAGAAGGACATTGAGGGGCTGGAGCATGTCCAGAGAAGGGCAACAGAGCTGGGGATTGGTCTGGAGCACAAGGCTGGTGAGGAGCAGCTGAGGGAGCTGAGGGGGCTCAGCCTGGAGAGAAGGAGGCTCAGGGGGAACATGATCACTCTCTACAACTCCCTGACAGGAGGGAAGTGCCAGGTGGGAGTCTAGCTCTTCTCCCAGACAACCAGCAACAAGACTAGATGGAATGGCCTCCAGGGAATGGCACCAGGGGAGATTCAGGTTGGACATAAAGAATTTCCTTAATGAGCAAGCAGTCAGGCATTGGAGCAGACTGCCCAGGGAGATGGTCAAATCACCATCCTTGGAAGTATTAAAGAAATGCCTGGATGTGGCACTCAGTGCTCTGGTCTGGTTGACAAGGTGATAATCAGTCAAAGATTGGACTTGAGGATCTCAGAGGTCTTTTCCAACCTAATTGATCCAGTGATTTCTAGCAGATGTATTTAAGCACACCATGCTAAAGTCTCCACTGAACAAATTCAGGTGAGACTCATAGGGGATAGCTCTTCCAGCTCCACTGCTTGATAACAAAAGTGATGGAAATTATTTTAGGGGTTTGAGCTGTCAGTGATGTCACCAGCTAAAATATACACAATCTCTTCTCAAGAAGCATACCTGAAAATCTCTGAATTCAACATTCTCTGCAAAGTTGCATTACCTTAGTTGTTGGAAAGACAGCTTACTTTTTCTTCTTGGTATGAAAGATAATAGTCTTCACTGCTGAAGGAAAATATAGATATTTGGAAAAACATAGGATTGTTCATTTTTTCATCTTGCCTAAACTAAAGTTACTGAAATAGTTTTTCAACCACATGTTCAAAAGAAAAGCAAAGAGAATCCGAACCATTCTAAACACTGAGGAAATCTGTTGAACTCTGCTTCCTAGAATAATCTGGACATGAGCTAGAATAAACATCACATGAGCTTTTCTACAAGGAATAGAAAATGATTCAGTACATGTCACATGAGTTTGAGCACGAATAACCAAAAGCTGTCTTCATTCCTAAATTCTTTCAAACCTTCCTTATCCTTGAAATTGGGGTTTCCTTACTATAGTTTTGACAAGCAAAATTTGATATGACAGTATTTTTTGTTGCAAAACTGTCACTTTTACTGAATTCCCTGGGCCTAGCATTGTATTTATGTCTAAAAGTTGATGATGCAACTGTAGTGAGGTTCTAATTTTCTCAGGTAGCCATGAGAACCACATTCCTTGTTTAAAATCAATTTTTTTCCTAAGCTGTGTTTGGAATGAGCTATCTTTGGGCATCCACTTCACATTATGCTGCCTCTAGAAGGTTAATCAAGAGTCACAGCTTGTGCCTTACACCCACCACCTCTCCTCAGACTCAGCTACAATCCCTGAACATCCAGTCAGCTCCTGAATTGTGATGATTTCCAAGTATGAGGCTAAACACAACAGCTAAAGCATCTGGTGGCTATTTTAATCGTATGTATAGCTAGGACAAAAATTTTCCTTACCTCCTTAGACTCCCATCATCTCCACTATTTGCTTAATGAAATTTCATTACAGAATTTGAGTTATTCCTTTCCTATTTCTTTTCTTTTCCTGTTTCCCTCATGATAGACTGAAAACTGCCCTTACTTGGATCATGAATATATATTACATTTACCATAGCAAAACTGCATTTCAGTGTTTAAATTGTAAATAAGATTCCCCAGAAAAGCTGAGAAGAACACCTCTCATGTACTGTGTGGTCCAGTGGGCACAGATTGTCATCAGCTGATATCAGTGAGTGACTTGGTACATAAAAACTGACTCAGTGTGTAACATTTGCAAAGTCAGGGTCTTACATCTGAATAGCTCATGCAGATGTAGGATTGTGAAACTCCACTCATTAGTTTCCTGAGAGGTTGAAATATGTTCACCTTCTACAAAGTATTTTAAACTCCATAAAAATCAAGTGTTGTGAGCAATAGCCTTGGAAGTACTCCTGCTTTGGCAGGGAAACTAGGAGAATAATGTAATAGGCTTTCTTCCTCAGTAATTTCTGTGATTCTGTTAACTGTGATAATGTGGCTAATTATATAATTTTAAATTAATTAAACCTGTAAACATTCCCTTCTCAAAGTACTCTCTGACAAATTAAACAGTCTACTGATAATAGAAAATGAGCTGACTACCTAAGCTAATCTACTTTTATGTTTTGTTCAACATTTTATCAACATTTCTTGAAATCAGATGAAAAATAACATGAAAATTTCAGATTTTGAAAAGAAGAATTTTTTTTTCTCTTTATGAAGATTGGGAAGGTTTTGCTTTAGGAGGTGTATTGATGCTTTAAAAAAAAGGTTAGATTTTTAGGTTAGATGTCAGTACAATAACTCAAAATCTAATACAGTATATCATAATCTACAGAATTGAGCAGATCATTTCCTGAAGAATCACAAATAGATGGAAAACAATGTTCCTTCCTAGAGAGAGAATTGTGAAGTCTCTCTGAGATGAATTTAGATAGACATTATTACCCAGAAAATTCCTATCTTTAGCCCCTTAGAAAGAAATATCTGCTCATATCTTCCCATAGCCTTCTCAGTGTTTAAAGAGACAGAATAAATGGGGTGCTTTAAGAAGCCCATAACAGTTTCTTTACCATTTATGCTACCTTCAAGACACCTTTAATTTAGGTTAAAATATGATGAGAGTCGGAATCCAGATGGTTTGTAGGAAAGTCTGTTTCCTGCAGCTGATTGTATTTTAGATATTAGTTTATAACTTGTATTTTAGTTTGCTTGCTTATTTATTGTTCATCTTCTCTTGATACTTATATTGATTAAAGGTGATTTTTTCTTTTAGAACTATCCAAATTAGTACTTTTTGTATAAATATGTTAAATATTTTTTAATCTTTCCCATTTAATCTACAAGATTTATCCTCAAGAGTTAATTTATTATTTTATTTCACAATATAATTTTACAGAAATTTATATTCACTCTAGCTTTGTGTAGAATAACATACTTCTACTTTTTGTATAAATATGCTAAATATTTCTTCATCTTTCCCATTTAATCTAGAAGATTTATCCTCAAGAGTTAATTTATTATTATATTTCACAATATAATTTTACAGAAATTTATATTCACTCTAACTTTGTGTAAATAACATACTCCTCAATATTGAATATAATACATCTGATTATTTTAAAACTTCAAAAGCTTCACAATGACTGTCAGTCCTGAACATTTTAAACACGGAATCACAGAATGGTGGGGCAGGAAGGCAGCTGCAACCCCATGTTCAGAGCAGGGTCAGCCAGAGCATGTTGCTAGGATTGTGTCCAGTCAGGTTGTGAATATGTAGGGATGGACAGTCAAGAATTATTCTGGGGACCCATCAGACCATTTCTCCAGCCTGTCAAAATTTCTCTGAATTACAACACAACCTTTTGTAGTACCTACCATTCTTTCCAGTTTTATTTGTTCTCAAAACCTGCTGAGTACAGACTCTTTCCCATCATCCTGGTTAACAAAGGTGTTAAACAGGATTGAGCCCCATATTTACTGCTTGGGTACATTACCAGGGACTAACTTCCTGCTCCTCTTTGCCCTGCTTATCACAGGCAATTTTCAATCCACCTTGCTGTCCACCTCTCTAGCCCATGCTTCATCAGCTTGCCTGTGAGGGTGTTATGGAAGACAATATCAAAAGCCTGACCAAGGTGAAGATAAATAACATTCACTTCTCCCCCCTCATGCACCAAACCAGTCATCTCATTATAGAAACCTATCAGGTCTTTCATGCATGATTTTCCCTTCATAAATCCAACCTGACTACTCCCAGTCTCCTTCTTGTCCTTTGTGTGTTTACAAATGGTTACCAGGATTATTTGCTACATCCCCTTCCTGAGGACTGAGGTGAGGTTGATGTGCCTGCAGTTCCCCAGCCCTGCCCTTGAAGATGGAGATGATACTTTCCTTCTTCTAGTCTTCATCAATTTCCCTGGATTGTCATAGTCTTCCACAGATAACTGTGAGTGGCCTCATGTCATTGCCCTCAGCAATTGTGAATGCATCCCAACAGGTTTGGGAGACTTGGGAATGTTCAGTCAGTTTAAATGGTCCCTAATTTCATCCTCCTCCACAGACAGTAAGCACTCCTTGCTCCAGACTTTCTAGTGAGTCTCAGGGCCTGGGATTCTTGAAGAAAGTATTGAGAGGCACAGCCTTCTCCATGTCCTTTGTCACCAGGAGACTGCCCCATTCAGCTGATTCCTTTTCTTGCCATTGTACCTATGGATTCAGGGGAGACAGATAATAACACTATAGCTAAGGGCTAATTGGAGCCATGGGCACACCCAACCCCAGTTCTGGTGAAGGTCTGACTCAGGTTGTGTTTGGGAGACAC
>JAWWMS010000001.1:12780860-12797570 GCA_035048045.1 Chlorospingus semifuscus
AAAGAAAGAAAGAAAGAAAGAAAGAAAGAAAGAAAGAAAGAAAGAAAGAAAGAAAGAAAGAAAGAAAGAAAGAAAGGGCCTAAGTGTCTAATCCCTCAGCTTCTCTATGTGCGTCTTTGATCAAAACTGTTTAGTGAGGAAATCTCACCAATCTTAGAAAAAATCCTTGATTTATGTTCTTCCTTTTGAAAATCAGGATAGTATGAAGGAAATTTTTCTATTACAACATGTACTCAAAATAAATCATTCTGTCCTGTAACAGGTAGACATAAAAGAGTATCTAAAGGTGTTGTCTTTTCTTCCCCTCACTATTCTATCCAGTTTTTCTGACACCAGCTTCCATTCAGGTTTTTTACTGACAAAATAAATTTTTAAAAAATATGATCTTCATGGGGTGCAGTTTCTCTTTTGGTCAGTGAACTCATTCCTGCTCTTAAGATTTTGAAGCCTTTGGCAACCACCTGCTTTGTTTGTGTGCTAAAGCATAAGATAATTGTAACAAATAAACATTCAGCACATCATTCAGGGAATTCAACAGATCTTTCCTAGAACTGATACCCCAAGTGTCCTTAAAACAAAGTGCAAAAATATTGGTGATGGAAAACAACATTGGAGTGATTGGCCAGGGAACCTTCCTGGAAATTACTCCAGCAATCAGAGGTCTGCTTTTCTTATTTGGGCTTTTAATACCAAACAACTTGCAGCAGTTTATTTTTCTCCTTCTGGCCCCCACTAATCTGGGATTTGATTGAATTTATTGCTTTATGTTTCATTACTCTCCTGGATTAGAGGAATATAGCAGACCAGTCGAGTTACTCACATACGTGCTGGTATGGATAGTTAACTTCAATTACAGGGCATGCAGTTCCTGATGAGCAGACCAGGAACAAACAGAGAAATTTGGTTTTAATGGGCAATTTTATGTTTTTCTCTTGTTTCTTTCCCTTCAGAGAATAAAACTATCCTTGCAAATTTAACCACAATCTCTAGGCTGGAAATTGAAGCAAAAAATAACTACTTTTATTGGAATATTCCTCAACAGAAAGGTAGTAAGGGATAAAGTACAGAACACAACAGGCAAACAGAATTCTCCAAACTTGTTCAATGCAAAAATGTGTCTTTTTTTTAAAATCAAAGCTTCCTTTTTATTTTTTTTTTACCTTACACTAATTCATATTCTGTGAACTGAGATAAGCACCCATTTGCACAAATCTGAGTAGGTTAATGGACCATTTGACATGTCAGGCACAAGCATTTAGGTTTGGTTCCAGCTTTTCCATAGACCAATATGAATTTTTTTGGCTAATGTGTGTATATTATAGTTTTTTTACAGGTGTAAAGCTTCTAATGGATATTGTTAATTGAAATGAACTGTTGTTATTTCAATTTTATGTCTTTTACAGTGAAACATCATCCTTCAGTCAATGTTTTGGGCAAAGCTGATCAATCACAAGTAAAACATTTGATAATAGTTTTACTTTCCCCCTCTTTAATTTGTCAGATAGCAAAAATGTTTTTCTTCCTTAAAGAATTAAAAAATAGTCTCATACTTAGTTGCAATTTTAATAAAAAAAATCAGACTCTAATTGTCAGAGTTTTGCAGAGCCATACTTTACTGGAAAAAGCAATTTGCTCTGTGATAGCAGATCTTCATGTCATTAAAGAACTCATTAATAAAGGAACCAAAAACTGATTATGAAAAAAGTATCTATATGTTTATGAGACACAAATAAAATAGTAGTTTTAGAATGGCAGTAAGAATCAGAAACTTGCAGATGAAGATAGACATGAAGTTTAATACTTAAAGTTATGAGAAAATAATAAATAGAAACAGATTGATAATAATATACCATTACCTCAAATATGTCAAATGTGATCCAGTTGAAGCTACTGTCAAGAACTTTGGATCTCAAGAATTCCTTTCTGTGGATATGAATGTGGCTGTTACTGCACTGATATCCTCTGAATTTATTTTTTCTTCATTTTTCAGCAGAAATAGTGTCCAGTGCCCTTCTCATGCAGTGTATGAAAGCAGAAACAGACTATAAAAAATTATTTCACCTTATGATACTTGAAACTAAGGAGAATGCTGTGTTCTAGCACTAAATGAGACAGAAGAATTAAACTTCTTCTTTGACCAGAATTCTGGAGTGCTTGGTCCTTTTGTTTTTTTTGAAATATTGCTACCCCAGGTAACTTCTAAGTAATCATAATTTAATCATTAGGTAATCACTACTACACATAATGCTCTTTGGTTTAGACAGGACTATTTTATCATTAAAATAGTCATACCTTGAATTTTTCATAGACCAGTTTACAGTTGTATATACATTTGGACAACAGAAAGCATGTTGTCTTGGTATTGTGTAATGCACACATTTTGAAGGAAGGCAGTGTAAAGGACACTGTGGCATCATTTGCATGTTGTAGAATAATGAATGACGATAAATTTTTTCTTGCACAATTTTCTAAAACTCATTGACATGAAGTTCTGTTAAAGATGAAAATTTAGGAAGATTTTTTTTTAATGAATGAATCTTTTGTGTAAACAAAAATATCTATAATTATCAGTCTATTTTAAAATGCTAAATGTATGTCAGATTATCTGCTGCTGGTTTGGAGGGTGTTTTTGAGCCATCCATTGACTTAGGCATTGATTCATAAACAGGAGAATTAAAGGGAAAATTTTTCAGTTCTGTTGATAAAAAATTCTGATATTCTTATATCATACAATATTTTAAATGTTTCTAAATTCAGTAATTTTAAAAAGAATTAAAGAAAAAAACAGCAAAACCTTCAAAATATTTCCACTCAATGCAGAGCCCAGCAGCTGTTATTTATTCTCTACTGAACAAAATTCATTGAACCACTTTTTTGTATTTGCTGCTCAGGAACATGGCAGGCTCTCTGTAGCCTTCATAAAGCTCTGAGTAATCTAATTTAACTTTGAAATTATCCCTTTTTAAGTAGAAAAGGGAAGACAACATGACCTCCAGAAAGTCCCTTGCAACCTACCTGGTTTATGACTCCCATGATCTGCAACTGCATTTCAAGAAAATCCCAATGCAAATGTCCAAGCTAGAAGCAATCAAAAAAACAGAAAGGGGAATTATCTGATGAACAAGATCTAGACTATGGCACTCTGTATTCCAGGACTGAAACTCATAAACCAGTCAACAGCAATTAGAATCAAACACAAAATTCATTTCCTTGGTTAGATACCCAAGGATGTCTCCTTCCTAAGTATGAACGTGCACATCCATCTGTTATCCTTCAAGGAGAGGTGAATCCCCTCTCCTGGCACAGGCTTTTCAAACACTAAGACAGTGAGGTTTTATACTCAGTCATTGAAGACTCATTGCCCTCTGAGTGTATAACTGGTAAAATACACAGGGAAGTGAAATACTTGAATTTAGTATTAATTTTACTTAGTCCTTAAGTGAAAATATTGCAGTTGTTCTGAACATGTATAAAACCTTAGTTTGCTAAAGACCTTGGCTCTCTATTTACTCTCACATCTTTGTGAAAATAATCTCTTTTCTAGATTAGTAGTTTTTCTCTTTTCAAATGATATTCTCTTTTCAAAATGATATTCTGTCATTACGGTATTTAAGGCGGCATAGCTATAAAACTATAGATGCGCAGCTTCACACTTCAACTAATCACATGAATTATTTTCAAGACTAAAGTAAAAAGAAAAAAATATGAGAGTATCTGCTTGGATTTCTCTATCTTTGTCTTCAAGAGGGTCTTAAGGATTGAGGAACCCTCATAGAATGACTGTTTTGTTAACTTTCAGAGAAAGGGCTATCTATGAAAAGACATCCTCTTAGCTGTGCAAATCTTATTCACTGAGAAAAGGAAAAATGTTTGAAATCATATTGAACAACTGCAGGAGGTTTTATTTGATCACAGAAAGAAAAATCCAGACCTGTATTTTCAAATCCCATTTAGACAACAATCAAAACACTGATCCAAAATAATTCCATCAAGGAGCGACAAAGCAAGGGGAAATAATTTGAAAATTTAATAGAGTGGGCTTAGACTAAGCATTCAAAAAGGAAAAAAAAACAGTAAGGATGGTGAGACACTGGAACTGGTTTTCCAGAGAACCTGTGGATGCCCCACTTCCTGCATGTTGGAAGTGTCCCAGCACAGATTGCATGGGACTCTGAGCAACCTGGTCTAGTGAGTGGTGTCCCGTCCAAGGCAGGGGTGTGGAAATGAGATGATCTTTAGTGTTGCCTTCCAACCCCAGCCATTCTGTGATTCTATGACTCAAGGACTCTCAAGCAGAAATGCTGAAAGGAAGGACAATGAAATATTCAGGAAGGGTTCAGTGTCACTATGCCATATACTACTGTCAGGTTTGTAATTTTAGTGACAATATAAATAAATGTCATGTGAGAAGTAGAAAGTTGGGCTTGCAGTCGTACGCAGTATTAACATGACTTTGGCAAATAAAGTTGAAATATTTATTGAAACACCTTGACAAAATGTTAACATTGTGGCCTTTAGTGGCCAAAGTTTTTAGAACTCTTTTTCCCTTTTCTGGTGCTATGGGCCTGTTGCAGGATGTGCACTGGAGATGGACTGTGCATCACCACGACAATAATTCTTCTACACGTGTCAGTTCCACGAGTTGCCTGTCTGCTCCTGTGATGGAGAACAAGCCCAAACTTTTTGTATCCTCAGGCCATCAGAAAGTTTTATAAAAGAGCATACTCCAGTTCAGTAGCCATGTTAGCACTCTGAATGATAACTGGAGACAGAAAAATGTTTTGAGTGCCCAGTTAACATGAAAGTCCGGCCAAAATATAATCTGCAGTAGTATAAAAATAAAGGGCAACCATAGTCTGCAATCATATATAGTAGGTAAATTACATTTTTATGGGTATCTAAGGATGGTAAGGCAACAGAATTATAAAAGGGACTATTAAGGAAAATACCAAGAGAATAACTAGCAAATTTTAGTAAAAAAAAAAAAAGAAAGAGAAAATGGAAGAATCATTCATAGAATTAAGGAAAATAGAATAAGATATGGATATTAAGGGTCAAACCAGAGAGTGTCTATTAGCTGTTACCGAAGAATCACCTTGAAAAGAGTTTTTTTGTGCAGTAACATATATAACACACATAAGGCTGATGACCCTACCCCTAAAAGGGAGCTGAACCACTACTTTGGTTAGACACATCTCACAAGAAAAAAAAAATAATTATTGGATAGAGGTTCTATATCTCATATTCCACAAGGCTCTCACAAACTTATTTTACTATGGGAGCTATAGACAGTCTGAATTGAGGGTGACTTCTTTTAAGTGACATTTCTAATTCACACTATGATTTGCCTAAATCAAAGAGTTATTTGCTCTTCTTTACCAGCCCTTTTTTTTTTTGTTTTATAATTTCAAGTTTTCCTGGAGCTTATTAATAATTACTATTATTATTTAAATTCATTATCCATAGAAAATGCAATTCAAGAATTAATACTGATCATTTTTTACAACCGTTTGAAATTTCACAACAACGACGTTTTTAGGAAGAAAAAAGGGAAGAAATCCTTTCATGTTTCCCTTGCTTAAATGTTTTCAAGTAGAAATTTAGTTGGCAATTAACGTAAATGAAAAACTAGAACACCTCTTAACATCCTCTCTAGCTGCTGTCTCTGGCATCATGGAAATCACTCAGTAGGAGGAAAAGTTCTTGAGGCAACCAGAATGCTGAGAGAAATGAAAATACTATGGAAAGATTTAAAGGATTATTTTTGTCCCTTGCCCTGTTACAGGACAATGCTGAGAAGATTCTGGCTTCATCTTTTTTCCTGCCCTCCATCACATATTTTTACACACTGATAAAATCCCCTGAACATTCTCTTCCCAGGCTGAATTCTCACAGTTTTCTCATCCTCCCCTTGTATATCAGATGCTCCAAGGCCTTAATTACCCTTGTGGCCCTGTGCTGGGCTTACTCCAGCCCCTGTCTCTTTCTTTTGTACTGGGGAACCCAGTGCTCCAAATGTGCCCCATTTACCATTTTTCCACCAACATGGATACTCCCAAGACAAAAAAATCATTTTTACTTCAGTAAGTACCCTATCTCCAAAGTGGACAATGCCATGAAGATTCTACTCTGTGTTTCAAAACCTCCTCATCTTTATCTCCTGTAATTCTGTGAGCTGAGGGAGCAATCCAGTCCTAAATCAGTTTTGGTTATGTTCTGCTGAGTTCCTAAATGTAAGAAACAAACAGAAAAACCTCAAGAAAAAAAATACAGTATTTTTATTGGTCCCTTATGTAATATTTTTTATAACTCTCCTTCTGAAAAATATTGATCCTTCCCAACTCTCCACCCTTTCTTTTTCCCTTGAAGTACAAGTCAGCACAGCACTACATTCAGTACACTGATTTCTCTTGCTTGTCAAAAACATAACTGATGATTTCATCAGTGGTATTGGCACAGTTGTTGCAGAAAAAGGAACTCTTAGCTTGTTTTTCCTGATAATCTTGCTTCTTCTGCAGTAATGTAAATACTCTGTGGCAATCGTGCTTTGTCCATGGCAAATGTAAAATTTTTAATTTTTTTTTTGTTTTCAAAGAATGCATCTAGAACTCAGAGGCTTTTACTCATAAAACTGTAAGAAAAAGATAATTTTGAAAATATTGTTAAATGCTGGGTCTAAAGAAATCACTGGAAGGATGACCCAAAGTAATGTCTGGGAATTGATCTCATTTACTGTTCTTCCAGCTGTTCTGGGATGTAACTACCACTGTGGAATTGTCCAAATTTAAAGAGTCTGAATACATGCATGGACATAATTTGTGCCTGAGAACAGGAGCTGAATCACCTGCAAAATCTGTCTTTGAGGACACCATTTACAACTACTTCAGTAGAAAGAGATCCTTATGCTTTCTCAGGCTCTGGGATGGTTGAAGTCTGCTCCCATAAAAGTCAGGAAACGTTAGGCCTTCGTATATTTTAATGACTATTTTCCAAATAGATTTTCTCAAGTTTTCAATTTGTAACATATAGATCTGTGGAAAAGGTTTCTTTGTGCAATAAATACCCCAAGTGCCATTACTCCCAAACAAACATTTCAAATAAATTATTCATGCCATTTAAAAATGTGTTCAAATTTTACCTCCGTTAAAGTTGGTGTAAAAATTCCTTTTCAAAATGTATTTTTCACTCCTTGTTATTTAACTGAACTATGTCTACACAGAAAAAAATTAACATTAAAAAGACATAAGCAAGTGTGTGGCAAACACAACCATTATTGTTTTGATAAGTGTGATTTCAGTACATTTGTCAGCAATGTATGGAAGTACTGCTGGTTGTTTTTTACTTTCCTGTTTTAAGATAGATATTTTTTAAGTGAGCTTTTCCTTGAGCAAAAAAATTTTTAGTGCCCTACAAGATTTACTGCTCCATAACTACTGTTCTTGGTATACCAGACTATGTTAATGTGAGTAATAAAAATATTAAATCTTGAATGGCTGAAAAATTCTGGGAAAATTATGTATCTCCTAAGAAAAATCCTATTTTATGTATCTATGTACTTTGGATAACATAGATTAGCTTAAAAATACAATATTTTGTTCCTCTTTTTAAGACAAATTTCTTAACACCCTGATTTTTTCCAACTCAAATTGTTATTTATTAGAAAACATTCATTACATACTTTGAAAATCTGAACAAGCAAGCAATGAAAAACGAATTTTCTGTTCTACTTAAGGATCTTGTAAGTTTTAAATTTTTACACAAAGACAATTCAGATCTTTTCTTAAGTTATAGAAGACGTGTGATACTGCAATCTGGTTTTGAAGTCAGTTGAAATGTGCCTATGACAGTTATTTAAAAAAACCATTACCTTTGGGTGTAAAAATAATTCACTATAAATCAGAAGTTCATGCTCATATGCAGTAGTGTGCTTAATTCCTCACCTTACTAAGATTTATAACAGATATAGAAGGAGAATGAAAAAACATGTTACAAAGACAGGAGCAAAAGCAAGTGAGACTAGTAAATTGGGATCACCACATTTAGAAAAGATATAAGAGAATTTTTATTCTTGGAATACAGCATGTTGAGAAACAAAACTAATATTGAGCACTCTAATATTTTAAAACTCATCAGAAGTAAAACTAATGAAATAAAATGTTGTGTAACCAACATGGTTAACCTTTGAGACTACTTGCTGTATCAATATGCTTGAAGATGTCAAGAGCTCAGAATATCTCATTAAAACAGCAGATGTCTCCTCATGAATAAGAGCTTCTGAAGTTGTAGGTCTGAAATTGAATTAAAAGATAAGTGTGGGTATAAATTGTGGGGTTTAGATCACATGCATTCATAACAGTCTTGCCCTAAAAACAATGGTTTTTTGGATTTTCTATCATTATTTATTGGTTGATCTTTTCTTGAAATAACAGCTAGGCACTTTCATCATGACCATTTTAAGAAGTGGATATGCGGGCAATTGGATGGTTCTTTTATCACTTGGACAAATGAATAAACTCAAAATCATGTGTTTCCCTCAAGCTTGTTAATGTACATAAATAAAGATGTATTTCTAGGTCCTCCATAAAGATTTCACTGACTGTTGACAGTCCTTGTTTGCTTGTATCACGTATAAGTCAGCAATTACTGAATTCCAATGAAAATGGGAACAGTGATGTCTCTTAGTCAGATAGCTCTGAATCCCAGACATTCTAATCTGGGCAATAGTTAAAATATACAGCATATTTCATAGAATCACAGACTCGTAGAATGGCCTGGGTTGAAAGGGACCATAAAGATCATCTCATTCCAGCCCTCCTGCCATTGGCAGGGACACCTTACACTAGACCAGGTTGCTCAGAGCTCACTTGACCTTGAACACTTCAAGGGTGGGACATCCACAATTTGTACCATGGCCTCACCGCCCTCACAGCAAAGAATTTCTTCCTACTATCTAATCTAAACCTGCTTTCTTTCAGTTTGAAGTCCATTCCCACTTGCCCTGTCACTCCAGATCCTTGTAAAGAGTCTCTCTCCATCTTTCCTATGGGTTCCCTTCAGGCACTGGAAGGCCACAATTAGGTCACCCCAAAGCCTTCTCTGTTCCAGGCTGAGCAATCCCAGTTCTCTCAGCCTTTCCTCCCAGCAGAGCTGCTCCATCCCTCTGATGCCCTCGGTGCCTCCTCTGGCCTGGCTCCAGCAGGTCCCTGTCCTTGCTGTGCTGGGAGCCCAGAGCTGGATGCAGCCCTGCAGGTGGGGGCTCAGCAGAGGGGGCAGAACCCTGCACACGGGGGATTCTGGGCTCCCAAAACACACTGCCAGCTCATGTCTGGCCTCCAGTCCACCCCCAACACAATATAGAAATGTAACCCAAAGTCATCCATAAACTTTTTCCCTTTATGTCTAATTTTATATTCTATAGGTCACCTTTCTTTGGTCTGCAGTTTTTAGTCTTTGCTCTTAATGAAAGCATGGATGTCTCAATAAGGGTGATTTAAATTTTGTTCTGCATGTCTCTGAAATCCGTCGTGATTCAAAGCACTGCAGGGAACAAGTTTCACAGTCACAGAACAGCAGCTGAGGAAGGTTTGTGTTTTGCACACACAACCATTTTAAAAACAACTGCTCTTCAAATTCTCGCCATGTAGCAACCATTCTTTGCTATTCCACATGCTGAAATAACTTCTGCACATCTTGGCTCAGGCCACAAAATCCTGTTGCCTCTTCTTCAGTGCTTCAGTAATAAAATATTCTTGAAACTCCCTTCAATTAAATTAACTGATATTGCACTAAACCAGATATTATTACTTGTATGACCTGGTAATGCAGTTCATGGAGGAATAGTTCTCATTGAAGAGATGGTAACAAATGGTTGATAGGACTTCAGTAACTAAAACCAATTTTTTTCACTTCTCAGGCATGAAGGTGAAAGTTCTAACGAGTTAAGGAAATGTAGTAATTTATGAAGCATTGTTTGGTAGCATTCATAATATCACCAAGTTAGGGAAAGAAAAAAAGACAGCATCTTTGCTCTGGAAATTATATGAAATAAACCACTGCTAACTGATAGGAAAGAAGGGAACTACCATGAAAAAATCTGTTTGTAAGTACCCATAAAAGAAAAAGTACACACCTGCCATGTTGCTGAATATGTAGGCAATTATATAGAGCCAGCTGGAGCATCTTAGCACTGGTAGTCTCATTCCCAGGTAAAATAATAAACATGTCCATAATCCTGCCCAAATATCTGTACCTGATAGTGATGGGGTAATAACTGCTGCTGGTTCGTGGTTTTTGAGTGACTGATCTGAGAAGAGAAATAAAGTCACACATACAGAAATGTGGGAACATTGAACATATGGAAACCTGCCTCCAGTGTCCGGAGAAGTTAACTTGTCTCTCTCTCAAATGCTGCTTTTGCTGCACCAGTCACAGAAGTGTACAATGTTTCCTTCAGACATATAAATTCAGTGTATTGATTTCTTCGTCAGCACAATGTTTTATATTGTAACTAAATTAGCACACTGTACTTCAAGCAACCTTGCTATCTCCAAAAATTAAGCAGGCAGCTTTACCTGGACAAAATTATTTTATATTTGTCCTTGTCATTATTTGCTTCCAGAAATGATATAAAGAATTATCCCCCTCCTCCCCCCCCCCAAAAAAAAAAATCTGTGAATCTCTTCTTAGTATCTGAACAATTTCAGGTTTAAGTTTCTGTAGCAGAAAGGAGAGCTGTTTATTTAAAAGTGACTTGAAACAGAGTGGAAACAACAAATTTGTCTCTTTCTCATAAAATGTTTATCCAAAATCATAGTAATTTTAGATCTTTATGAAAGTTATATCTTTATGAAAGTCCCTATAAGATTATAAGAACTTGAAACATAAATGTGGTGTAAACATTTATGAAACTCTTTTGTTTATTGTGCATCATTTCCTCACCACAATAATGCTGCTGTTCACTGTTGTATAATTTATCTTAGTGCCACTTCAATTGTGTTTGCAGTTTTCATAGGAAAGCATCCTAGCTGGGATAATTACTCACTTTGGAGACGATCAGCAATTTTGTTCATAAGCACCTCTGAAAATTACCCTATTGGCAGAAGGCATTATCCTGCAAGGGCAACATATTGTGCTGCTTAGAAGGGGTATTTTGTCTTTTTTCTTTTCCTTTTTTCTCCCCCTTCCTGTTCCCCAAAACATTTGACAATTGCTCACAAGATGTGCCAATTTCCTTACAGCTCCTCACAAGTTATTTTCAGATATACAATCTCTGTGTCTTTTTTTTTTTTTTTTTTTTTTTTGTAACTGTGCCATTGCCATACGTTCCCCTAAAATTCTTAGCTAATTTTAAGGTGCTCCCTTAACATTTAAGTTTTGAAGACATGTAAGCAAATCCAGCTGGATTTTCTGGCAGCTTGGATGTCCGTTGGGGAACATGCATCTCAGGATAAATATCCATTATCAAATCATCACCAAGATTTCAGTTTCTATATTTAATTACATTTGCATTGAACATGCAATTATCAATCAACTTAAAAATAAAATAATCCTTGTAAAAACACCATGGAGATATTTCTTGACAAGTTCAGTCACAGCAAGTTTACACATCCTCAGTTCTTGTAAACTGACTCAAGTGCAGTGATGAGAGCTTGAAATGTTTCTGTTGCCAGAGCCTAATTCTGCTGCTTTTATTCATATGGGAGGACAGACTACTGTATAAATAATCTCACTGAGCAAAACAAGTAAGCAACATGGGGGAAAATTAATTCTTGCTGTCTTTTTGCAAACTTCACAGCTAGTAAATCTTTGTGGGAGAAAAGCTGCACATGATAGCACAGTTGTGAAAGCTGGAGGCTACTGTGTAAAAGACAGGGAACCTGCAGATATATCCACTTTGATTCTGAATGTGATACCCCAAAAGATCTAAGGTACCAAACACACGTGATTGGTAACATTAGGCAATACTTTCCCTTCTATTCCCCTGAGATTTTCCTGGCAAGACTTTCCAGTCACTGGAGTTGTGTTTAATTGCTTTGGGAACCTATCAAACCTATCAAAGGTTGAGTTCCTCACCTTTGAAATAACTGCCCCAGCAGAATGATCATTATATTTCTTGATGCTGCTCCTCTTAGCAGTTCACATGGGACAATACTCTCATTTGTTTCTGCTCTTGATTTTATTTTATTTTTTTTTAAATTTAAAACTTTTGTAGCATATGCTTGTTTTCTGCCAGCATATTTGTTATACATGCTGTATTATCCAGAAATCATGTTTTCTTGTGCCCTAATCTCAGCACAACCATTAAACTCCATGTCAGGCTTCCTCCCAGTAACAGCACACTCTAAGGAATAACACTATAAGCCAAAGCATGGGAAATAATACAGGTCTGTCTGCTACTGGTACTAATTAATGTTTTACAGCACTTTGAAAATCTCATCTTTTGGTTCATTTAATGTATGGTCATGAGCACCAAGAGTCATATAGCTTTGGATGGCAGAAAATTTGTGCTTTATTTCTGCATCTCTCTAATCCCTGTTTGTGTGACCTCAGCATGATTTGCTGTTGTGGTTCACTGTGGGACACTTTTATTTACAGATCTTTATTTCCTAACTAATGAGTTGTTCCATAAGAGCAGAAACAATGAAACCCTGCACACTGATGCACTTTGTCCCTTCCTCCCCTCCTCTCTCTGTCCCTCCACTGTGGAGGAGGGACTAAACATACCCAACATACATTTTAGGTGGGATATGTGACAGAGTACTTTGAGCTACATGCTTAGTGATGGGCAAACCAGCTGCTGCCTCTTCCTTCAGGGAGGCCTCTGTATTTTACAGTGGTATTACAAGAATGTTATTATCTTTGAGCTTTAAACTCATCTTTTGCTGGTTTACTCCATTGCTTCAGAGCAGTGGAATGTTGCTCTTTTCCTTGAAAAGCTGGACTGACAACAGATTTCTCCAAGTGCTGTACCAAAGTGTACATTGCCTACATGGTGTGCTCTGGTGACTGCTGCAGACAAGGCAGAGTTCTCAGGACAAGGAATCCTATTTGGAAGAAGAGCATCCTCACCTGATTTTAAAGGAGCAAGAACTAGTCACTCAGACCTGACACTGGTGAAATTCTCGTCATATTGATAATTTCGAATAAGCAAACTTGGGATAGCAGCATTCTTGTGGGCAAGAAACTTCCTACTTGCTTCTGTATTGTGTTGTGGTGGGGCATGTGTACATGGATTTCATTCCTTGAACCTGTGCAGATCAAGGTGTTTCTGACCCTCAACCATAGGGTGATAGATATTCAGGTATGTGTACACGTTATTTGGTTTTATTTATTAACACCCCTTTTATTTTCTCTAATTATTCCACTTTTGCTGGATGAAAATGCTCCAAAACATTAAATTTGATAAAACTTGCATCCTACCCACTTGATAGTGAGGGTTTATTGCTCTTTGCCAAGCAAATTTTATTTTTATTTTTAAGGTTTTTATCTAATAATTGCTTTCATTACCTTTCTATATTAATTTATTAATGATGTCTATTCCTGTAGTTGGGTACTAGGGCTAATGGAACCTTTACACCTGGGAAAATTTCACCAAAAAATTTCCTCTGCTGTGCTTTCCTGAACCTGCACTAAAGGCTGGTGCCAAAAGCTCCTGCAATTAAGAATCTCTCACGACATTCACGAGCAGAGCACCTCCTAAACATAAATCGCATTCTGACCTGTAAGGCTTTGCTGAGGCTGCCATATTTTGGATTTCCAAAACTTTATGAGGAATATCAGTTCAATTCCACTTAAATATATATGAACCTGTTCCTTTTATACTATATTACAAAATCTTTAGCTTAAGAGCAGGACTGTGAGGTGTGGAGCTGAGCAATATGATTCTGATTTACGTGGTGTAGATCAACCAATCAATGGCAAAAAGCCCTCACATTTCCTTCTACCAGCATTTTCTGTTCACTCTATTTTATCCCCAAGTGTCCTAAAACCACCCTCTGAGGAAAGAATTTGGACTTTGTCCCCTATCTTGTTCTTCCCAGAAAAATATTTCTTCTTCCTATATTTCAGAATTTTGTAGACTACTGTGCAGCAGGAGCCAAGCTGGAGATACTGATCATGTCGTTCGTATTAGTTTGCTGCAAAAGGACTCCTTGTCTCCCTCCTCCTCCCCAAATCCTCTTGAAAAGGGCAAGGGAAGGGTTGGGAAAAAATATTAGGGATGTGTTAATTTGGATTAATCCTTTATTATCCACTATCACCGCTTCACATTAATATAAATCTACTTCTATCTCCTTCCATATATCATACAGGTGGTAAGGTGACAAATTTATGGAACCTGCTTTGGAGCCTATAGCTTAATTAACCCCCTCAAAAAAGAATTACCTCTTCAAAGTCAAGCTGGACAAAAAAACCACCCCTTTATGCAGGTTACAGGTTTTTTTTTTTTTCCTTACAAAGCAAGATCCTCAGCCAGACAGCACCAAAGCATCCAAACGGTAAGCAATTTATTTTTTTATCGGTTTTATTTCACGCAGCCGTGAATAGCCGAGGTATGTTTCCCCTCTGGACTAATAACAGAAGTCAAACCGAGTGAATTCCTAGACAGCCGAATGAGCACAAACCCGACGGGATTAGTTACAGGGGCTCGCTTCCCGGGGCGCAGCAGCAGCGCGTCCCGGCCCCCGCCGAGCCCGGCGCAGCCCCACCGCCCGCTCCGGGGGGAACGCGGGTGCCAGGGGAGCATCCCCGCCCGCGGGCAGCGGAGCCGCGCTCTCCCGGGATGCTGGGGGGGGGGCTTCCCAGTGGGATTCTCCCCCGAGCCGCCGCCTCTCCGCTTTAGCCTGGGTCCGCTTCGTCAGCGGCGGGGGCAGCGGGCTCCGGAGGGGCCGCGGCGGAGAGCGGAGAGGGACGCGCGGGGGGATCGGGGAAGGGATCCAGGAGGGGATGCAGGGTGGGATGTAGGGGGAGATCGGGAAAGGGATGCAGGGTGGGATGCAGGAGGGGATGCAGGAGGGGATGCAGGGTGGGATGCCGGGTGGGATGCTCCGGCGCTGCCGCCACCTCTCAGAGCGGCGGAGGAATCTGCGGGTCCGGCGCTCGCCGCCGTGGCGGGTGCGAGTGCGGCGGAGGGATCGCGGCCCCGCCGTGCGCCCGCCCCCTGCGCGGCGGCGCGGCCCCGCCGATATAGCGCGGCGCGGGAGGCGCGGCCGGCACTTGGCGAGCGGCGCTCCGCGGGTGCGGGGCTGCGCGGGCAGCGGCGGCGGCGCAAGCGGCAGAAGCGGCAGTAGCAGGGTTTGCCTGGGCTGGCCGAGCATCCTCCGACTTGGAACTGTCCACCGGCGAGAGCTCCTGAACATGAGCCTCCTGCTTCTCTACCTGCTCGGATTGCTCCTCAGTAGCGGGCAAGGTAGGAGCGGAGCGCGGCCGCCTTTTTCCTTTTCTTTTTTTTTTTATTTTTTTAATTATTATTCTTGCCTATGCTGTCCACTCGCTCAAAGAAACGGAGAAAAAAAAAATTAAAGCAATGCGTTATCCTGGAACCAAATTAAGAAGGACCTAAAACTTGCTTCATCGCCCACCTTTTTCTTTTTTTTTCGTTTCAGTCTTCAAGAGGTGTCATTTATGAGGAGGAAAAAAAAAAAGCTGGACAGTGCTAAGTTCACTTAGCTGCTTTGTATAGGATTTTGCCTTTTTGTGTTTTTTTTGTGCCCGATAAATGTGTGAGAGAGATGAAGCGATTACACAAAATCTGCCGAACACTGGTCTTTAAAATCCGCGTCTGCCCGCGGGGAAGGCAGTGTGGGCTGCGTTCATAGGAGCAGGGAGAAGTGCCGGCGGTAGAGTCCGTGACAAACCTGACCTGAAGTCTCCCTCTCGGGGTTTCTCCTCTCTGGAAATCCCTTCCCCGCTCGCTGCCGGGACACCGAGCCCCGGCTCGGGGTGGCGCGGAGGGGAGGGCGCTGTCGGGGCCGCGGGGCTGTGCGCGGGTGCGGAGGAGCCCGTGTGCCACGGAATGGCACCGCGGGGTGCGGGGGCAGGTGCGTGCGGGATCGGGGTGCGCCGGGCTGGAGCCTTCCGGCACGCTTCGTCCTTTGCATATGTATTTGCAAATATTTACGTATATATATGTGTGTGTGTATTTATACACATACGTACAGTGCTTCGAGAAACGCGGACTCGGGGGTTGTGGTGCGGCCACTGGGTTTGGTCTGTTTTCTGGGGCTGACATACATACATACATACACACATACATACATATATATATATATATACACACACACACACATGTATATATGTATATATTTAGGTATTTATTTGTTTATTTTTGGATGTCCCCAGCGTAGTTACTTAAGGATTTGTGCTCCTGCAAGAGACTGGGCGGGAAGGGACCCCGGGAGGGGCGCAGCCGCTGGCTGAGGGATAACCACCGCGGTGTTTGGAAACTGTTCGGGCAAGTTCCCGGCGTCCTGCCGGGGCGCTGAGCCGCGCAGGGCTGTCCCTGTCCCCGCTCCCGCTGCTCCCCTGCCCTGTGCGAGGCTACCTTCCCTGCACCTGCGGGGTGGGCGGCGGCCCCGCTTCCCAAGGAGGTTTTAGGGGGAAATAAACCCCACCCAGCCCCAGCGCCCCAGCGGGATGGCAGCGGGGCCGACCCGGGCTGCGCTGCCGCCGCCGGGCGCCAGGGGGCGGCCGAGCTCCATGGCGGCGCCGGGC
>JAWWMS010000001.1:12797670-12821181 GCA_035048045.1 Chlorospingus semifuscus
TGCGGCACTTACGGTGTACCGTGCGGGGCTGGCAGGGCTGGATGTGCCACCCACGGTGTCTTGTGAGGGGCTGGATGTCACCCACGGTGTCCTGTGTGCCACCCACGGTGTCTTGTGAGGGGCTGGATGTCACCCACGGTGTCCTGTCTGTCACCCACGGTGTCCTGTGCCGGGCTGGCAGGGGCTGGATGTGCATCCCACGGTGTCCTGTATGGCACCCACAGTGTCCTGTGCAGGGCTGGATGTGCCACCCACGGTGTCTTGTGTGCCACCCACGGTGTCCTGTGCCGGGCTGGAAAGGGTGGATGTGTCACCCACGATGTCCTGTGCGGGGCTGGCAGGGCTGGATATGTCACCCACGGTGTCCTGTGTGCCACCTACGGTGTCCTGTGCGGGGCTGGCTGGGTTGGATGTGCCACCCATGTTGTCCTCTGGGGGGACAGTGACATTTGTGGCGGGGGTCAGGCATGATGCCTCGGGGTACCAAGAACCGCAGCTGCCAATTCTCCTTCCATGCATCCGTGGCTAAGCCTGGCACCATCCAGGCGGTTTCTTTCGGCCGCAATTAGTAAAAAGAGAGCGCCAGGTGCTCTCAATTTCTGCATGAGAAAATGGTCCTCTGCTTTTGGCACCTCGGGGTGGGCTGGGGAGGTCTCCCGAGGAGCAGATATTCGGGAGCGCTCCGGAGGAGCCTTTTCGGCACTGGGATGGCAGAGGAGGAGATCGGGAACGCTTCCTGCAGGCTTTGCATGGATCCACCTGGTGTAAGGATGGAGACGTGGAATGCGCCTCCTCCTTTAAAGGAGGAAGGGTAGAAAGCGACTTTGTGAAGTGTGATTTCTGCAGCGTGGGAGGATTGCATAGTTTAGGTTTCTTACTATCACGAATGTCAGGAGATAAATAATGGAGTGGAATTACAGATGCTATTAAACCCAGTTTTAAATATTATAGGATATGTGTGGGGGGGGAGGGATGGAAAGAAGAGGAGGAAAGCTGAATAAACCTAATATTGATAGTAAGTTATTTCCCTCAATTTAAAGAAACAGCTTCATTTTATTCTTTTTAATAAAGGAAGGGAATTGCAGTGGCAGAGTACGATTTTTTAAATGACTGTAGAAGTAACAGAAATGTGCAGCCTCAATCCACAGCAGGGCATAGTAAATGGGAATGGGAGAACATCTGCATATGGAAAATACACCCATTTATGTTGCTAGGGAAGAGGCATTTTCTACAGTGGTGTTTGGGGGGGAGTTTATTAGTTTAAATTTTAATGAGCATTATTGAGGGGATTTGTTATACTTTTTTTTTTTTTTGACCCCACATTGAAGTAATCTTGAGAATTTCTTGAAGTGAATCAAATGGTTTGAGAGGCTATTCCAAAAACTCTTGGGGATTTTTTATTTTTTTTTTTTCGAGAATGCAGTGGTGAGGGACACTTACATCATGAAATGAAGATCGTGGTGCTTGTAAGGGTTACTTTTTTGGTCTGTTTTTAAGAAAGGCATTATTATGTGAGTATTAAATGATTATGACTTTTCAGATAGTTTGGATGGCTAAGAAAAAGTCAGTAACTACATTTGGATCATTTGCTTTGGGAATACTGAAACTCCTAGGTTCAGGATTTATATTTTGAAGAATAGTGCTGCAGTAGATTTTATGAAGAATGACTGAAGCCTTTTCTTTGAGAAGTGCTGGTGTTCAAGACTGGAGAGAGGGAACTGTGCTGTATTTGTTCTGTTCCAGAAAATCAGAGCAGTTTGAGAACAAGCAGCAGACAGGCACCCCCTCCCCCAGCCCCTCATGTTAAGAGCTTATGAATGTCATAATTATCTACCAAATAGTCCCTCTCCTAATTTCATCACAAGGGAGGAGTTTAACTGGCAGTGTTATTATGCTCAAACAAAAGGATTTTTTTCCTTAACATTTCAAAGCTGTCCAGACAATTTATCGAGCTTGAATTAGCTTTGCTTTAATAAAAATTGAAACAAAACACACACATGTACCCCCCACCATACCACAAACCAAGAAAGAGCATACTGCACTCTGCAAATCTGCCTTTTAAGATATGTAGTGATAAATAACGTTTCCTTGGTTTTTACCAGTCTCCGGGGACAGTGACTTGAAGTGAGTGAAATGGGCATCTTCCCAAATTGAAAAATCCTGTTTTTTTACCACTCTGCATAATACCCATTCCTTTAGGTTAGCTCTTTTTTTTGTGCTCATCCAGGAGATTCATAGAAATGGGTATGTTGTGCTTCAACTTTCTTCTTTTCACTGCTTTGGTGCAAAGGTTCTTCTTGCATTTTGTGAAGAGTTTCTCTTTACAAGTAATTTAAAGAGGCTGCTTGTTCATAAGGAACTTTCCCCCTGGGGGATGCCAGCATGTGTGTCTTATTCACCAAGAATCTGGAATCCTGCTTCTTTCTGCTTTTTGTGTAGTGAACCCATGGCATTTGGAATTTTTGAAATCACTGATTTTGCTTACTGGATTAAGTGGAGCTACTGTTTTACTCTGATGGCACACTGAAATCTGATGCAGATCCTGAGACTTCAACCAGACATTTTCTACCAATTGATTTGTACAATTGCATTAAGATTAAAACACTGCTGTTATCTTTCCTTCTTGTTTTCACCCTTCTAAAACAAACAAAAATCTGACAAAATCATGTTTGATTTTTCTAGTTTAGGCTACATTCTCCTCTTCAGGTAAATATGGGAATCAAAATACTTGCCTGAAAATAAGCCTGAACTGATGAGGAGTTCTGAAACATTGACTTAGAAATAGGCAGATAAGAAATATGTAGAGAGCTTTATTTCATGGACTCCTATGCAAATGGAATTAGAGATACTTTTATCAGTTGTAGTAACTCTAAATCATGAAACATAGGAATGATAGTCATAGACACAGAGCTTCAAAGTCTTAGAGGTTGAATAGCATAATTTGGACTTTTCCTCTTTCAGCACAACACATTTATTTAGATAACTCATTATCTTTATCTATGGAAATGCTGCTGGATTGTTAAGATGAATTTATGTATTATTTGCCTTTCATGGCCACCTTCTTCAACAAATATTTTGAGAACAAATGCAGTATTTGTTTGCCCTTTCACTGACCTTTTCTTTGAGGCACCTTTCGCAAGTGGTTCATGTTTATCTACTGATTTTCTTTCAATTTACTCCAGTAATCCCACAGCTACATTCAGCACATGCCACTTGATTCCACTGCAATTGAGTCAAGTTAATATGACATTTTGGGAAACATGTTTTAACTTCACTGTAATTTGTGTCTGTGAGTTGAAAATCGATTATTGAAAGAGTAGGATATGAACTTGTCCAGGTAAAGAATCTGGATAATGGCTGGTATTCAGATTTTAAACCAGTTTTCAACTAATTCATGCCAGATGTTTTATTTGTTTGCTTGAGTTGTTGTTGTTTTGGTTTCTCTTGGGTTTTTTTGGTGGGGTGTTTTAGTTTTTGTTTGCTTGTTTTATTTTTTTTTTTAGCATATACATTTGCCTTAAGAAATAAAGGCAGTATAACTGATGTGTGTTCTGAAGTTCTGCAGATCATTTGAATCTCATTTTCAATGTCTCTTGTAATTCAGAAATAGGAGAGACTGGAGGAAAAACTTACTGATAACCTGAGGTATTCAATTCTGGAGGCTTGTTGAAGTCTCATAGACTAGATCCAGGCCTGTTGGTTGCTTGTATCTTAACACCAGTTTTTATTTTGACCTAAGCAATCAATCATGGCCTAATTCTGATGTAGTGTCATGGCTTCCCCCTTGGTGTATCTAACTGCTTCTTTGTTTAGGTATTTGACTAGAATATTCAATTTTTGGTAACTAGTTAAAAACTCAGAATATTTTTTAGTATTAAATAGGGCATTCAGAGTACTACTTACTGATACTTCAAGAATTTGAGGATGTCCAGCTTCAGTGATGTAATTCTGCATTCTTTAACAAAATATTTTTATTGTTTTTGTAGCTCAGTTCCTCTAAAAACTGAATGTGTTTGTATATTTTTTAACTATATCAGGAAACAAAAGACTTAATTTAAGAAAGAATGATACTCTTCAGATGCCTTTTCTTATGCCATAGCATCTTTAATGGGGTGTCTCCAAAAATAAAGGTACCAAGGTTCTTATTTTTATTACATGCCCGAATTTTTGCATTATTTGTTATCTATTGATTGATGATATCATTAATTGGAGAAGACATTTTCTGATTTGCTTTGCTGTAGATGAGCAGAGAACCTACCTTTTAATTTATTGAATAGAAAGAAAGACGAAAAACAGGGAGAGTCATTTATCTGGTTACAGCTCTTTGTGGTGACATATTACAATATTAAAATCCTTGTGTACTGGAAAAGAAATACATGTAAGTGTTAATAAAAGTTATGAAAGAAGAATACAGACATCAACAATGTTAGAAGTCCTTGTGTTCTCAAGACAGCCAAACCTTTGAGTGTCCTGCATTTGAGTGGCTCCATGGAAGCACCAAACCAGAGGCTCATTCTTAGCAGGAATCCATCGATTCCAGTGGCTTCACTGGAGTATGTGGAAGTGTCTCTTGAAATGGCAGGAGGTCACCAACATTTATTTTTGAAATAGCATGAGATAGACAACACTGTCCCTTTATGCTGCTGTTATGATTTAGGAAATTATGATGAACTGAAAATTTCTCTCCTTGCATTTGTGCATTAGCAGCTGGATCCTTAATGAATGCATGGCAGTGAACTGCAAGTCTGATGATCTACTGCAGAATAAGATATTTATAACATAGTGCTTAGATACTAAGATCTGTGAATACTGTCATTTGGGAGGCACTAGAGCAGGATTCACACAGAAGTTGTGGATCCTGTCCCTGGGATTGTTCGAGTCCAGGTTGAGTGGAGCTCTTAGCAAGCTGGTCTAGTGGGAAGTGTCCCTGCCCATGACAGTGGGGTTGGAATGAGATGATCTTTTAAAGGCCCTTCCAATCCAAACCATTCTATGATTGTAGCCAAACTCTGCTAATTTTAGTCATAGGAGACCATCCATTGGCTTAAGTTTGTGTTTGCATGAGAGACAAGAAGGACCAGTTCTTTAAAAGCATTTATTTTGCTGTCTCAAGTGGATTAATCTGGGAAAGAAGGTGACAGTAAAGTGTATCAACTAAAGATTCATTACACAGTTTCTGCCTATTTAAGAACAATGCTGAAAATTTGCAGCCAAACAGCTGCTGAAATGTTTTACCTGCTTCCTGCCTCTTCTGGAAAAGAAAAAATGTGGTTCTTTGGTTTCACCTGCTCTTAAATGTGATGCATAAAGACCATTGCAAAAAGGATGAAGAGAAGAAGTCTTACAGAAACCTATGTGGCAAGCCTGGAGATCTACTAACCAAGGGTGTAATTTGTTACCAGTTTCCATTGTCCAAGCATAATCTTGTCTGAAATATCTAGTTTCTGGATGGATAACATCCAGATAAAATTGGGAAACAGCATGTAGTACTATGGAGGTTTTGTCAGCCTTTTTAGTAGTCCTGCCTATCATTACTGAAATAAATTTCCTCTTAACTAAATAAGTTCCTTCAAGAACTAGCTTTCCATAAAAAGCATAGATCTTTGATATGTTAATTTATGTTCATTTAAGATGTAGTGGCTCTTGGTTAAAAAAAAAAAATTGAGAGGGAAATACAAGTGGCTCATTTTCATTTTGCTGAGTTGAAGTTTTTCTTCTAACAAAATTTATATTGTGACTTTAGAAGGCTGCACTGGTTTTCATTTGGTGTTCTAATTACCTGAGTAGTATTGCTAAACAGTGGACAGAGGTTGATGAATAACCTCATAATTCAGCAATAGTCAAAGCTGTAGCTTATGAATAACTTATAAGGATACAAATGAAACTTTTCTTTTCAAGATGATGTTTCCCATTAGCTAATACTAAACTAATGCTTTGCATTGCAGTTGTAGTCTAAAGTACAATATCAGCTATGATCCAAAATTCATGCTTGGAAAAATTCATACTTCACACAAGAAGTCATTGTCCTGACCCCTTTGCCCAAGAGTTGCCCTTTAGAGCATAGTATGAATTCAGATTAAAAACACTCATTGCCAGCAATTTTCTTGCTACTAAAAGATGTTGCACCAGATTCAGTCAAGCTGCAAGTAATTTCGAACCCATTAACTTTGTAGACCTTTGCACTCAGCTGAATTTGGCTTGCGTGAACTCAGGACCATGGTTAAAATAACAAAGTATTTAACAGAAACATAAAGATGTGATACAGATAGATATAAATAGGAAGGAAGAGGTAATCTTGCCTCTTATTATGAACAGTTTCTTTAACTGATGATAGAATTTTTTTTTGTTATTGTAAGAGGATACATGTAATCAAGGTGCAATTGTATTGTGTTAATATTATGACCTTTTTATTTTCATTGGTGAAAGCAGAATAAACCACAGATCCAGAGTAGTTGATTCATGGGGAAGAGGATAGCAAATGAGAATATATTAAATGTACTGGAGACCAGTTATCTGGAGGATCATAATACAACATTTTTAAAGAAGTTCTTGAACCTACCATACTCATAAACTAATGTGCTTACTGGATCAGAAGAAGATTGATGTGCTCCAGTGACCTCAGCAGAGACTCAAAGCAGGAGTCATAAAGGAACAAGTGAGTACAGAACAGAAAAAGTGTGATACTTCTGTCAGTGCACCTACAATGTTCAGGGATATGTCAGGTTATATCTGTGTGATCTTCCTTAACAATCTTGGCAGATCTTTGTTGCCTGAATTTGTTCCTAAATCTGCCGGTGCTTTGATCTGCTTGGTACAAAGTGTCAACAACTTACACAAGAGATAAAGAAGTCTGAAAAAATAATGTTCAGCCCTTTAATTGTGGTGCTGTAAGTAGTGGAGTCATACCAGTTCCTTACTTGACTCTTCTGTGGCATTTGAAATTGCACATAACAGATAAGCTGCCAATCTCCTATGTGATGGACTCAGAACTAGGTGTTATATTCATGGGCTTTACAGTGAATTACATTTTTTATTTTTTGGTTAGTAGTCAGATCCCTAATTTCTTTTAAGCATTTTATTTTCCTACCCTTTTGGTAATAGCTATTTTAATTTAAAAAATAGTAATGTGAATTACTTGAATTTTAAGCTGATCTGTATCAGGCCAATTTTAAAAAAGCTTTCTTGTTTGTGAGTATCTCTTTTGCACTATAGTCAGTGCTGCAACTTGTGCCTTACAAGGAGGTGAGGGCTAAAACTGGTCTAGCAGTAATCCTGGTGAAATAAATGATGAGAGAGATTTGATTTATAGAAAGATGATTCCCAGGATGAGCATATGGAAAGAGCAGAGATACTCTAAAACCAAGCTTGATACATGAGTAAATGGATATAGGATGATTAAAAAAATAAACAAAAAATCCCCCAAAACCAACCCTTCCGGATGAAAATTAGTTTCTGACCAAAATAGCAGTGACTCTGTAGCATATGAACAGGAGGGAAGTGTTGTTGCTCTTAAGATGGGTCAGAATCACAGAATGTCCTAAGTTAGAAGGAACCCACTATGATCACGGTATCTGACTCCCAGCCCTGTGCAGGAGACCCCAGCAATCCCACCATGTGCCACAGACATTGTCCAAATGCTCCTTGAGCTCTGTCAGCCTTGGTGCTGTGGTCACTTCCCTGGGGAGCCTGTTGCAGTGCCCAATCACCATCTGTGTGAGGAACATTTTCCTGATACCCAACCTAAACCTCCCCTGACACAGGTTCAGGCCATTCCCTTGGGTCCTGTCACTGTCACCACAGAGATCAGTGCCTGCCCCTCATGAGCAAATTGTAACTGCACTGGGGTGTCCTCTCAGCCTCCTCTGCTCCAGGCTGAACAAGCCAAGTGCCCTCAGATGCTCCTCATATGGTTCCCCTCCAGACCCTTCATTATCCTCATTGCTCTCTATTGGATGTTCTCTGATATAATTCCAATACTGAGGTAGCCAAAACAGCATACAGCACTTAAAGTGAGGCTGCTCCAGTTCTTACAAAGTGCAGCCTTAAATTCTTTGAATTTTTAATTTTTTATTTTATTTTAGCAATAATAGAGAATTGCAAAGACAACATTGCGCAACATTTAAATCTGGTTTTTGCTAATCACCTGAATTATCTGGTATGAGGGATCTTTATTTTGCAACAGAATCTTTGGTTTTTCTGCTTTCTGTTTGTTTTTTTATTCCTGAATGCCAATTTTGTAAATCTTGTCTTATTCATCTTGGAATTTAGGATGAATTATATCCAGTTGGGCATTGCTGTCTGTCATAAATAATGCACCCATTCACGTGCTCCTGTGCTTTCTCTGTTGGGGAACAATATCCAAATTTAGAGTTAAGCAAAAGCTAATGCTGACTTTTCCCAGTGGAGACTGTCTGTAGTGTGATATGAATGCCACATCTCCAGACTTTTATTTTCTTTTATTTTAAGAAAACTGTGTTATGTGAGATGAGTTCTGCTAACAGAACTGTGCACACCCTGCAGCCACGGAACTCCCACTGGAGTCAAGTGTTTCAGGGGTTGTACTGATTGCACTTTTCAGGGTCTGATTGAAGCTTTCAGGAGTCGTATAAATTCCATATGAGTACGTGGGAATTTTGATTCAGTGAAGAATAGAAAAATCAAGCTCTAACTTTGTGTGTTTAAGTAGTGGGCATGTTTATAAGTAGTGCTGAAAAAGTGTGGGCTAATCAAAGAGCATAGAAGAACTGGAAGATAAAGGGGTGTTCTGATGTGCCAGATTCTATTCAAGAGATAAAGTGCAAGACACAAAAAGGATATTTTTCTCTGTGCTTTTTAATAATAAATCCAAAGATGCATTATAAATATTGTAAGCTGCTGATTTCATTGTGTCCCTCTGGGAATATGTGGAAAAAAATTGCAAATAATCATCGTGGTCACTTAGCTGTAGCCCAGGCTATAACTGTGTTGGGAAGTTTAGCATTCAGTGTGAAAATCCATCACTAAATTCATCACTCGGTTTTGCTTTATTTTTTGAGAGTTTTGATTTACTTGTTTGTTTTGATCTGTGGCTTTGTGACACTGGTCAAAATTGTTCTTTGGGCTTTCAGTATTCAGGTCATGCCTGCAGGTCTGTAAGTGCCACTGTCTGAGCCATCAGATGTTCCAGGGACTTGTGCCAGTTTATGGCAATTCCACACATTGGGTTCAACAGCTTTTAGCATTTATTCAAAATAATCCTTTCCAGCACCTGTGCACTGCTTTGCTGTGAATTAGAATTCTGTCTTTGGATTATACAGTCTGTGTCTGTAAAATTTATGTTGCTGGGTTTGTGAGCTCTCTCAGAGGTGGTGTTTTCTGTACAGTGCTGCTGAATTTATGGTAGACTTATTCTGATTTTACCATTCTTGGAAGAAAATTTAGAGAATTCTGTTTACTGTCACGATAGTGATTTTCAATTCTCTGAGTGCATGGCCTTTGTATGTGCTGCTAATTTTAAAAATAATTTTGATCTTACATTCAAATTTCTATATCATTTGCAAAGAGTAGTTTAAATCAAAGGATTCTTATCTGTGTTCTAAATTCTCAGGCATCACCTATGTGTAGCCCTTTGTACCACACTCTGACAGCCTTTTATTATTTTTTTTGTGTAGTCCTAGGTACATGAATGAACACTTTATCTGCTGCATAAAAGAGCAGATATGGCTGGGGAAACTACTAAATAAAGAGTGAAAATGGTGATGAAAGGAAAGAGACCTCTCTGTGAATCACGTATTTTGCATTTTTAGTTACATGTGATCTGATTTAGGAAAAAACCAAACAAGCACAACTAAGCAATCCCAGAAAGCATCCTTTTCCAGGGAAAAGCCCTTCTGCTGTTAGATGGAGTTCTGATTTCTGTTCCTCTGTGCTCATTTTAAAACAGGACAGATAACTGTAGCCAGTGAGTCTACCAGAAAATTAAAAGACTTTATCATCATGTAAATATTATAAAAGCTATTCTATGGAAATATGGTGTTATTAGTGACTGTTGCTATTGCTTTGTTGCACGTTAACTATGTCTGTGACTATTTTCCAGACTGTGATGCTCACTCAGGAGTGTTCTCTAAGGTTTTTAGATGCTATTAGTCTTTACACATGTAAGTCAATACAAGGTAGTGCTGCAGAAAAAAACATTTCTGTTCATGACTGTCAACTCTTTTTCTTGTGACCTGCAGATATTAAATAAGCAACATCCCTATATCCCTATCTGTCTTTCTGTATAAAATCTTGTTTCTGAAATGATGGTCTGTTTTTACCTATAAAAATGACTGAATTATCTAATTATTTTTATGAATGTTTGATCAAAGAAAAACCAGTGTTGTAACAGGGGGGAGATGGGAAACTCAAGCAGTATGGAAGGAGGAACCTGAGTGTTTGTTCTCCTCCAACAAGAGATGTTTCTTGGTCAGTGGTGGAGATTGTCTGGGTTCTTTTTTTTTGTTTGTCTGGATGTTTTGTTGGGGTTTTTTTTATGTGTTATTTTACTGTTTTATTGTTTTATTTTTAAATGATAGGGCTGCTAAAACAAAGCATTTGGTTTTCATAGTCCAGAGGTGTTTTTATAAAATCGTAGGATTTTTAAGGTTGTCAAAGACCTTTAAGTTTATCAACCATCAACCCAGATTCACCACCATGTTCACTGCTAAAACCTGTCCTCTGTCATACTCACACAATTTTGAATGTTTCCAGAGATGGTGGCTCCACCACTTTCCTGGGAAGTCTGTTTCAGTGCTTTACTACCCTTTCCATGATTTTCTTTTTTTCCTAATGAAAGCATTACACGAATGAAGTCCCACATAGCACTCATAAGACTGAAAGAGAATACCTCCTCTTAAAATTGTGTTACCTGATGTTTTTCTGAAATTTGGTCCTAAAAATAGCTGCACGTGTCTATGACAAAGAATTACTAAACCAGCAGAAATTAGAATATCAGCTTTTCTAAGCAGCTATTAGGAAAAAAACTGCACAGTGAAGCAAAAGCTACTTTTCACAGTAAACACTTCTATACAAAAAAAATCGTATTGCCAGTCTGAGTTCAATTGTTCATTAAATACCTTTGTGGAAAGCTTAATTCCAACCTAAATAAATATTTGCTTGTTTTGACTGGGTTTTGGCTTTTTTGTTGGAATGGGGGTTTATGGGTGTTTTTGAGTGGTTTTTCATTATTTTTCCTTTACATTATGAAAATACTTTTCCTACAGTCTTACAAGAATTAAAATATGAATGAAGTCATGTCCCTGTGGATATTTTCTTTCTTAATTGATGTTAAATTAAGCATAAAGAAACTTTGAGAAAAGTCAGAGTCCATCGTGAATCCAGAATTGAACTGGCTATTTTGATTTCATTTCAATGCAGTAACAGTCATCCTGCTTTTATTTTATTACGTGATACAGAGTCCAAACTGACATGAAAAGATGCGCTGATTGTCAACTGGTTTCACTGTTGTTCTTTGGTGCTATGCGTTTTGATTCTCAAATGGGCCAAAGCTGAGGCTGAAATGTTTGATGGGCTTGATTTAGCATTTTTTTAGAATCCTGAGGAGTACCTCAGAAATCTTTATTTACATCTGCAGATTAATGAGGGGAATGCTCAGTGGTTCTTTTTAAGAAATCAGGGAATCAAAATAGAAATGTGCTTTTTGGTGGGAAAATACATTGCTGGGGAGGAGGGGGTAAGGAGAGGAATACAAACAAAATAACTCAGCACAAAGCAAAAAAACACCCTAATGTGGGTGAAAACAACCTGTAAGGCATGTGTTTAAAGGTTTATGGTCACCTCTCACTATTCTGACACTGCATCAGAAATTACTTTTTTGTGGTTTTGAAATAAGAACTGTGAGCATGTATCTCTTTGAAAAACTAAATAGAATAACCAAACTGTTTTACTTCCATGGCCATCAAGGCTATTTTGGTGTTTTAAGCTGGTTGTGAATGCTGGACTGGTAACACTTCAGGTGCATGAAATTGGGTGAGAAAGATGCTTCCAGTTCAGAGCCTGACCAAGCTTTTTTCTTCTTTCCTGCAAGATCCATTTATTAAAATTGCCAGACTGAATATCTGTAGTTGTGGTTTTATGTCTTTTGGGAGTGAAGGTGGACCTGATTTTGTCTTCCTGAGTTTTGTTTCCATTTAAACACAGGTGCCTTGGCCTTACACAGCTGCCTTTCTATGATCCACAAACACATTGAAATACAAATACCAAATTAATTACTGATAATATTCAAATTAGAATATTATCAGTAATTAATTTCAAATATAGAAATAGCTAAATCAGTCTGTGTATTTAATCAATGTTCTAAAAAGGCAATATTGTTACTTAGGCAGGTGTTTTGAGCAAGCAGTGTACAGGGTACCAAATCCTGGGGCAACCCTGTGTAGTTTCTTTAATCCCACAGTAGAAATGGGGAGGCCTCTGGAATGCAGATTGGAATGCACATTCCCTGATCCCTTAAAACTGAGAGAACAGAGTAATTAGAGGGGCAAAATTTATGTGTCCCCTTCACTGTTTGTACACACAAGAGGTTATCTATTGCTGTAAATTGAATTGGCTGTATAAACAGCAGCATAATTTATTTAGAGTTAGGTCTAAAAGGCTTGGAAAAGACCAGTGGAAGAACAAGAAGGGGATTGTAAAGAGAAGAGAGGTACAGAGAATGCAGCTGTACTTTTGTTCAAGTAACTGATGTAGCTCGTATATATTGACGTATTTCATTACAGTGGAATTTCTTTGTGCTTTAACCATTGACAATGTAGAGAGCAGGAGACCCAAAAGTTCTAATCCTATATGAAAATGCATATTTACATCTTAAAGCAATGATATTTCATAAATTTACAAAATCAATCACCACCTCCTTCTGCTGATCTATGAATATTCATCCTTGCACTTCTTCCCCAGACGACTTGGAAAAATGACGATGTGCCTTTGAAATGGAGATCTATAGTTTTTTTCTTCAAAGTCAATGACATAACTTCTATATAACTATTCTGGATTCTGTTCAGTGTGCACTCAGTTACTGAAAGGAATGTTTTGGGCAGCTGCCTTGCTTGGAGCTGTGGCAATGGCATGAGAGGCACACACACGTGCCCCTGCACTGCTTCTGCAGAGCTCTGGGATGCATTGATCCCCTTGCTCCCCTCCTGGCTTCTGCAGGGTTAAAACAAGACCACATTTCTCTCTTTCTCTAGGGATTACTCAGATGAAGAAAAGTATAATTTACACTAACACAAGATAAATTATGATTAAAATTGGTAGCATGTATCACTGGAGTAACTCAACAGAAAGGGCAACTGGCTCGGAAATACAAGGACTTCTGTGTGTGCGTATAGAATAGTTTTAATTTCTCTATTCAGTTGGATCTTTATTAAATATTTTTTAGTGTTTAATTAGTTTAATTAGCATTTAAATATTTCTTGAAAATGATGGGAGTATCTTAGCAACATGTATCCCCTTTTTCACTTTAAGGAAAATGTGGGGGCTTTATGTTTAAATAGGCTCCTTGAGAAGAACAGTTATAGTTTTATTAGAGGCTAGTTTGTTGTATGTAATATGTTCTTTGATTTTTTAATCTTGATTGTTGGTTTGAACAGACCAAATCTGTCACTTTGGTAAACAAGATGTTTTATTTAATCTGCAGCCTTCTGAAAGAGGGACCTTTTTGAGTGCAAAGTTCGTTGTCATGTTGCTGGTGCGTGTTTCTGACCAGAATGCAAAGTAGCCTGAATCCATACATTCTTTTTTTCCTGTACTGGGACAGCTGCCAAATCTATGTCAGCAATTAACTTCTGAATGTGTCAGCTGTAAGAAATACAGTTCATTGTTCCTTGACTAGTTAACAGCTAGTTTAAAGGCAGGAACAGCCTCAAATGAAAGGGAAGTACTGTGCATTTTGTATCTAAAATGCTCAGGCTCTTAAAAAAAAGAAAATTAAAACTAGTTTTAGGAGAGATTTTTAGGAATTTAAAAGTACTTAGTTGATTCTTCAAGTCAAAATATGCCAGATAACTTCATTATCCAGTTATCTGATGAAATTATGGTCAGTTACAGGTAATTTTCAATAAAGGGTTATATCTTTCAATATCTGAGCTTGTTTCTCTCATGTGTAAATCAAAACATCAACAGCCCTTTTCCTCCCTCCCTTTTCCCTGCCCAGCCCAAAATAAATCCTCCAAGAAGTCTCTCTAACAAGAACTGTTAGAATAATATTTGAGATAACAGTTGGAAAAAAAGATGGGGAAAAAAAAATTAAAAAAATTTTTCAGAGAACCTGACACTGTGAGGATTATCTAAAATGAAGTGCAAAATCAGTTTAGAGGAGTGCAATAATACTCTTCCTCCTCACACACATGGATGTTCTTATTATTAATGTTTGGGATTTCTTAAGTTTACAGGCTGTTTGCACAAAGTTACAATAATAATAACGTAATATTCATGTTTAGCCTATATTATTTTTGATAATTTTTCCTCTGCAAGTGAAATGTGAATGGTTTGCTGTGAATCTTTAAAAGCCACTATGTCTTTAATAAGTTCTTTAAGCTTCATGTAGATCTGTTCTTTTCCCAATTTTAAATCAGTAATCCCACCATAAGTGTTTTGCTATTTAAATTGCAAATTTACATATGACATTTTTTGCTTTAATTTTCTTTTAAAGGTGTGGTTTTGTGTATTCTGTCTTGTTGAGCTCAGCATGAAGATACCGGTAGTAAATGAAGACAAAAGGGGTGGTTGTAACTAACAGGTGTCATAGTCAATTTCTTGCATAAGGGGGCAGATTCAGTTTTTTTCTTACAGTGGTGGCAGGTGAATAAGCTTTGCTGAGATGCAAAATTATTTCATTGTACTAGTTAATTTGAGCACTGTTATTTTTAAATTACAACAAGTGAAAGGTTTGGATGTCCTATGAGGCAGAGCAGAGAAGATGAAACCATGCAACGACATATCAGTAATTTACCAACAGGAGGAAATCTATACTGTTACACATCTATAAAAACCCAGCCCAACAAAAACACCCTCTGGAAAACACAAATTGGGTTCATACTGAACAGGGGGTTTGATTAAGTGGTTGGCAGCAAGCTCGACTGCTAGGTGAATTTTTAAATACAAGGAGAGTTGTGGAAGAGTTTACCATTTCTTCAGTTCTGTAAAATAAGTCATGTATTGTGAGAGAGTGAAGTAGGGAGGGAAATAGCTAGGAATTCTAGACTTTCCATACATATCTGTGGAATGAAATGTTACCTCCCAACACCTTCCAGTGATGCAGCCTATGCAGAGAGGATGAATTGTGCAGATTGTGAATCCCAGAGCCCCAGCACTCGTTCCTCCTGCTCTGTGCCACCCCCACACCCATCCCCATGATTTCCTTCTTACACAGGAGTGCTGTTTCATTTCAAAGGACTTCAGGCAGTGCTTCCCTCTATGCAAGGGTCGGAATGTTTTATCTTTATAATGCATAATTGTCTGTATCTGCAGAACAGCGGTTGTGACTCACTGGCAGGATTTGCTTGTCTGTCCTTAACTTAGCGTGCATGGCAGGAAACAGGAGTGGCACTGTCTCTCTCCCTCCACCCCTTCCTTTCTCTTCTCCTTCTCCCTTCTGTTGGGAGCCTGTAGGCCTTAGGATAAAAAGCCAATTTCAGATACCTAAATTGAAAAAAAAATCTAGTAATTCCTATTTGACATGCAAACCATCTTTAACTCAAGTTATACGCTTACAGCTCAGATCATTCTGAAATCTCAACCATTCCCACCATAATTTCCTGCTCTTACTTTTAGTAACACTTCTTGAGCTTGCTGGTGATGATAGAACACACTCTGAGTTTATCCTGTGCATTCTGGGATCCAAGATCTTTTAAATTCATTATCGTAATGCCAAGGTTCTGTAAGGAGTGGAAGGAGATATTAAAAAGGGCCAGGAAAAACTGATGGTAAGGGGTAATGAGAGGAAGATTTTTGAATTTTAAGTTGAAGCCAAAATGAATGAGCAAGTAATTTCCATCCCATAATCTTAAATGAAACTGAGGATTCACCAGAAAGTTCTATATTTCTGTTTAAAAGATGTCTGGCCAGTTCAGGTTTGCTGCTCTTGCACAAGTAGTGTGTGAGGCGCTGTGTGTAAATATAGCCTATAGTCTCATATATCTGAAAAATATGATTTTATTTAGTTGCAACATTTTCCCATATTTCAATGAAGTCTGTTCTTTTAATATTGTTTTAATTTTTAGGAATGTGTTCATGCAAGATAAGAAAGTGTATCAGGACATGTGAGCAAATTGATTTGTTTACTCAGGAGTGGGGAGGGATATATTTGACCTCTTTAACTGTTCAAGAGTGGCAAGTGGAAGGAAAGAGAATTATTCTCTCATTCAAGTATATGCTTGGTGAAGGAAAAAAAAATGAGTTTGAGCTGACTAAACATCTTTAGTCTGAAAATGTAATCATTTCGTCCATAAGAGTGGAGAAAATTGGAACAGAAAATATTCAAAAATACTTCAAAAAATTTGTATCAAATTAAGTAATTTTAAAGGAGAGGGTAAATGGATTTGAGGGTGATGTGGTAATGCTGTGCCTACAGAAGGACACTAGGATCTCTAACTTAATAAAAAACCGCAGGCAAACAGCACTTTTGGGCTAATTTTAGGAATTAAATCTTGAATTTTTTTCTTTAAGTCTCTATTTGGTAAAATTAAAAGTACATTGAAATTAATTGTTTATACTTAATCCATTCTAAAAATTAACATCTGTTCAGGAAATTTTCTAGAATTTCATGTTTGTAAAATCTGTGCAAAGATTAATCATGCAATGAGATTCATCTGAGTTTTCACATATTTCATGTTCTTATTATGGATTAGTGATAATTAAGTCCAAAATTTGAGATGAAAAATAGGTAGCATTTCACAAGTGCTATGAAATATGACTGTAGAGTCCACTCCTGTTCACCAAAATAAATGGTTTCTAAATGCTTTGACTTCACAAAATAAGTGAGAATTCTCAAACAGTGGAAAAAAGTAGGCATTATGGCCATTAGAAAAACAGAAGCATTACATTTTTTGTGGAACTGACACAAACTATTCTGGATATGTTTAAAGAAGGATCTGGTATTTAGAGAAATCATAGCCAAGTAAATTTTGCCAATCTGTTACTGAAAACATTAAATGATCAGCGTTTGTACTCTCTGTAGAGAAGACCTTAAAAAGTGACTCATCTTGAGGAGAAGAATTTTAATTGTGACTTTTGTATGTTTTTAAATAATTAATGATAAGACAAATTTCTGCCTTTTTCCTATGGTTATGTCATTAATTTCTTAAATGTAGCTGCTTTTTCTGGCCTTTCCAGGCAGCAAAAAAGGCTGGATACCCATAAGAGAGGCAAATGTTCTCCTAAATGTTCTCTATTTATGGTTTCAGTCAATGTTGTAGAAGCAACTTTGCCTAAGAAATAAAGAGAATCATAGTGCCAGCAAATAACTTACATTCAATATGTCAAAGTCTAGTTCCATTTATTCCTTGGAAAGAAAGGACAAATGGAAAGAGTCTGTAATGTTTCATACCCTCTCTTATGAAACAGCAGTATCTCTGGCAGGATAGACTTCCAAACTTTGTAACATAAGGTTATTTTTTTTTTTTATTTGTAGATATTCTGCCATGTAAATCAAAGTTGCTTAGGTCTTAGTTTAAAATGATATCACTGTCATTAAGGTTTTAAGATTTACCACAAAAAAACCCCCAAAATACAATATTGTTCACATTTTTTGAATTGGATACATCTGATGCATATCAGTGTAATCAATGCAAGAAAGAAATTTATGCCACTACTAATTTTCAATTCCTATTATTTGAAAGTATATCAAACTAACCTTGTATGTGTTAAAGTGCATGTTTTATTTGTAGTTATAGTTTGGAGAAGACAATGTTTTCCAGTCATTTATTCCCAGTTCTGTTAAATCCTGTTTACCACCTAATAATATGTGTTTTCTTTGATCACAAATCTTGGACCCTTGTATTCTATCAGAAAACATGCGTGACACTTCGTGAGGTACAGAAGCTCACACAGGTTTAGAAGATAGAGGAAGATAATTTCTTCCTGCTTCCATGTAGCTGCTCTTGCAACTTTCTATGCTTATTATTCTAGTATTTAATGCAGCCTGATTTTTCTCCACTTTTTGGAAACACCTGGTTTCTATTTCTGGTCTATGTTGAAATGCTCTTCCAGTCTCATATTAAATCATTAAATGACATCATAGCTCCAATTTATTATGTCTTTAGTTGATGCATCTCATCAATGATTCCATATTAGAAGTCAATCTTTAGCTTTGTGCAAAACACCAACCACAGGATTTCCACCTGTATTCCCTAAATAGGTTTGACTAAATGCATTTCAGTGAGAGGCTTGTAATTTGGAAATAAATTACATTTACAATTACAATTTTCTTTCAAAAACACCTCTGAAACAATCTTCACTTTGCTACTTTATTCTTCATTTTACGACATATCTTGTGTCAGAGGAATATAAATGAATCAACTTAAAATACTTGTGCTGTGATTTTTTTTCTTTGCTTGCAATGTCTTAATTCTGTGTAACAAAGTATAATTAAAAAGACTTCATATATCTCAGGGTATCAATGTGTTTTATACTTTGCTGTCTAACTAGAGAGGAAATTCTATGTCACAAATTAAGACAAACAGGATACTCTCAAATACATACTATGAAAAATTATTTAATATTTTAAAGCAGGGTTTTCTAAGGCAATTGCATATGAAGATAACATTATTATTTTTTTAAGTACTGAAGAACTAAACCAAATCAAAAGTTTAGTGAAGAATAGGGAAGGATATTCTAGATCTAAAGCAATGAATGCCTACTTTTAGGTTTTGTGTAAATATGTGAAAAGTAAAGTAGGTCCCCAGACAGACACATAAAATTAACAGGCCTTTTTCCCAGGGGAAGACAACTCCATCTTTGCCTTGCAGTGTAATTTGTAGTAAAGCTAAATTGGAGGCTTGGTTCTTGCAATTTTGTTTTGACATGCAGCCAATTATGAACCTCTCCACCAACCTAGCTCTGTATAATCTCCCTGATTGCAAATCTCCTGGTGTCTGCCCTTGGGAGGGAGTGAAGTTTACATGCCAGACGTGGTTCAAGTGCTGCAGTGTCCCTGGCTGGAGACAGCCCCAGGGTCAAGCCATGGATGATACAGTGATTCCTTGTTCTCAGCCTTCCTTTCTCCATTATCTGCATCCAGCAAGGACTTCAGGGTGAAAGAATGCTTGTTCCTCCTGTTATCTAAAGCTGGGTGCTGCTTATGAGGGGATTGCACTGCTAGTGTAGAACATGAACAGGGAGGGATGGCTCTACTGCATCATCCAAATATTGTAGTTTGCTTATAAGTGTTATGTAAAGCTGTTTGTATTTCCTTTTAAATACATATTGCATCGTGAAGAAACACAGTGCAGTGGCATGACAGTCCCTAAAGAAAATAATATGCTGTTCCCATAATCTATCTCTGTGAGGAGAGCATCCATGTATGGTCTTTGGCAGTCAGATTTTTTACTGCTATCACTTAAAACGTACATTTGTCTGCTATCTGTTGGATATATTTAAGAAGCAGCAGTTCTGTGTAACTGATTTCCTGACCCAATTGCCTCAAATTGCTTTGTCTTTTGTTTGTTTTAAGCAGTTATTCATGTGCACACACTGGTGAAAGAGTGTAGCACTGCAGGATTGTATTTGAACTGCTTCTCTGGTTAGATGACTGCTGCTGAGCCTTTTTAATGAACTTCTGTATGAATTTCTGAGTTTTTGAAGGTCAAATCTCTGGGGATTTATCAGAATATTTTTTATCAAGTTTTGGCCTCTCTGTATGTTAATGTTAGTGGTAGATACAAAGTATATGTCCCAGTTCTTTAGTTAATTCAGATTTTTTTTCCACCTTGATTGGTTAAGTTACACTAACAATTTCATGTTATGAAGTTCCTCCCACTGTCTCTGTACATAAATAGGTTTCTTATTAAATTATCTCCACCTGGTGGCAGCATGTCATAGCCTGCAAGCAAGTAACAAGCTGAACTGCAGCAGTTTTTAATTTAACAGAAACATAACATCAAAGCTAGTTAAATCAGATGAGTCATTTATTGCTTAAAAAACCCTGTAAATATGCATGAAATATTTTATAGCTGGATGTGGTGTCTCGTATGTAATTGGATCTCTAACTGATAAGTATCCCATGCCTTCAAAATGCAAGTTGATTGCCATGAGTTCTGTTGGCACAATTGTATTAATGTCCGCATTGCTTCCCTTTGGAAGAACAATGCAGGTATTTTTGTGGGGAAAGCCAACATTCAAGAGTGTTTAGCATATCTATTCTGCTTATTCTTGTAGTCATAAAATATGGATTAGGCTGTGCAGCGTTTGCATAATGTGTTTTCTTGGAGCATGTTTTTGTAGTCTGTTGCAAAGAAATGCTCTTTGCTGAAGTGCTGAATTGCCAGTTTTCCTCAGAGTGAAGAAAGGAAACATTTTCAGAACAATAAGTGCAGTATCAACAGTATCTTATGAAAAAACTAGAGGTAAGTTCTCAAAAATGGTTTTTATTGTCACAGTTGTCCAAAGAAGGTTTACATGTAAAACACCCTGCAAGCAATTCCATATGCCTTTGAAAAAATCCTATCTATGATTAAGATTTTTACAGAAAAACACAATTACTTGTTCATCCACAACTGAGTGGCCTTTTATGTTTTACAGATAAGGTCATCTCTTAAATGTTACACATTTACTTCTCCTTCTTACATTTCAAGAGTATGCCAGAGTGTTTCTGAGGGTTCACTTGAAAGAAAATTAGAGATTGTGTGTTTTCAAAAAAATTCTCTAATGTAAGAAAGATACAGCATGCCTGGATGGTGGAAGGTGATTTGATCAGCTTTAATCTTGTATGAAATATGCTTTTAACATCAGGGGAGATTTTTAGGCAGTGGTCATGTCTATTTTCTGAAAATATCAGATTAAGGGTAAAAAATAAAAAATAGCAAACATGGGCTTAGTTACTAGAGCCTGAAACTACAATGATGATTAATATTTACTTTGATATTTTTTTCCCTAACTAAAAAATATGTCATAATGTTAAAACAATTCAGTAAGAGCCAATTAACAGTTGACAATTTGTAATAAGTCATGTGGTTTTGATTTAGACCTTATAAATGTATTTGTTTATCTGTAGAGTCATTTGACATCTGTTATAGTAACATACTTTGAATCAAATGCCCCAATTTTTTTAATTTAAAGGAGTGTTTTAAATAGACCTCTGGGCTTCTTTGAAAAGGAAAGGTTAGCCTTTTTATTGATGAGTTTAAATTTAATATATTACTTGGTTGAACAGTGTAATTATTTTTGTATCATTATTTACAACATATACTGGCTTATGGTGAATTTTTTAGTGGTTCAAACACAACTATAAAAAATTATATTATAAAGCTTGAGAACCTTCCATGGTAAAGCTGAAAGCTGGTTTGTTTTTGGCTGCTCTTTTTCTTTGACTGGGTTTTTTTAAGAGGAAAATTAAAAAGCAAGGACTAGGCCAACACCAAATGAAAGGAAGTTTGTAGCCTGGGTTTTGCCACAGATCTGTTCTCAGATCTTTACTGGTATGTGATTGTATGTGGGCTTTTTTCATAAGACTATATAATTCTTCCAGGTGAGAACTAGAGAATTTACCTCTGCTAAAGTCCCCTTAGGCTTAATGGGCCACAGAAATTGTTATCTATGAGTACTAAATAGAAGAAACAAGGGGCACAAGAAGTTAATGAGTCACTTCTGTTCACTGAGTCTTAAAATTCTTCAAAGTCTTAAAAAGGCTGTGCTCACCTTGTTTTTCTGTTGTGTGAGATGCAGAAAATAAGAATTCAGGGGAAGAAGGAGAAGGCATTTCAACCAAGCAAATTACATTTACATAGCTGAGCAATCAGTCTCTCTTATAAGCCATAAATATGGGAATATTACATTGATTTGTCATACTGCATTAATCTAATAAAATTGGCTGAGGCAAAGTTTCTATTAGGGTTTTTTTCTTTATACATGGAGGTTTGGTGTGGAAACAAGATTCCATCTTTCTTTGATCCATCAAAGAGTTTCAAGGCTGAAAATATATTTCTGAATTTAATAGCAAATTTCTAGTTATTACTTAAGAGCTATGAAACTAAAATTCACCTAAAAAAGAGATTAGATGCTAATTTAATCATTTTTCTTGTTTCATTTTTTAGTATATTTCGCCCTGCAGCTGTTCAGCTGACCGGCTCTGATGAGCTCAGGTAGTATAAGCTGCAGGGTAACTAATATGAAAAAAAAATATCATTAAAGAAAGTGAAATTTAAGCAGTAAAGAATTTCTTGCTTTACTGATTGTAATTTTTTAATTATAAAAAATATATTACTACTGTTAGCTTTTTCAATCTTATAATACGGATAAAATGAGAAAACATTGAATGTTTGGGGGAAGGTCTAATCTACCTTACAGAACTCTAGCTGGAAATTTTGACCAGGTACTAAAATGGTTTCACACTGCTTCTGAGAGATTCAGACCACAAGCTGCTGATTTTGTCTCAGGAGATTATGCCATTTATAGGTTGGATGATTTTTGGTGTCCTTCTAGGAAAGCAGGAAAGCTTCTCCCATTGCTTCTGTGCTTCACCTTGGGCTGAAGGGACACAGTCCAGTGGAGCTGCCTCCTCTCTTTGTGCATTAGCAGGAATAAGGACCCAGGAGTAGCGAAGTGTGAACCCAGGAGTAGGGAAGTGTTGGGGAAAAGAGGGTGTCAAGCCCCTCTCTGATAAGAGCTGTGCCTGTTTAGATGCTCTTGGAAATTTTATCCCCATGCCTTTTCTTTAACCAGACACAAAGGGTGTAGTTTAGATGGCATTGTAACCCTTCAGTGTGTCTAGCAAGCACAAATGTTTTGGTAGGTGTTTGAACTGGCATAGGTGATGTCCAGATGTGAGGGAGAGGAGAATCATTCAAAATGATCTGGAAAAATGAGAAGAGGGTTACATACCTGAGGTATTTTAGAGGAATGGGATAATGTGATAAGCAGAACATGCATTTCAGAGTGGGCAGCTCACCCTATTGATTAGGCTGGACTTTGGTGCCTGCCAGGTTTTGCAGCTTGGCCTGATGGGCACAGGCTGTGTGTGGTTCTCAGGATCTCCAGCTGGTCAGAGTGACCCTGAGATATGTAAAAGTCTCTTCTCTCAGCCCGGTGCTCGAAGGAGGAGTCAGAGCTCTTCATTTCCCAGTCTCAAGGTTGTTTATTGTTCCTTATCTAGAAATGTTTTTCTCCAGTCCAGCCGAGGTCTGCTCAGCAAGACAGTCAGAGGCACTCTGCCTGCCTCCAGGGTGGTGTTAGCTTTTTATACTAGAAACTACATGTACAATGTTTACAATTACTTTCCAATACCTATCACCTATGTTAGACAGTGAGCTTCTACTCTAAACC
>JAWWMS010000001.1:12821281-12852783 GCA_035048045.1 Chlorospingus semifuscus
CAATGCCAATTGGTGGTGATAAAATGCATGTAAAATCTTAGAAAAAATTGGAGAAAGGTATTATAGAATCAAAGAGCGTTCAAGTTAGAAGGGACCACAGTGGGTCATCTGGTTCCACCTCCCTGCTGAAGCAGGGTCATCCCAGAGCACATGGCGCAGGGTTGTATCCAGACGGTTGTGGAATGTCTCCGGTGAGGGAGACTCCACACCCTCTCTGTGTCATCTGTTCCAGTGCTCAGTCACTGCACAATAAAAAAGTTCTTTCTCATGTTCAGCTGGAACTTCCGGTTCATTGAGTTGTCTCTTGTTGTTTTTTTTTTTCTGAGATTAGAGAAAAGTTCAATGAATACAAATGTGTTTATCTGAAAATCTCTTTTTTTTTTTAATATACACTCTAGCAGGCTTGGATTTTAATTGTGATATTTAGACCAATTTGCAGCAGAATGCTATTGTTTCAGTTTGAGTTATTTCATGACTGGAGTTTGCTGAAGGAAAGAAGATTAATGTCAGAACTCACAGGGTAATGAAGATGATAAATTTACTTAACTGAAAATATGTTCATACTGAAGTGTCTGTCATCGCAAATAATATATAACTGATCTTAAATCTGTCAAAACATCTATTTAGAAAGACACATGAGCTAGAAGATTCAGTATACCTTAGCATTTGGAATGATTTTAACAAAGAGATGAGTACAAAACAGAATCACCTTAAGTTATTTGGCAGTGTTGTCTTCCTTTGTCTTTTCTGATCTCTTGAAGGAAACCAAATGTTATCTTTGCATGCCAAATGATATCACTGGAGTTCTTGAAGAAATCTTCTGATTGGAGATAGAGGTGAATTTACTTCTTCAGTGCTTAGTGACAAGCTGAGCATTACCTGGTTTTAGGTTTCAATTGCAAACACAGAATTTCATGACCTGAATACCTACCTAGGCAGTGGTTTTACTGGCCAAGCCAGTTGGAAACATTTGCAACTAGGATATGTTACATGAAGTGTGGCAAAGCTAACATAAGAAATTGACTCCTGATTTGTTTTTGGAAGAGGGAGAAAGTAAGTAGTGATTTTACTAAGAACATTCTTTGAATTTAATATTATAGTAGTTACTGAATTTGATGGAATAGACTAGATGGTCATGTTCTGTCAGTTTTACAGTCTCACATGCAACACTGGGAGACTGTAATATTTATTTTTAAGGCCAGGCAGTTGATTATTTCCCAAAAGATCCAGTACAGCCCCTTGCCTTGTGACAATAACAAGGGGAAAATATATGTTATTATGTAAGAACTCCTAATTTCAAAGAAAAAATCCAAATACATTAAATTCCTGGGCTGTAGGTGGCCCTGGACAAAATGACCTCCAGAGATCACTTCCAATAGAAACTAGGTAGTGACTTTTAAGGAAAAATATCTTTAATAACAGTGGTATATCCTCTCCCCAGACACTTAAAAAATAATAAAATAATGATAATAATTAGAAAAAAAAAGGTCTGCATTTCAAAGGAATCTACTTTTTCTTCAGAGAATGCTCAAATTTTGATGTATTTTTGAACTTTCTGTGTTAAAGTTAATATGCTGGGATGGTATTGTAGTTCTGCCTAGCAGCTCCTTCTGGTGTCCTGAGGTCTTGCATACCATAACACATTGTTAGAGAGAGTGGAGATGCCAATGCAGTCCTTGGCTGTTTGAGCTTTCATTTGTACTCTGTTGATCACTGAATATGGAAGTTCATACTAAGTGCACAAGCTGCCTGCATAGGAAGACAAGAAAATTATTTTCCATTTTCCCTTCAACTCACTAATCTTTATCAAAAATAACAGTAACAATAAAAAATAGTTTTCATGAAAGGAAGCATTTGTATCAAATTCCCTGAGCAAATATTGTAATAGGGGCAAGTTGCTTGCACAATCCTGAGTTGAATGTGATTGACCCTGTGTATTCTCAGACTGTGAAAAGATTTAAAACCAGAACACATAATTACAGAGTCAAGTTATAGGCTTTATTTAGGTTTTGTTATAGCACCTTTCATTCATGGAGCAGTATAATGTAATGTGTGCAATGCCTGAAGTCTTGAAAGTATTCAAACCTTTGGTCTACCCTGCATCCTTGGAGACTAACAAAGGCATAAACCCCTGGTGAAATGCTAAAAAGTGCAGCTGGGAAGCTGTTTGTTATTGGTGGACATAAAGGTGTTAAGAAAGAGATCTCTTGCTTTTGTTCTGTTCTGCAGATGAAATTGCAAAAGGTGAGAAGGGGAGAAGCAAAAGATGAAGGGCTGCTTTTGATGCATCCGACAATACCAGAAGATGCTCTTAATGGTTCTTTCTTTTCATCTTCATAGAAAGTGCAGACTTCATAGGTCAGGAATAGAAAAGAAAGAATGGGGGGTTGGTGGAAGTGAGGCTGATACCCAGTGGTTGTTATTCTGCTGTTCAGTTAGTGCTGACACCTGTTTGCTTCGCTCACTTCAGCATGTACTGTACAATTTCTGTCCATATAGAAAAATGTTCTGCAGGCAGAAAACCTGGCACAACAGGTATGTGTTCTGTTCCTGTAGTCTGCAATTTGCCTGACTATAAAAATGTCCAGTAGGTTTCTGAAATTCATCTTGGTTTATTTACATTCAGTGGTGCTTGTGGTTAAAGATAGACTGGCTTCAAGAGAACTTCATCACTGTGGTCTTGTTTTGACAGAGAATTTATAATGTAATGGCCAGCACATAGTATGTAATAAGAGGTAAGTTAGGTCATTATTCAAAAAATGAATTTAAAAAGGTTTATTATTTCAGCTGTATCTGTTAATATTTTTAGCTTCTTAGGTAGCATAGCATCAATATTTATAGGTATAAGCATGTGCATAATACAAAAACATGCATAATATATTTGCATATCCAACATTTCTTAAATTATACAGCTATTGGCATCTTAAACATCCCCAACAGCAGTTCCTGTGTGAATACAGTCGTGCACTAAACAATCTTTTTCTATTTCTCTTGCCAGTAGAAATTGTATTAGTTGTATCACTCAGTGAAATAGGGGCCTCAATATAAGTGTGCATATTGTGTTGGTGTGCCCTAATGGCACATATTTGAAAAATAAAGAACAAAAATATAGTTGTGGAGCCAGGGTGGTGGAAAGAGGCTCTCATCATCTTCTTATTTTCCTCTATTTTTAATGCTTTGCAGTCAATAAGCCCAAAGTGGGCAAACCATGGGAATAGTGTAGTATTTACGAATCCTTGATGGTATTTGAAAGTAAACACAAGCTAAATCATAAATCATCATGCATCAAATTCCAAAGAAGCATACACTTGTGATCAGCAGCATGTTTGAGAAATAAAGGCTAAAATAAGGGTAAATTTTTCATATATTTTCATTTCCAGAGAGTAAAAATTGAATCGAGCTAAATTTGTGAATTGAGGGATGACTAATAATTACAGTATTCTTGGGCATAGTATTTTGTGGAAAAAAATCTCTAAATGCAGTTAAGTATACGGAGAAGAAACTTGATTTGAAAATGTAGTGGGAATATGGTGAATTTAGAATTATTTGTGAGATTTGGTAATATGAGTAATGAAATAAAAATGAGTCATGAGTCTGGAAATAAGTGTTTTGATGCCCTTGTGGAATAGGCTGCCGAAATAAATTACAAAATATAAACCTTAAAAATCATAAAATAATTTGAGCATTTTTGTATTCATTCTAAAATCTGGAGTCATTAAAAATCTGGATTTTATTTCCAAATATTACATCATAATGAAATTTTGCATCATCTTTGCATAATGACTTTTAAAATCATAATATTAAGATGAAAATATGAAGAGAGATTTGTTAAAAAGCTCATCAGTTTCTCAAGTCTTAGTGAATTTTTGATAGTATTAGTGATTTAAAGTTGTTATAATTTGGAGAACTAATCTGAAGGACCACTCTAGAAACTCCCCCATGCATTGACAACTTGCCTTTAGAATTCCCATTTGAGTAGAATAAATTACAAAATGTCTATCATTTTTTCGGAAACTGTCTCTGAGTTATTTTAGTTTCTCACTTGCAAATATTTTAAAACATAGTGCAAGTATCTTAAAAAAGAGTTTAAAGAACGTTATTTATCAATTTTTAATTCTCTAATTATATTTAGACTTGCAGATCCTCTAAAGAAGAGCTGAGATTGGATCCACTGTGTGACATTAGTAAAAATTAGACAACAATCTGCTGAGCACAGTGTTTTGCTTTGGAATCATCTGATTGATGGGTTTATAAATACTTTTTCAGATGTTAGAGTTCTGCAGTCGTGTGGAACTTTCCAGTATCCCAATAAGTATTGAAAGATGGTACTGAAATCTAAGGAGAACTCCTTAACCACTTTTTGTAAATGTCTTCGTTATGTGATGATGTTAAAAGAGCTGCTACAAAACAAATAACTAAACAGCATTATTAAAAAAAAATGTTTTCACTATGATTATCATGATTTGACTGCACTACTGCTTCTGACTTTTTTCCCCTATGATAATTTTGAACACTTAATAAATAATATGAACACTTAATATAATGACACTTAATAATATGAACACTTAATAAATAATATGAACACTTCTGTGTGATTATTGATAGTTCTATGACAGTGAATAACCCTATGATATTTTGGGATTCATTTAATTATTTTTAATTAAATCACTCTCAACAGAAAAAAAAAAATACATGAAACTGAAATATTCTCTATTTTCTGTGACTGACAATACAGTTTTGGGGTTTAATCCTGACTCTGAACAAGTGATGCTCAACAATTACAAACACATCCCTATGTTTCAGCACAAATCCAGCATACAGCCCCCTCTAATCCAACATGAAAAATTAATTCTACCTCAGCCACAGTTGGTACATACAGACATAACCAAAATTATGGATAGAAGGTTTGAGGAATATTTACGTAGTTCCTCCCTCTGTAAGGTGAAAGTGGTTTTTATTAGTGATAATTGTGTGGTTATTAGTGTATTTTAGTGAGATCTCATTACCATGAACTGTGCTTCCAAGCTGGCTCTTGTCCAAGGACCTTTTCCAAGACTCTGGGAAGAACATGCTCTTTTGCTTCTGCTACATATTGTGCTATTCCTTCATGTAGTACATTAGGTGTGAAATTCAGTTCAATGTCAGAGTGCAATATTAGTCTTAACTATATTTAAAAATATTTTTCTAATTAATTAAGTAGGGATAGTGCCAGATATTTAGCATGATATGTATATTGAAGTTATTTAGTAAACAGTGGCATAGAGTCCTAAAAGCCAACAAATAGCATTGGCCATTAAAAGGGAGAATGAATTACTATTTTGTATCTCATCATGCCATGTCATTTGTAAATTCTCCCAGGAATCTCTAGTGAATGCTGTCTTATCCTGGCAAATTCTTTGGGACAATTTCATGTTTTATTTCTTCAATAGCCTCTTTTAAAATTTTTATTTCAGAGGCATCCTGTGACTTGTAACCTGAATAGTAAGATTGTAACATAGGGATCTTCTCAGATTGTATGGGACCTTTTTTTTTATGCTGTAGCCTTGTCTTTTCTAAATGTTCCTTTTCTACCAAGGTCCTGTATTCAGGTTCTCTCTGTAGTCCTGACTTCTTGGGTAAAAGGATATAATTTAAAGTTTTTGTCTCTTGTGCTTTCATCTTACCTTTCTGGAAGCTTTTCTTTCCCCCATTTTTTGTTTCCTTTTCTGCCTCCCTGCTCCCCTTTTTTTTTTCTTTCTTTCCCCTTTTTCCTCCCTTTCCCCACTTTATTTTTATGTGGACAAAACTCATGTTTTTTTAAGCGTTCTTACTTAGCTTCAGTAAATCTCTTTTTCCCTGTGATTCAGTCATTCTCGTCCAGAGCTTCAAGAAAACCATGGAGGACCAAAAAAAAAAAAAAGTTAAAGCAACACATCCAATTACCCTGTGTCACCATATGGCTGTACTGTTTTTTCACTCATTGTGTCTTTGTCATTGGTCTTTTTGAACAGTATGTGTGAAAGACTTAATTGTTTTTTGAAAGATTTGTCCTGGTAGTCATGTTCTGTGGCACTTGGCTGATAGTTGCATTCATTTGTATTTTAAGCTTGAAATCAATTCTCCTCTTTATTTTTTGGGATGACATATTTATTCACCCATGATGCTTCTAGTGAAAATAGGTGAAAAGTGTCAGATATGTCAGATATAGACTATTTAACTTTTATATATCATTGCAGCATCTACACCACTGTGTAATCACAGAATCATTTGGGTGGAGAAGATTTAAAAGATCGAGTCCAACATTTGACAGATCACCACCTTGTCAACTAAACCATGGCACTAAGTTCCATGTCCAGTCATTTCTTGAACGGCTCCAGGGATGGTGATTCCACCACTGCTGGGAAGCCTTTTCTAATACTTGACAGCCCTTTCCACCAAGAAATTCTTCATGATGTCCAACCTAAATCTCCCCTGGTGCATCTTGAGGCCATATCCTATTGTTGTGTCACTGCTTGCCTGGGAAAAGGGCTGATCCCCACCTGGCTCCACCCTCCTATCCGGGAGTTGTAGAGAGTGAGAAGGTCCCTCCTGAGCCTTCATTCCTCCAGGCTGAGCCCACCCAGCTCCCTCAGCTGTTCCTGATCAGACTTGTGCTCCAGACCCTTCCGCAGCATTGGGGACGCTTCCATGTCCGTCTTGCCAGGAGAGCTCAAAACTGGACACAGGATTTGAGGTGTGGCCTCACCAGTGCTCAGCACAGGAGGACAGTCTATAAATATAGTGGATTTATATTTTTTTCAGTCTTTTAAGCAATAGCTTCTCTCTATACTACTCCCTGGTCCTGCTGCCATACAATGGCTAATAAAAACCAGGATGCCTTTGGTACCTTGCCCAACTGGGTTCATGTTCAACTCCTGCTGATCAACAACCCTTGCGAGGTTTGAGGTAGTTTTGAGGAGAGCAATACTTTTATCAGTATTTGGAAGCTCTTTGAGTTTTCTGGGTTTCTGTTGTCTTTTTTTTTTTTTGTTACATGTCCTTGCATAGGGTTTATGTAGGAGAGTGTTTTATCTAACAACTCTTAGTCATATCCTTCTTGCTGAGAGTGATAACAAAAGGCCCATGAATATATTTGTGTTTATTTAAAATAATGAAAATCCTTCACTTTCTAATGTCAGTAATAGTTTTTATGTAATCAAAACCCCTCATGGTTGAGATGAGTAGCTTGAATAATTTTTGGTAAAGCTTTTATAATTGCTATTGTTTCATATTCATCCAGAATAACAAGAATTACTTTTTTCCCAGTGAAAAGCAGTTGATATGTGTATGGTTTTCTGTTATTTGGTGATTGTCTGAATCCACCACAGTGCTTCTGACTGTTCTGACTTGATTCTAATCTTTAAAAAAATATATTTATTTATTCTGGCACTTTTATACAGTAGATTTCAAAAAAGCCCTCTTAATAGTCTAAACTGTTTACATTGGATGAGAGTTCAGAAAGCACAAAAATTAATTAACTAGTGGGATAGATTATCAACTTCTGTTTCAGAAAAGATAGGACCATCTTGATTAAATGGACATCTCCAAGCAGTATTTTGGGAACATGTATAGTATAAGTCATCTTTACATGACTACAAGGGTGGGATATCTGAAGTTGTTTAAGATGCTCTGGTTGGGAAACAGAATTGAATCACATTGAGTATGTGTGTGTATATATTTATAGGTATATGTATACAACCTAAACAATTCTCTAATATATTGGAAAAAATGACAGTACCTATTAGAAACACAGAATGCCCCTAGGCTGGAAGGGACCTTGCAGATCATCCAGTCCCAACACCTCTACCATGGGCAGAGACACCTCCTGCTAGACCAGGTTTCTCAGAGTTCCATCCAACCTCACCTTGGATGCTTCCAGGGATGGGACATCCCCAGCTTTTTTGGGAAACCTGTGCCCCTTTCCTCACCACAAGAAAGAATTTTTGCCTAATATTTAATCTTTCTCTCGGTAGCTTTGGATGAGCCCAGCACACGGGGGGCTCTGGGCTCCCAATGGCCAGGGCATGTCCAGCCTCTCACCCAGCAGCACCCCCAGGGCCTTCTCTCCAGGGCTGCTCTCCACTGGAATGGGTGTGGAAATGGAAAAGGGGAATGTTACACTGTCTTTCTAGAAGCAACAGAACAACAGACCCAACTGAACTGACACGCAATCTATAAACATCTAAATGCAGTGACAAAATGGCTTAACTGAACAGGAAGCACATAGTGTGCTTGTCTTAGATTTGAAAGCAGCAGTGTCCTTGTTAGCTGAACAAATGGGAAAATAATATTTATGTAACCCAATTTACAATGGATTGGTTGGCAAGAACATGTAATAGATTGTATTACTGTGCATATAGTGGATTGCAGTTTGAAGATTTGACCTTTTTCAAAGACTTTTATAGTAAGGCATAGGAGGATATTATGTACAGCTAAACCATTTTCATCCTCACTCACAAGGATGCAATGAAATTACTGTTTTCCTCACGGATTTACAATAATATAGTACCAGAATACCTTTAAATATCTAATCTCATCTCAGCACTGCACAGGAGCAGCAGGAAGACATAAAGAATGCATAAGGAATGGAAGAAAATGTTGTGTCTCATAATGCTGAAATAGGGAGGAATGAAGTTCCTGCAACGAGTAATGAGATGCAGGCCTCATTTTCTAGTTTAAAGGAATTCAGATCCTGTAAATTCCTTTACCTGTGAAAACTTGCAGGATATGTTGAGTGAGGGGGAGGTAGGATGAAGAAACCCTTTCTTGTTGCCTTTTTTCATCTTTAGGAACCTTTTTTTTTATTGCTTTCTTTACACTTTTAGCATATTCTAGTGGTCTACTGAATTTGTTTAAAGACAGATTACAGTCACCCCTGCCTTTTTCTATTTTCCATATTTATTCAGATGGAAACTTAAGACAGATCTGAACAACACTGCCTTCATATTCAAGGAATGATCACTGATGCTGATTGGAAAATAAATACATTTTACTAACAATAAGCAGAATAAATTAGTTTTGGATAGATAGCACACAACATTAGGAAACCTTATACATATAAAATAGTTTCAGTCCAGACAATGTGGTTAATTTGATTCTTACTGGTAGATAAGGATTATGTAGAAATGAGATCTATTTTCTATTAAATCTATTAAAATAAGATTAGATATGATACTAAAATGCATATTCATACATACTCATGACTATTAATGAGTAACACATTAGAAAACTTTTAATTTTATAATTATTAGATAAAATATCTACTAATTTGATCACTCATGAGGAAGACGCCCAGATTTTTACAGTTGCTTTTCAGGATTAATCCTTAGTTTGTAGTTGACCCACAGCTTATTCTATACCATCTAAATTGTCCATGTATTCAAACTGCTCTTTAAAAGCATTTTAAACACTGATTCTTTCTTTCATTTTAATGCTGAAACATATCAAAATAAAATAGTTTTACTATTAACTCTGATTTAACACTGAATTAGTTTTAGACTGAATAAGTTACCACTGAATTTGTTACCATAAAATGTGATCTGTCATTTCTAAACTATAAAATATAGTATGCCTAATCTATAATCTATTTCCCTATACAGTAATTAAATTAAACAGTCAGGGATTTTGTGCTATGAAAGGCTGTCATTAGTTGATTTATATTTTTTTCAGTCTTCTAAGCAATATCTTCTCTCTATACTAAATCTACAGCTAAACTCAAAGAGACTCCTGGTATTTCAAATTAAGACTCAAATTAGCACTCGAATAAACTCTATCAAAATAATGTATATTTCCTCTCCTTCTGTTTGGAAGTCTGAGTGGCAAAGGTTATTTTAGATTTCCTGCTTTCTGAAGAAAAACTGGTCATGGGGAAGAACTCTAAGTAAATGTTATTTTATATTTTTTTTCAACTCGCTAAACTTGATTTTGGCATTATCTGGGATTTTTTTAGGTTATTCATAATGCTAAGCTTCTGCTGCTTGCTGTGACTAACTCCAAACACAGAATATCCATGTGATAAGTGATATTTAAGAATAGTCCTACTGATTTTCATGCTATTTTTCCATATTGAGCTATATAAAATGGTGTTTAATTGCACCCTAATAGTACTCCAGTATAGACAAGACTTGCATCTCTTTGGGATTACTTTTCTGAAGATTTCAGTCATGAATCTTTGAAGAAGTTCTGTTGGGACATTTTTCAGTGAAACACAGAGGATGGGTGAAAATTACCAATCAACAATAATAAAAGTGTTCACATGTGTAAAAATTACACAGTAGGTTTATGATCTTCTTAAAAATTCTTCCACTTTCACGTTGGAAACCTATACTGGGGGTGAGAACAATTTATTATTATTACTATTTGTTTCTAATTAGTCTTACAGGTCTCTGATTTGGGCTTCTCTAAGCCAGAGCATGGAAAAGTGCCACTTGGAATGATATATGGAGTGCTGCAATGTATCCTGTAGTGCAATTATTCACTCTTTAAAAACATATTATCTTATGGCCTTAATTTTTTTTTTTTTTTTTTTTGCTGTTGGGACACATTAAAAAAGTAAATGTTTATAGGTGTAAGTGTGACCATAAGAAGATTTTTAAGATCCTTTTTTACTTTGTAGAGCTTTCTTCTAGCTCTTCAGCTGGCACTTTTGTATTCCAGGCTTTGGTCTATAAGGGGTATCTTGAAAAAAATAATGCTTTAAAAGAAGCGTTAGCTGTATATGCAGAGTTCTTGTTTAGCTCAAAACCTTTTCAAAGGCAATTTCAAAGAGGAAAGATTTCAAAAAATTAACTTCAAGAAGATTTCTGAAGATCAAAAGTAGCGTGCTGTGGCACAAGAATGTGTTTAGTGTAAGTGGCAAAGTTTTGATAGTGGAATGGAACCCCCTGGGGGTGGCTTTAGTGACATCTTTCCCAACCTAAATTATTTCCTTGGTGGGGAAAAGGTTTGGTTTTGGTTTAATTTTTGCCTTTTTTTAAAAAGCTTAATTGACAGTAAGTCAAATCGCCAAGTTGAATCCGCTTTGCTTTCAGCACTAATTAATGAGTGATCTCCCTGTATTTTTCTAAACAAGCTTTTTCTTTGTTTAACAGCAAAAGAGGCTGCCCAGAGAGGCTTTGGTCTCCATCTTAGAGATATTAAAAACCTTTCTGGACATGACTGAGCAGCCTGCTCTGCCTGACCCTCATCTGAGCATCCTTCCTCTCTCCGCTGGCCTCTGATTCTGTTCTGTGAAGTGCCCCTGTGGTACAGCCACATTTTCCTGACACTCAAACTAAAAATTTGTGTCAATATATGCTGAGTTCATCTTTTTTGCTTCCTTTTTTTGTGTTTTCCTTTTGTGACAAGTTGGTGACAAGTTTTTGATGCTTTTAGTACACCCCAAGGTTCACCAAGACCAAATTCTATATGAAAATTGTACAAAACTTTTCTCCATAAGGTAGAAAAGCTCCAGAATGTTAGAAAGTATGATGGGTGACATTTCCAGTCAAACTTTGCTCAGTTCTTGCTGCAGTTGTGGGGTCAGGGCTTTTGTGTTTTGTTTGGGTGTTTTTTCTTTAGTTGGTTTTAGGTGGGGGAGGGTTGCTTGTTTCTTTGGGCTTTTGTTTGTTTTGCATGTTTTTTATTTTTTTTTTTCCACCATATAGTACTGATTATTACTGTACATGGCAGGCAACTTTACATGAATTTATTGTGAAGCAAGCCCATAAAAGGGTCAAGACCTATTCATTGTAAATAAAAGTTTTGCTATCTTAATTGAGGCATATATAAAGCACAATTAACTTAAATTTATGATATAGTATGATTGCATTAGATATTAAAACACATAATCTTTCCTCTTCTCTATTTCCTAATACTTTTCTGTTTATTTACCTATGTGTAGAAATTGAACCAAATGATCATTTTCAGGAGGATAAGGTGGCAGAAATTCCCGAACTCATCATTTTAAACTCTTCTTTACTGTGCCCTACTAGTTGCTTCTCTAATCAAATGTGTGTTCTGTTGATAGCAACAAAGGCAATGGTGCCTTTGTTTGGTCATTCCAGTACATGTAACTCAAAGGGAATATCAAGTGGGTGTGTATTTAAGTATATGTATATTTATATTTATACTGATATTTATACTTATAATATATTTATTAAAATATTTATATTTATATTATATAACTATGTATACATATATATGTGTGTATGTAGAAGTTCTATGCGAACACAAGGACCATGACTTCAAGTAACAAAGCATAGAAAGGCTGAATCCTACTCCTTTAATTTCACCATAGAGAAAATCTTATGTGGCCTTTGTAAGTCTACAAGATGCATGGCCACCCTTTAGTTTCTTTCATGAGGATGTTATCCTAGCTTTTGGTGATAAAAACATCTTGTCAGTACTTGAACTTGCACACTCATTGATATTTTTCAACACTGCAGTTACCCTGGAGTGCTATCTATGATAAAACCTTACAGTAAGGTCAAACATTAAGTATTTTGAATAATGTTTTAATCTGTGAGGGGTCAAAACCATTTGGTATCTTTTGCAGGGTCTTGTTTTATGAGAGTTCCAATCTGTCAGATGCTACATGAGCTCCCTTTTAAGAAAACCCCAAGCATCCATAAATGAAAAGCAAATTAACTACAGGGAGTACGTTGTAGATTAGATGCGTCTGTAATACCGTGAGATAGAGATTTGTGGCATTTAGCCTAATAAAAGGTCATGTACTGAAATCATTCCTTATGATCATTCTTACTGCTTCACCTTTGGTGGTTTTTGTTTGTTTGTTTGTTTTGTTTGTTTTTTTTCTTTTTTGGAGGGGGTGTTCATTTGTTTTGCTTGTGTTGTTTGTTTTCCCCTTCTCAGTTCGTGCTTTAGTTCTGCGTCTAAGGTGAATATAAACTTCCACTGCAGCATTTTCATATATTCAATCTCAAGATTTGAACACAGAGGCTCCAGGTAGAGATTTTCTTGACCTGAGAAGTTTCATTCTTTTTAAAAGTTCGGTCCTGATCGCACATGAGGAAAAAAGGAAATGCTAACACAAAACTGAAAATCTGTGTTTTCTAGTGGGATTATTTAGTGATTCAGATATTAACAAAAATGTAGCTTGAGAAACAGAAAAACATTTATTTGACAAGCTGAATTTCCTCTTAACTCTACATACATCTGCTGCATTTGTATTATGAATCCTTTTTCTTATTTAAAACCTCTGTGAGATTTTCAAACTCACGTTTTGTGTTCTCACTCAATATTTTATTCTGTATAACTAATAATTTTTGTCTTAATTTATATTGTATAAGTACCCAAATATTATCTAAATTATTTGTTTTATAGTGTCTTCAACCTTCATAAAATTTGTGATACAATTGCAGCAGTAGCAGGAAAAAAAAAGATCATTTTCTGTGGTGTGAATCAAAGAGATGCTGAATGTCCAAGCTTGCTGATCTCATTGATACACTTGGCTTGTTCTTCCCATCTTGCAGAGGAGGAAAAAGGATGACGTGAAGGTGGCACTATCAGAGCTGACAGTGATGTACATAAAGTAGATTCCCCACCTCACCTTCAGCTCCCTGGTGCAGATTTTCAGCAGAGTCTCTGAATGTGAGTGCTGTGGTATGTCCATCCTTTGGAGCTGGTAGCTGCTACCACATTTTCTCTGGAGTACATCACTAAATGCATTGCCCAGCTGCTAAGTTTAATGAGAAGCACAATCCTCGGATTTCATATCATTATTACTGAATTCTATTTTAATTTAGGTTCTCAAACTTAAAGTGGAAATTATCTGGAGTGATCTTATGCACATTAATATTATAAGATATAATCCTAACACTTAATAATAAGACTCATTACAAATACTTTCTTTTTTAAAGTAACTTTTATGATGATCAGGACTTAATTAGCTTGGCAAGTTTTGTGCAACTTAACTTTTGAGCAAGGGGATTTGAAAACTCTCAAAGCTACATGGAAATCTAATTGTAACTATGCATCTTTCACTCCTCACACAATTTCCTACTTAGAAGCCTGTTGTGCTGCATGGCTGTTAGTCCGGTGCTGAATCTATTATGAAAACTGTTGTCAAATGCTCCTTGAAAATCTAAGCACACAATATTCACTGAATTTTCTTAATTTTTCATTAAAAAAAAAAATGTTTTCAAAGAGCTTCAGAAGGTTATTTAAACACGTTCTCCTCTAGTCTGAATCCATACTTACTGTCATTAATCAAACTGCACTTCACTGTGGTTTTTTTTTACCTCATTGCTAACGATAATTTATAAAGTTGTTCCTATGTGACAAAAGTTTCCTGCTATGAATCCTTATGTCTTAATATTTCCCTTCTTTCCTGAATATATTAATTTCTTTATTATCCAAACTTATGCTCAGTTACTGGCTGTACCACTGTACTTGTTCTCGTGAAAAGGGTTCTGGATTTAAGTTGGATCAAAATGTCCTTAACTGGTTCTGAACAAATGTATGCAGCTCATGGACAACTCATTCATCACTCTAGAGCACTCTTCTTCTTACCCAGGGGTGAAAATATTTCTTTTATATTGCAGTTTATTTAACATTCATCTGTAGCTCAGTAGAAGCAAAGCAAAAAACCCTCAAGCTTTTGTGAGCCCTACACAAATAATTGCCAATTATTTGTATAGAATATTTTTTTTGTAAATGAGTGTTATGTAAATCCATAATATTCTGGTATGATTTGGGGTTAAATTTTGATATCATTTTATTATTTGGATCTGCAAATCTGTCTAGATAATTGTATTTTCAACTTGCTTATGGAAGACTGAAGCTAGGTAACTAACATAGTGAATAAATAATTCATAAAGTATGAGATTGCAGGAGATACTTTTTTACTTAATGTCTGCAGTGCTTTATAGAAGATATCTATTAGAAACAGATGATTTGAGGAATAAAAAATCTCTAGAATTAATTTTTACCATCTTACTACTTAAAATAATCGAGTATTTTGGTGCCCAATAGTTCAGTGAAATGCTTTGAAGGGTCTCACTCTGGTTTGGTGTGAGATTTCAATTTTTGAGGTTTTTTAATGATAATTCCATAATTTTTACTGGGTTTTTTTCTTGTAAATTAGCCCATATGAGACTTCATCTGAAACATGGGCTCAAATCCAGTTATCATGTTAAAGATATCTGATAGGTTAATAAGTTAAAAACAGATTTAAAAGAGGAAAGTTACTAGACCAAAAACGATCAGTAGAGGAGATATCCTATGAGATTAGTCTGAAATGGTGTCTGTGTTAATTAAACAAAAAATGTTTGTTTAATTTTGTGACTCCATGCTTATTTATTAGCTGAGGTAGAACATTTGAATCCAGTGTACCTTCTGCTTTTTGACCCTTCCCAATCTGGTTCACATCCATCCCTCCTCATGGTGGGAGGGCCCCCACCTAGCACAGCCTGCTCAGGTAGATGATGATTTTGTGGTTTTAGCTCAGCAAGATGAATGTTATGTTTAAATATGATTCTTCATTATTACAGAAAGGATGACAAAATTTGATGAAAAGGTTGCTTGTTCCTAGTTCCCAAGATTTATCTGGCTGGAAATTGGAAGGGAGGATGCTAATTGATAACCATGTCAGATTCTAAAGTAGATTTTCAGTGAAAATATTGCTAGGGGATGGAAAGGGGGAATAGATCGTGGCTAGTTATGGTTACAGTTACATGAATGAGGAATTTTTCTGTGATAATGCAATGTGGTCTTCTCATTTCTTTTTGTTAAAAATCTAGTAACATCTGAAAATATTTTTTTGGCTTTTTTGCATGCCTTTGCAATACAGTTCAACATTTCACAATGAAGAAACCTAAATATGAGGTATTTAGTCAGAATCATTTTCATTACATCATGAAGTTTCAAAATTATGCTGCTGTAGGAGATAAAAGATTATTATAGAGCATTTCTTGTTTATGTTCAAATAAGGCATGTATCAACACAAAGAATTAAAAATAATTATTTGCTCTTTCATCTGTGCTTCTTGCTTACTGAGCAAATTGCTTTTACCTCCAGTCCTATTAGTCCACCCTGCTTTGGAATTTTATCTTACCTTTTTTATTTTGTTACTTCTAGTTCCATTATCAAAACCCCTCCTGTCTCTTCTTTCATTACATCTTTTCACTTTGGTTTTGATTTTTTTCCTAACTCTAAAATGGAATCTTCCAAAAAATATGTTGTTTTGGACTTCATCCCATAGTCTTGATTTTTTTATCATTTTAAAATGCACGCTTTTTTGAGACAGTCTGTGTCTCCACTTCTGTAAGGAAATTATTATCATCTTACTGGTGTTCTCTGAAAAGTGTACACACAGGTTTGTAAGTCCTTCATTGACTGCTAGGTTCTATCCCAACAAGCCTGAAATAAATACTTTGTTAAATTTTGTTGATCCTTTCTCACAAATTGTGGATTTGTTGTTGTGTAGTGTATTAATAACTATATAGCTGTAATAATTATATAGCTGTATATATATAATCATATTTATATATAATCATAATTATATAGCTGTAATATTTTATTAGGTGAGAAGATGTTCCTCTGTGTTCCTCCCATATTTTCGTTCTGGCTGGAGAGTATGTCATATTTCAGTGTATTGACTAACCTGGGAGTGAAAACAAAAGTACCTCTTTTCCTTGGGAATAACTTAGGCTTTCTTGTCCTGCCCTGACACCTCAGCCCTCTGTGAATAAGGAGGATGGGAGAGGGCAGACAGAAGTTATTTTTTTTTTGCTCCTGGCTTAAGACATTTCTGTACAGCAGACCGGCACATATTACATTTTCAGAGCAGATTTGGAGAAATGTGGCACCTGAACATGGCAATATTTTCATTCTAGATCATTAAATTGTCACAGAATGTACAATAAATGTCTCCTGAACTGAGTCTGAATTTCTCAGTTTTTTTCACTTCCCTTGTGTATTTAGGAATGCCTCTGTATTGCTCTCTATTGGGACTGTTGCATACAGCTTCCATTACTGCTGATGGCAACTCAATGCATAAATTCTCATTCATGAGAATGAGGATATATTTCTTTTCATTATTTCAGCAGGCATCAGTGAAACTTCTTTAAGAAATGTGTTCAGGAAAATTGAGTCCTAGTAATTTAACAAATGAGCATAAGCTTTCATAAATTATTTTTAAGATGTTAACATCAAAGTTAACATTCTCGCTGCAAATTTAGTGCCTTTAATTTCTTTTTTCTCCTAGTAAATTGCTGCTCAACTCAGCTTTAATTTATAATAAAATAATAGTTTTAGCTTTATAGCCTTAAGGCATCCACAGAGAGAATAAATTTGCTTCTCCTTTGTTCAACACTAACTGCATTAGTTTTTTAGTGATTCCCCTTGGATCCAGTTGGGAGAAGAAATAAGGTGACAGTGGGTTGCACAAAGGCTTGACCTTACTCTTACAAGGTTAAACTAGGGAACATCCTCAGTTATAAAAGATGGAATATTTGGTTCCACAGTTTTAATTCCCCTTTAGGCAAGCCTTTCTCTACTCTCTGTACAGACAGCCTGAGAGGATTAACCATCTTATTTTCACTTCTTCCCTTTTCAAGCTGTGCTTAATCACCAGAACTTCAGGAAGAATATAGGTGACATTAGCTGACTTTTGTACAAGTTTCTCTGACATATGAGGGAGCAAAATATGGATATTCAGGGTGTTGACTATGAAAAATGGTATTTGAATTTAAATTAATAAAAAAAACTGAAGGTAAAGTTTTCAAGGGATATGGATTTTCGAAAGCTCCTCTACACAATGGGAGGCATTTGCTTTGGAAAATCAGTAAAGCAAAAGAATGAGCTCACATCTCATATTTTTTTAATGAAAATTAGATAGTATAGAAGAGAAGAGTATAAGGTATAAACATGTGTAATTTTTATATGGCTCTGTCTTAAGAATATGGTAGAACAGTATTTCTGTAGAGGCTGCTTTGTGTGGAAGTGTGATCTCTGAAGACTTATGAGTATGTGGTCATAGTAAATGGTCATAGCATATATAACTCAAATAGAAAAATTGATGGTTAATTTTAAAATTATAAAAATGAGACTCTAGTGACTTTTTTTTTACAACAAATGGTGTTATGGTGTAAAACTCTGCTGTCAGCAAAAATTCTTGCCATCAGGTGAAAACAATATTTGATAGAACTAGAAGTATTATTGTTATCTTCTTCCATCTACCTATAGACCATGTTTTAGGAGTATATATGCTTATTCACTAGGAATAATTTTTTTCCAGATCTTCATAACATATAGACTAGTTGTGATTATACCTGTCTTCATTCAATAAAAAATATTGTAGTGTCAAAGTATTATTAAGGAACATTAACATAATAATCTCTCCTTAGAATTTTTCTTTTAATACTGTTCACAAAGAGAAACTAGTGAGGCTGCTTTTTTCTTTAGTTTTTTTTAAATTCAGAAAAAAATTCTTGAATGCTTTGAATGTTCTGAAGTGTTTTAAAAAATATAATTTTTGCAGATTTTGCAGAAGGACTTTGAAAAAATGTTTGTTCATTATTAAAGAACTGATATTACTGCACCTAATTAAGAAATAATGCATAAAAATTCACAAGATAGACATTATTTGTATAATGAATTTGTAAATAATTTCATTTCCTTTAGTAAAACCTATTAAGGTCAATTTTCTTATCCTGAAAAGAAGATAAGGAACAATACAATAGTAAGTTATTAAAGGCAGAGTTTACTCACTTGTGGTTATCTAAGGTAGTGATCTCAAAGGACTTATTTTTCCATAATTCCATGCTTGTAATTTTCTGAGCATGCCTTTAAGTGTATCCATTTGGATATCCAGTCTGAGGCTGAAATTATCCAAAGGGCATGAAAGTGAATTATATGCGATGCGAATAGACCTGGATGTTTCCTAAAATTTTAGTGGGTGTGCATTTAAGTCAATCTAGTTTTTTACATTTGTGTTGGCCTAGGAGGTCCAGCCTTTATGTTTAGACTAGCTTTTGCAGACTTGTATTCTAGTGATAGATCCAGACCAATAAGGTTTTGCAAGTAGAAGAGTGTTTCAGGACAAAAAAGGGATCTAGATAATTTGAAGCTGTGTTAAGATTTGCAGTTGTTTTGAAATAGGTACCACTGCTCTATGGAAGTGACTCTGGGCCTTACATTTTGTTTTAAGTGCAAAAAGTAGCACTAGAATATTTGATTTTACCTCTAAGTCATTGTGGAAGTGGGACAGTGGATGAGAGGGGAAGGATGCTGTCCATGCTCTGGTTACCACGACTGAAATTAAACTTCATGAGCTTGAACAAAACACTTACTGTTCAGGGAGGAACAGTAGACAAACAAGTGCAAAACCAGATCTAGCCAACCTTGAAGAGAGTCATTAAGAGGAGAGAATGGTAAAATCCAATTAAGAGGGAAAGAGAAGGATCTGAAGAACTCTATGAACTTAAATTTGTACATAGCAGATGAATAATTACAATTATGTCATGTTCCCTGAACTGAAGTTTATGGACAGAACCTTTACTAAGCAGCTTCTCTTTGACTACCAGAGTTGGTATTTGTGTGGAAGGATAAAATTATTGAGGTTTAGGGCATTTTTGCTGTGGCCTAGTTCAAAATTTCTTTCCATAAAATGTTATCTTGTCAGTTTGTCTGACTTCATTATGTTTAATACAAGCTTTGTGACTGGCAGCTGACAGAAAATAAAGAGGGGGACGTTTGACTGAGGGGTTTTCTTAGGCCACAAGTAAGAAACAGGACTGATAGTCACTGGCATAATCTCTTTATTTTTGTTAAACAGACAAGTCTTTTTGGGTATCTTTAAAATTAGTATGTCCCTGTTGCTTTTAGAGGTTCATGACCATTTTTTCTTAAGGTTTTAAAGGGTTGTATTTTTTAGCAAAAAAAAAAGTTATGTGGTGTAGGAAGTCTTTTTGATACACTCTTCCTGTGTGACGACATAATGAACCAGTCTTTAATGTAAAACTTTTAGGATATTTAAACACATAAACTGCATTCCAGGACTGAGAGCTTGGTCTTCATAAAATTAATCAATAGAATAAAAAGATTTCAAATAAACTTATAACTTTTTTGCATCTAAATATTAGAACGATCCTTTTAAATTAATAGAAGTTGTATGAAAATGATAATATTAGCATAGAAAAAAAATATGGGTACTCATTTTTCATGCATCTCTGCACTTGCATAGTTTTGTGCTCGTTTGTGTCCTCTCTTGTCCAATGCTAATTTAATAAATTTTAAAAATATTTACAAATAGCCATGTTTTGATACTTGTAAAGGATACAGAAATAAAATGGACTGGAACATATGCAAGGATGGATAATTCACATCTCTGAGCAATCTGTTCTGATGCCTCACCATAATCTGAGGAAAGAACTTGCTCCCAACATCTAAATCAAATTATTCTTCTTTAGTTTAAAGCTAGCATGTTCTTTTAGGTGAATCAAGAGAAGGTGAAACTGCTCTGCAAATTTCAGTATCCTGGCAGAGTTTAATGAAATAAATTTATCCCTCCCTCCAGGGGTTGGTTAGAGCAATGTTAAAGTCAGCTCATGGTAATTATTGGTTAATGCTAGTCATTAAAATAGGATTCACAAAACCATTGTACTTAGCATTGAATTCCAGTTCAACTTTTGAACTATATTATCTAAAACTGAAAGTTCAACAGCTCACGCATAGCCTTATGACAAACATGAGGATGTTTTTCCCACTTCTCTGTGCTATTTAATTATTTTGCCCACACTTCCTTTCATCATTCAAATATTTTGTAGTTAAAATTAGGATGTACCCAGCTACCATAGTGGAGAAAGGTAAGGCAGAGAACCATTACAAGTATTGTACTTGATATAATTTTTTAGACCAAGAACATCTTTAGTGTCACACAGACTGGAATTCAAGATGTACACGGAAAGAAGTAGGCATCACTCCTCTCTCCCATACCCCCTCCCCCCAAAAAAGGTTGCTTTTATTCCTCTCTTCACCGATTCTCCTTTCATATATGACTAGAAAACTTGTGGAAAGCTGATGCTGTAGCTATGCAGTTGTATGCAACTCATAATTTCATGGTCTGTGATGGTACAAAAATCAGATGGGAAAATCAGATTAAAGGGGTAGAGATTAATGAGTCCTGCTCTACCAGAGCTCAGTAACAGCTGCAGGGCTGTAATATTCTTTCCTAAGACCTCTCTTGTCAGGATGGGCCAGGTGTAAGGAATACTTTTTGTGAGGATAGTCAGCAGCAGAACTGGGGACAAGCAGTGCTGCTTCCGTCTTCAGTTTTTTTGAAGATTCTTCTGGATAAAACCCTGAGCAATCTGGTTTGTGCTTAAGGTTGATCCTCCTTGAATCAAAAAGTTGGACTAGACCCTGAGGTCCCTTTAACCTGGATTACCCTGTTATTCAGTGACCATTGTCATTAATCTTCCTCAACCCTGGAACTCAGAATAGCTCTTTCATCATGAGGCAGAAGTTGAATTTTAGATGTGGTTTAAAATCACACATGGGCAAAATGTCATCCTTTGTATAAAGGTTGAATAAAGAGAAGAGCTACCTCAGAATCACTTGAATGAACAAATGTACGGTTACAGAAGCAAAAAAAATTCCTTTTGAAATGAGACCTCTTCCAAATGTTCTGCAAAATTCCATGCATATGCCACAGAATTTTTTTCATACATATTTCTGCTATATTGATTTAAAAGCCAGTGGAACTTGTAAAAAAAAATCCCTAATCCATAATTCTCTTTTATTCCACTAGTACAATTCTTGTTAATCTAAAGGGAATAGAATTGTTTTGTAGCATAGCTGTATTTTTAGTAAGAAAACATGATTAAAATCCTAGCATAGCTGTATTTTTAATGAGAAAACATGATTAAAATCCTGAGTAAATTTAATACTTGAACTTATTCAGAAATCAAAGGGAATGAATATACTTGTCTTTCTTTTGTCATGAACCAAACTAGGATTACAAATGCTGGCAGAGAAAATTTTCAGTTACACTTTCATGTTAATTCTAAAGTTTAACAGAATGTTGGTTTTTTTCCAACGTGAAATGGGGTTTAACTTTTATTTAGTTTAACAAAAAATTGCGCATAACAGCAATGGCAGTTTTGTTACAAAATTTCATGACTGAAGTATTAAATTGAGAAATATAAGCTTCAAGGAAGTGCTTTCTTACCAAATAAAATTTTCAGCAAAATATTTGTGTAATAAACCAATAATTTCAGATGTGAGCAGCAGTGAAAGTAAGCTGCTCACTCCAAGACATGTTATGGTCATTGTGTACCAAAAAGGCAGTATAAAATTGAAACTCAAAGTGCCTCAAAGGCAAGAATTTCATAACAACTTCTACAGCTTTCTCAGTCTGACATTTCGTTTTACATAAACACACTTTTGGTTTGTTTTCTTCCATGCTTCTTTTTCTCTGGTAGTCATTTGAGATTAATTACATTCAAGTCAAACATGCTCGAATCTCATGGTCATCCTTCCTTAGCACCTTGGTGCTGTGAGGTTCCCCAGGGGTACCCTCAGTGCTCTGCAGAGAGAGGTATGTGTTCTGGAAGCTGGTGCTGTGAAGGCAGTGAAACTTTGCTGAATGTGGTTTAATCTGGTTTTTCTTTAACAAGGTTCTTTGATTTACCATTTTCCTTGTGTGGCTGCAGAGCCACACAAGTGTTGTTGAAAACTGAGTTACAGAAGAGAGTTCACATGATTCATGCCTCAAGAGCAGTAAGTCTGCAGAGTGACAGTCCTGCCACCAGAGCAGTAACTACTGCAGTGCCATGGTTGTTTTTCCAAATGAAGTGTTTGTAACACAAATCATTTTACATGCAGTGCAGGATATTAATTCCTAGATTTCAGCACTATTTATTACTTACATGAATAAGACAAAAGAATAAAGGAAATATAATCCTTATACCTGAAAAAATAATGTAGTATCTTCAGGTACATTCTGAGGTACTCCAGAATATTTTGTCTTTGTTTGTGAGAGTAATGTTTCCAAACACATTGCTGAAATGGCAATTAGTAGGATATAGTTTTAGAGGGGAATTGAATTTCTTATTTCAAAGTGAATTTGGAATATGTGCCACAAGCAAATCCTATGGAAAGGAACCCCTAGACATTATTTTTGAATCTATGGAATTTATCATCTTGGTGCATTTTGAATTAGTTTTGTGTTTGCCATACAACAAACAAGTAGCTGGTGAGTGGCTTTAACCATTGCCTTTTCCTTTTCCATGTTCAGTGAATGGAATATTCCACAACGTTATGACAAAGATTATATATATATTTATATATATATATATATATATATAATGATATAACATTAAAGCCCTAAAAATTGCTGTACTATTGGAGGGGACAAATAAAATAAGGGTAAGAAGCATTTTAGGGCTATAGAGAATTTAACTGTACTTTTTTTTTATGCAATCCTAAGTGATGTAAGGAAAGCCATCAATGGAACAAGCCAAACAAAATTTATTCACTGAGGAGAAGGAAAGAAATGTGTGCCTAAGTTCTACACATAGTAAAGAACAGGAAGGTAAACCAGGATTAAAAAATGAAGGCAGGGATTTACCATCTGCCTGATGAAATTCAATTATTGAATTGCAAAAGTGAAAAATGGAAAACAAATTCTTAAAAGATTAATAAAAATTCTTCTTCAAGTCACTATAGGGTTTTGAGTTACAACTGAATATTCTGAAAATGAGTCAAAATAATATTTTCATTTCAAAAAGTTTCTATGTACATCTCATAAATGTTTGAATGAAAGTGGAGCATGGCAGTTGTTTGTAGCAAGACTTTGTCTTGTTTGTTGATTAAATTTGTTGATAATAGTGTAAACTTGGAATAATTTAAACTGCAATAAAAATCTGATAAAATATATTTTTCCATACAGCAGCAATATTACATTAATATTTAAATGTAAAAAGAGAATTCCAGTTTTTGTTATAGGTATGTGAAGGTAGTACATTGATGAATATAAGAGAAACAAGCTTCGTAAGTATATTATTTTTTTTTAATGTTGCAGTAAGGTAGATATTAAAGATAAAAAGGTCACAGTTTCAAGAACAGTACAGTTTTTAAATTAGCTTTTAATTTGGGTCACACCAGTATATGCCAGGATACTGTTGGAAAGGCTCCTTTACAAATTTATATATCTGCTATTAGTTGTTGCAACTTCTTTAATTCTGGAAAGAATTTTCAGTGTCCGTAAATGATAATATGTTGAAATTTACTGAAATTATCAGAATAATATTGTTAAGTGTGAGGATATTATTGATGTGAGGATCCAAAAGTGATTGAAAGACTTAAAATGAGGACTATCTCCATAAATTTAATAGGGCCAAAGAATAACATATTTTTTTTTTCCACTTCTTTCTTGCCTGATGGTTTTCTTTCCTTTTTGATGCCCTTTCTAAGCAATTTTTATTAGGCCTTCTTCTTGTCAGAAAATAAAGCAGAGGAAAGGAAAAGAGAGAAACCAAAATTTAAGTGTCTTTAAGGAGAAGTTTTAAAAAATTAAGTAAAGGTTTCTTGGGACTTTAGATCTTAGTTATTGAAATACCTTAATCAAACAGGCTTTAAAGATGTGATTACTAAGGAGAACTTCAACTATTCAGACTTATTGAGTGTGTGGGTTTAGTGTATCACACTTGGCATTGAGTGCAACATTGATCCTCTACCTAGCAGAGTTGTCATTTTTATTGTGCTCTTGCCAGGTTTTTATTTCCCTTGAAAATTATGCATTTTTAGTCTCTTAACACCATCCCAACATTGTTTGCTCATTGTTAGTAGCTATTTCTTGTATCTGATAGCACAGTTTGTGTGCAGGACTGCTTATATTCAACACATCAGGGTGGGAAATTGCTTGGTAAGAGGTTAGAAAGTTCTCTACTCTCAACTCTCAAATATTTCTTTTGTAATCTTATTTGTTGCCAAATGCTTCCTGCTTAGTTGTCCAGGTATGTTGTACAGAAATATATTGACCGAATGAAGCATAACAAAATTAATAAGCTGTTTACATTTGTAATCTTGGGAGAAAAATAAATTTTGAATAACATAAATTTTGTGATTGCATTTGTTTGGAGGAGGGAGAAAAACAATGGAAAGTCTTTGATCCTCATGACCTTCTCTATTACTTCCATCTGCCAGCCACAATCTTTTTAACCATTTAAGCAGTATGAAGTGAGTATGTCTGTAGTAGAGGAGTGCTTTGAGGCTGTTCATTACTGGGAAAGAGGGGAGAATCTATAGCACTATTTTTTTCCTCTCTGAAAAGTTGTTCTTGACTTAAATTGATGTGAGACACAAATAACTTGTGGGAGAATGAAGAGAAGGAAAATGAAAAATAAATTTCCAAGCTCTTTTTTATTATTATAACCTTCTCAACTTTCAAACAAGAACACAGAAAATAGGAAAAATAACTTGTGTATGTCTCAAGCCTATATGCATTTGAAAACTTGTGTAGATAGAAATTCTGTTGCAAGTTTGGCTTTCCTTTCTTCTCAGTTGACCATGAGAGCAGTTGTTTGGATTTTTTTTTTTCTGGATCTCCAATATACTTTTACACTGACATAAATTCTTTCTAAATAACACTGAAACCCACCCCCAATATTCTAAATAATCAGAGTAATTTAGTTTATTATCTTGCTACCTTAGTATATTATCCTGCTAAATATTTTAGTGTTAATTCAGAAAAAAAAATCAAAATGTGGCTCTTAAAATTAAATATTACTTAAATATCCTAAAATCTTGTAAATTGTAAGTAGTCCCTTTGTTCACTTGCATACAGCAACTTCAAACTTCTTTCTCAGATATGCGGGTTTCTTAACCACTTTTTAAGAATTACTCTTTTAAAAAATTACATGATCAGTGTTTTTCTAGCATTGACAATGATTTTTGTTCATATTGATATGTTAACAGATGAAATTTATTTATATTTTTAATATATGTTTGAAAAAAAAGAGCACCACTTCTTTACTAGTTAAAAAGTTAACATTTATCCTGAAAATAGGTTTTCCAGCTTTCCCTTGTGATTCATTTGCTTTGAAATGCTTTTAGTTTCTGAGCTGTTATTTTATCTTTTTAATGCCAGTGTGGAAATTTTCCAGGATTGCAGGCTTCTTTCTGTCTCCCCCCTCACTGTTCCTCCTCTCAAATATGCATTTTCTTTCATTTCTTTTTACCTGACAAGTTTTCCATGTGGTAATTATTCTGTTCTCAAACATATTTTTTATAAATCAGTGCTGAAATGCCTTTCAGAAAAAAAACTTAAATTAAAATAATTTTGCAAAAGAGGTAGACTTCTGACAATAGTTTTCAGAGATCTTTTTGGCCTGTAAAACCTGTGGCTGAGAGAAGGGCGTTTGGGAGTCTGGAAAAGGATGTGCAAGCCATTGTTCTGTAGATTTTAGGTCACTTCTTCCTCCAGCAGATTGCTCCAGCAGATCTTTGTATATCTCATGTTAGCATCTACCAGCTACATTCAGTTTGTAATTGACTTTTTCTGTTTAACTTTATGTGCATCAGTGGATATTCTTTCATATCTCATTCTCTATCAGATGAAAAGCTCCTGTATTACTATTGCTCTCCCCGAGTAAAATACTTCTTTTAAAGTTTTTTAGAAATAAGTCCATAATTTCCCTCTTTAGATACATCTGGTCAAAAGGATTACTACTTTGACTTTGAGAAATGGGCTGGTGCTTTACCTCATGTGTAAGAAATAGCTGACATAAAACAATAACAGAAAATTTTGCAATAATGAGATAAATGTACTGACAATAATAAGCGTGAAGCAGTCAGTGATGCTCAAATGCTTCCCTGGTATAATGGCTAACTTTAATTATTGACTGAGTTTTAATTAGGAAGCATGTGCTATTGATCTGTGCAGTGGCAAAGCCTCAAGACTCATGGGTATGAAAGAACTAAGGATGATGATCTAATGGTTCTTGTTTAGTTTGTCTGAAGACATTTATAATCCTTTTTATACACAGATTCTGTATTTTAGCACTGTGTTGTTTTCTGACGTTTGAATATACATGTCCTTGATTCTTTCACTTTGATTAATTAGCAGTGCAATTTCACTTTGATTAGCATAGCAGTACTTTTCTATTGTTTCTGGAAAAAGATGGAAACAAAATTTTTTTTTTTTTTTGGAGGTGAGCTTGAACCAGGTTTAAATTTTCCAAGTTCATCTTGTTCACCTTAAGCCTGAATGATGTGTGAATTCTGGCTGTTGGGAAGGCTGGTGGTCAATATGGAAATCATTTGGGGTCTCAACAGTTTTTAGATCCACTGAAAATGCAATTACCTTTACATTTTCTAACAGCTATGTTGTTCAAAGATTAATTTATCAATTAATGTTTACAGACAATAATTTAGAGTGCGCTATTAAGCATCTCAGTGTCAGTACTACTGTTTCTGTTATGAATTCAATATGCTTGCATGCTCTGCTTTACTTTCTTGAACTGATTTAAATTCACATGTACACGAGTTAATTCAGGAGCCTCAGGTAATTGTTCCTTAAGAATTCTTTGATGGTGATTTTAGATTGTGTTGTAAACTTTCAAATCACTCTTAGGCCTGCTTTGCCTTTGATGCAGCTATCTGTGAGCTCTGCCATGGTTCTTTTGAAACCATCTAGGTTTACCCTACTATTTTTACCCCCAGTTATTCTGAGTATCTTGTGTGATTATCAGAGATAGCCACATGGAAGGGTTTGCCTCTGACCACATCTTCCTCTCTTCAGTTCTCAGCAATCTGATCCCCTGCCAAATCGAGTCCATAATTTCTGTACTAACTGTCATAGATGGATGTTTCTCAGCTTGCAATACCTTTTAAGGCTGACAAATCCAATACCAAGATCTGTGTCGTGCTTAATAATAAAATTATGAAACCTTGCCAATTCATCAAGCCTGTGACTCCACGAGCACATTGCATGACCAAAACCAGCACATTTATCTTTAGTCAGAACCTGAACATCCACTGAAAATACCACAGTGAAAACTGGACAGTGTTATTAACTTTCCCATGCTGCTTATTGGAGAGACAAACTTTTTTTCTGTGTTCTTGAATATCCTATTGATTTCTCCAAAACAAAACCAAGGAAAAACCCAGTCCTGCTCAATATAAGTGGGCTGTTCCAACACATTTGCCAAGTATTCATTACAATGGACTTTTCAGCATCTGTCTGAATCTTGTCTCCAGTTAATTTTCATAATGGGAAATACAATTTTAAGCCTTGTACAATGTGGGAAAGCTTTTTGTCACTGGACATCCAAAGCGTTGAAAATTTTCAGGAACAGCATGAGTCAACTTGATGTAGCTTTGTCTGGCTGACATCAGTTCTCACCTCACCTTTCATCTTTGGCCAGCATAAAGAGTTTGTTTGAAAGTGCTAAGAAGGAAAATACATATGTAGTTTAGGAGAGGTGATTTTTTTCTTTTTTTCTATGTGGAGTTTTGAAATACAATCTCTCTGCCAGAGGTGACTGGATGCTAGGAAAGTGTTGGGCATTCTTGGGGTAAAAAAATACTCAGCATTTTCTCTTTTGTTACAGGACTATTTTTTCAAGACTGGCAGTTGGCAGAAATTTCTGAAAAAGTCCAATTTATTACACATCAGAGTTCTACCAAGCTTTTCAAGTACTGAGTAGACATTTGCACCAGCATTTATCCAAAAAACGTTGGATACAATACTATGAAATCACCTGTAGTGAAAGGATATTGATCCACTGAAATCCTAGTATTTGGAATAATTCCAAAACTATTTTAATATCTTTTAGCTTGTTGGAGTAGGAAGCATTAGGGTGTGTGGGATAAAGAGCTGATGAACCATTCCTCTGTGTTCTGAGGATGCACCATTGCTTTCAGAGTACTGGTATTCTAACAAAAATATTCATTTGTGACCAGAAGTCTACATACTTTCACAGTACCTTCAGACTCAGGGAATGGAAACTTAGTAACTATGTTTGGTTTCATAGATGGTTGGCTTTGTTGAGTTGTACACTTTTAATATTCATTTAGAACTAATTACTCTGTTGGATGCTGAGAAAAGTGTGGGGCAAGCGGGTAACACACTTCAAAAACGAGGCAGTTTAACCTAATAATAAACCAAGTCAGCTGTTTTAAAATTCTCTCCACCCTTCCTCCAGCCTGTCTGTTGGCAGAGTGGCCAATGATTAATTTCTGTTCATCTTTCTTGGTTTTTTGCCATTATATAGTCATTAACTGAATACAGTGTGACCCAACCATCATCAGAGATTCATAAAAATCCCAACTTCTAATGTGGCTACCATTAACATAAATAATCATCATCAAGTGACAAAATCCTGCAACTTCATACTTACTAAAAACCCACCATCGAGGTGAAGGATGGTTGGATTCAATCTCAACAGCACTGCATATTTTAATTCTTTCAATGCTGCCGTTTCATCTTTCTCTTTCCATTCTCTGCCATAACCCCATTGCTGCTGATCTGGTTTGACACCTCAGCAACAGAGATGAAAGCTGACAGTGAGCCCAAGCTACACATAAATGCTGTGACTTAAGCTGTAACGTTGAAAATTTGTTGCTTGTGTGGAGTGGCTATGAGCAAAAAATATTTTTTCTTTTCCCAGTCTTCTCAAAATGTAATTGCTCTTAGATTGAAACATTTAAGTTTATTAAATAGCCAGCAGTCTGTTCTAGTATGTTAAACTCCTCTGAGTGTTTGAAGTAAAGTCCCTTCACTCAACCAGCAGACCTCAGTAAGTCAGAAGCCTTTGCCAGGTAATCCTCACACCTTTAGGAATCTGGAATAGCTAAATTGTGAAGTTTAAAATGAAAAGAGAGTTTGCATGCACTGTGGACTGGGATGGGGTGCCAGGCTCCATAGTTATAGCTTGAACTTGATGTCCTGGTCTGCACAAAACTTAAAAAAATATTGGTAAATCTAATGCAGAAGTGCTTGCAGAACTGCTTTTTGTCTAGGGAGTGAGGAGATTACTCCTTTAATTGCAGGGTCATATTTCTAAGTGGCTGCTGAAGTGTCAGAAGCCACCAAGCCATGAAATGTGAAAGATCCTGTGGCTGGTTCGTGGAACTCCACTCACATCTGACTCTTCAATTCTGGATATTATGCTCTTCAGCTTGGCACTTAGTGCTCTGCTGCCATGGCCTCTAATCTCTGTGCCAGGACTGTTGCATATTTCCTTTGTGCAAGGAATGCCAAAGCACATACAGTAATTATCTAAACATTTCTGGGTCATGAATCACAGCATTTTAAAACTACCTTAGTGGTACAGTACTGAAAGAATCAAAATTTTACATAGTATTGTCTCACAAAACCCAGGAGGTAAAATTTCAAATCTTATAAAAGATGTATTAGAACACTTATTTGCATCTTATCTCTTCCATGTGATAAAAAAATCATTATTCTTTTCTAATCAAGATGATCTGGTTTAAAACACTGATAGTTTTTTGTTGATTTCATCTGTCATTGTAATTACTACACTAAGGCCTCTTAAAATGCATCCATTTAAGCCAATATTTGAGCTGAAGGAAATGTTTGAAATAATTCCTATATTTTGATTCTCCAGTGTTTACTGTAATAACTCTATTATTTTATACAGAGCACTGAAGGCTCTGTATTGCCTTTGGAGGCTGTTGAGAAGCAGATGAGGATTTTACAGCTAATACATAAAGTCTGAATGCTTCCTTCCTAGGAGGAGGTTTTAAACAGTGCTTTTCAATTCCATTGAAAATCTTAAATGCTGTTAAATTTCTAGGTACTTGAGCTTTTGGCAGCATGGTGATTTTAAGTAGAACTTAATCACTATATTTCTATATTGTGATTTACATAATATAAGGTAAAATGCAAATAGGGTCTTTGTAAGTGCTTTTGCAAAGTAATTGAGTTATTCAAAGTTGTAGTGTTAAGCATGGGAAGATTTTACCTCTTCCAAGCCAATGTAGTAAAAGGCAGCAAAAAACTGTTTACCTGCAAACCCAGCAAAGAAATAATGAGGGAGAAAAATATTTTTAAGGGGATTAAAAAAAATACTTGTATTTTTTCCTCCTAAAGTAAATGGAAGGGCCTGTTTCAGTCTCTTTTTGGCAAAAAAAGTTTTTAAAAAATGAAATGTGTTCATGGGGAAAATAGTTTACTAATGAAACATAAAAATGAGGAACTACTAAAATTTAGTTTCATTGTGTGACAATAACATGGAAAGAAAGCAAAAATTCACATTTAGTGTACTGGAAAATCAATGATGCCTTTCCCATGGACTTTCTGCAAGTTATTGAAATACAAGGCATTAAGATCTAATCTGGTAGTCTTTGATAAGTCATTATAGTATTATACCTTTAACATTTTAATATACTTGAGAATTTTATTTTCAAAATATTTTCTTTTTAAAGAGCTGAAAACAAAGTTCAGTGTTCAAAGTAACTCATACTTGGTTTGCTTGGTGTGCAAGTGTTAAATGTAGAAAATATTCATAAGGTTA
>JAWWMS010000001.1:12852883-12878200 GCA_035048045.1 Chlorospingus semifuscus
TATAAAGAGCTGAAAACAAGGTTCAATTTTCAAAATAACTCATACTTGGTTTGCTTGGTGTGTAAGTGTTAAATGTAGAAAACATTCATATGGTTAAATACTATTTTCATTGATACAATTTGTGACATTCTGTTGGAATATTGAATAGTGATAATATATTATTAGAAAAAAGTCCTCTATGTTGTTTTTTTTCTAAGATTTTTTCCTAATATAGTCACTTAAATCTATTTAACTTAATGGAATTCATGTGCAATGCAGTTTTGCAAATATATAGTTCTTTTCTGCTTCACTGAAAACAGAATACAATTAAACTAACAGAAATAACAAGTAATAAACCAGGAAAAATTGAGACAAAAACCAATAAAGAAACAATAGAGTAATAAAAATGTAGCATTAACCATGAGAAACATGGACCTAATGATCTTTCTAAAGAAAATAACTAAAATTCTGGAGGCAAAATTCTGTCCAGAAATCACTAATCCCCTTCTCCCTAAGGATGGAATGCCCATGTTGAGTTTTAATAGTGTTGTCTGACTATAGGAATGTTGCTAACAAACCTCACTTAGAGTGTATCAAAAGAACTATCAGAAACAAAAATGGCCTCTAAAAATTTATAATTCAGGTGCACACTTAAGATATACTTGAAACAGAAATCCACATGCTTTTGTCAGTTGTCAAAGTCCTCATTAAAATGAGGATCATAAGCTGCACGTGAAAGATGATTTTTTTTACCATTTCACAATGAAGATTGAAGTTATGGTTGACAAAACTGCAAAATGTTTTTGCATTTGCCTTTATGAAAAGCACATAGAAATAATGTTTATAAAACATGTATTCCCTGTTCAGAATAATTTATTTTGTTGTGATTTAAACCAGGTATCTTTCTCATGTCCTTGTGAGATTTTAAACTCACTCTTCTTACCTAATTCTGTACCTTCCCCCTGCAATTTTTTTCTGTCCAAGTTTCTTGTCCTTCCTTTGCTCCATTTTCACACCTTCGAGACTTTTTTCCTCAAATGATTTACTGCACATGATTGAGAAAGGATTGTGACTCCACTTGCTCAATATGCAAATAAATTCAAAAGTTTAAGGATGCTTAAACCCATTAAATTGTAATTAAAATATATGGGGTTGTTTGAAATCATATGACTTTGTTATTGAATCAAATACAGATACATTTGTTTGCCAGCAGTGGAGGGAATATATGTATAAAGTATTGTTGTAACTTATGTGGCCTCACCTTCAGAAGGAGAAAAGCAAAAATGAAATGATCAATCAGACGTGCATTTATTTGTGCACAGTGCTGGGCTGATGTAGATTTGTGTCTGAACAAAGTTATGAGTGTATGTTGTACCTGCTTTCTAGTCAGCATTCAAACAAGAATGGGGACATTAAGGAATGTCAGGCACCAAGTGGCAAAGTTTAAATTTCATCTGTTTGAAGTTTCAATAGTAATAGTAATTAAAAAAAAAAAAAAAGAAGTTATTTTTCTTGTTTTTCTTGATTCAATGTACTTGGGATGCCTAAGCCAGCATCAGGATGTAGGCCCGTCCACTGGGTTTCAATGTGCTGCCTTCCAGGGATACCAACTCAAGATCAGCATATTACATTTTTATTTTGGAGGATGACAGAAATTAAACTAAGTTCCTCTGAGGAACACTTTTTTGATTCAGGTGCTAGAGCTCACTTGGTCAATGCTCATTTGAAGTCCAGAAGGAAAAGCAACACAGTCTTGCTGATGCTGGCAGATGTTCAGTCATGGTTTCCTAAGCAGTTTTATATTTTATATTTCTTATAAGGTGTTAAAATAAGCAAATTTTTTTATTTGAAACTTCAGTTATGAATAACAAGGCTGAAAACATCCTACAAACATAGAAATACTAGAAATGAAAGATGAGACTTACCATTCTTTTGAACTGGCCACAGCTTAACCAGTGGCAAGTAGAAGAAAACATAAATTCCTGCAGTTAAAGGGCTCTGTAGTGTCTGTGAAGAGAAAAAGCCCAATCTGAATTCCAGTCAGTATGCCATGTTAATAATGGAAAAACCAGATTTTATTGATACTCAATCAGAACTGGGCTTTTTTCCAATGTGGAGGAAGAAATAAGCAGGAAAATATTTTTATTATGTACTTTAGTATTTTTTAGGTAAAATAGATCTTGCTTTTAGGTGGAAAGATTCCATCTGTAATCATAGAAAATATAAGATACTTGGTTCAGCAGCACAAGTGCTAACACACATTTAGATGGCAAAGAGGCCATTATTGGTGCAGGATCATGACATTGCTTAAAAATAATCTGATTTATTCCTCCTCTGTTTCTGGACTGAATAAATGGTGTTCACAAAGATTAAACAAGGGAACAAGGAGGAGGGAATTTCTACTGGAAATGTAGAGGAAACTAAATAGAAACAATCAAAAAAAGAATATGTTTGTGTGGGGTTTTTCTCAAGAGAAATTATTGACTTCTCCTATAGTTTATCCGTTCAGAAAAAATACTGCCTAAAACATTAAAAAATAACTTAAAATGAAAAGTATTTATTAAATAAAACATAGATATAAACAAAATTATGAAATAGACTACTTTCAAAACAGTTCCCCATTTTATTTCTCAACAGCTCCAGTTACAAAAAAAACCCAAAATTGCTGTTAAATGAGGTTGATTTGAGCTGACTGTTGGAGAAAAATCTGGTAGAGTAATTTGTCTGACTGGGGTTAGAATTAGGAACCACAAGAGAAATATTACTGGCATTTATCCTGACCATTACCTGGTCATTGCCCAATGAATGAACTGTGAAAGCAATTAAAAAGTGATTTAAACTCATAGTTCCTGTTCTTTGTTCACAGTAGCAATCTCATAACAAACTGAATGATTAAGTAAAACCTGGAACACAGAACAGATTCTTGACTTCCTTTTAGATGGTCAGAATTTGATCTTTTTGGTATTTTTTTTAGTAGCATAGTGTCTATATTTATTGAGGTGCTTCTAACTTTTCCTCCTTCTTTCTTCCGTATATATGTCCTTTTAGTTCATTGAATAGCTGTAAAAATATTCTTTTTGGTGAGAGATCTATAATTAAAATGTTGATGTTATAGATGGACATCTGCAGACAAGTACAGTTGGAGAAATATGGAAATAATATTAATAATATTATGGAAACATAACTATTAACATTAATATTAATAATATTATGGAAACAATATGGAAAGCATAATAAATTCTAAAAAATTTGTGAAAATACTCTCATTTGATTCATAGTTTAGTTTCTTCACATGTTTTCCACTAATGAATAATGGTAACTTCAGCACAACAATTTTATTAGTAATTTTTTTTACATGTTTTTAAGTCTGTTTGCACAATTTTCAGTGGGAAAAGTGTTTATTTACTATTATTTATATGTTCAGTGGTGTATTTCAGTGACTACTGTTATTCTTAGGACCTCTCTACTCTTAAATGTGCCTAGAGATGTGCTCAGTAACCAATGCAGAAAAATGTAAGATGTAAATGTTAGGACTGAATTTTGGGGTTAATTTTGTTGAATAAGGAAAACTTTTTCCTTCTAGTACTAGAAGAGGTTGCTCATATAAAAATAAGAACCAGAAATGTGCCTTGGGTTTTTTGAAGTTTATCTGGAAGTTATATTAGTAGTAGAATTTCAGCAAGTAGTTGATTTGTGCCTCAGGCCCAAATCATATGAGAGGTTATATTTATAATTTGCATTATTTAAAAATTATTCTAAGTGTATATTGAGAGTAATGATTTCCTGTAGAGGGAATGAGGGGATTTCAACATGGAAAAGTGCAGCAGCATTTTCTGTGTATCTCCCAGATGAATAAATTGATAAAAAGTATTTTATCATTTCTAGTAGGAAATTGCCACTTTAACTATACAAATCTTTTATATTATGCAGGGGTTTTAAAAATGGAGAGTCAATCTCCATAATTGAGCTAAATTATTCTTCTGTAGTTCAAACACTATTCTAGTTTTTAAGATATGCTGATAACTGCATGATAATTTCTAGCTGCAGTCTTATATGAGGTCAGACATCCCTGTTTTATTAAGGATTGGGAGATGAAATAAGCCCCAGTTGTCACATGAACTAACCACAGCAGCCAATATTAATGTAGAGGGAGAGAAAACTGAATTTACCAGTTCTCAGCATGTGTCCATAGCCATGGGTGTCTTTAAGTATTTATTCTACTATTGCTTCTGCCTGCCAAACCAACTCATCAATATTTTTTGCTTTAAGTTAGGTTATTTTCTTTAGCCAAAGACCTATTATGTCTCTCCTTCAGTGGCCTTCCCAGTATGAGAAGCATACAGCTCAAGCCACTGATATTTTTTCCCACTGAAATGGAAAATGATGCTGTGTGTATGCATTCCTATTGGTCGGAACTTCAGTCTTTCATTGTATTACTCAGTATATTACCAGTCTTTCTTGGGTTAATGCACCCATGTCAAAAAAAATGTAAAGGAAGCATGTTTGCCTATAGAATATTGTGTGAATAGTAACACAGATTGTTGGAACAGATGATGTGTAGTTCTGTGCAGGAAGATAAGCAAAATATATTACAAAGAAAGGCTTGCATTTCAGAGTGTCATGGTGCTGTAAGTAGTACAGTGAGTCCATAACTCAATATTTTGTACTTCAGGGCATGTAGTTTTAATTCGTGGCATCTGAGGCATTGAAGCCAGGAAAAAAGCCAAGCAGATGCATATCTGGGAGTCTTTCCTGCAGTACCCTCTTCAACTCAAAAGTAAAACCAGAATGCTTAACATTCTACAGAACTTCCAGACAGACCCTTTATTAATTGTTTCCTGTGTCTTTGGATTATCAGTGATCTCAATTTTGATGAGAGAGCTGCCAGTGTGACTCATTCAGCTCCTTGCAGCATGATTGTCAGGAAAGTCTTCTTAAGAAGACTTAATTCTGAGACCCAACCATAATTTTCAGTTTAGGTCAAATTGGATGAAAAATTAATTATTTTGGTCTATTCATGGAAGAAAGTAAATGAAGTTGGTAGAGTTTGATCACATGGTCAAATCTACTAGTGTGTTTTAGGGCAGTGTTTGACAAGAGGAATTCAAATTGCCTTACCAGTGATAGGAACCCAACATAAGCTTTTTATCTTGAGGTTTTTGTGGATATCAGACTAGCTAAAACTCTATAAAAAGTAGTACAGTCAGTGATTTTGAGATTTTTTCAGATGTATACAGTAGTTCATGGTCTCTATTCCCTTAGATTATTCTGCATTTTTTGAATCAGCTCACAGGAAAACCACTTTTCAAAAACATACTAAACTATATTAGTATCTATTTTATAGTTAAGTTAGCTTTTATCTGTAATGGTTATCCCTTTTTTATGTTTTTTAAAAATAAGACTTTTTTGAAAATAAGTTTCTGAGAGTTTATGAAAATGTCATATTAGGTTGAGAAATTTTGAGGACCAGACTTATTTGAAAAAGCTTATTCATAGCTGAAAGATTTCAGTTATATCGACCTTCCATGAAATCTTTATACTCTTTGAAATTAATGGACTGAATGTAAGGTCACAGCTCTGTTCCTTGCAGAACTCTTGGAAAAGTAACAGCATTCATTCACCTGGAAAACATGGTCATTTTATATAGGTGAAACACAACATAAATTCCTAATAAAACAGCTAAGAAGGTAGAGTGAGATAAAACCAGTCCAATGTAGACTTGTGTTTAATGAGTTCATATAAATATTTTATAATGTTATGTCTAAAAAACTCACACTTTTTGCTGAACAGTGTAAAATCTGGGTTGCAAATAGGCTGCATGGAAGCACACCTCAATATAAAATACTCTTTGTGGCTTATTTCCTCATCTGTAAACTGGAGATGATTTCTCTCTTATTTACCTGATTTCTTAAGGCTGCCTAGGATTGCCTCTTACTTTTAAAACTTCCTGATTCTTCTGTGACTATAGTATAACTTGCATACTTTAAAATATTTTATTAGAAAATATGTAGTTCATGAAATTTAGTATTGTTTGTGTATCTTACCTATTTATCAAACCTGCAGTTTTTTTAGAGATGTTGTCACCAAGTTGTCTCTTGAAAATAATGCCTTGATGGGGCAGTGGTGCTGCTGTGAAACCCCCTCCAAGAAATTAAAATTACAGAATTCTTACAGATGAATAGCAGCCTTTAAATACCTATTCATTAAACGTTTAGCTATGAAGGAAAGGAATTAATGAGTTTCCCTTAATTTCTTTTTTTTTCCTTTTTTTTTTTTTTTTGTTTTTATCGCTGGACATGGATTTGATTTTGAATTGTAGATTTATTTGTTAGTGTGGTGAAACAATTAACTTTGAGTGTCTGAAACCGCTGATATGAGGAAAATAAAATAGTTTTCCTGGAGGGAAAAAAAAGAAGCAACACCTTGGTTGAGTAGGAGTTTTGCTGAATATGAGTGACCAAATATTGTAGCCATTTTTAATTTTTCATTATTTTCTGCCAGTGGTCTGTCCAGCTGATTGATGCCCAAGTCACTTGTTATTTATTTTTTTTCTTTTCCATCTCCTTTTTTTTAAATTTATTTCTCCCTCTCCCCCAGCTCTTACTCCTTAACTCTTAGAACTTCAGGATGCCTCTGTTGTTTTATATTAATTCTGTACATAAGCTTGTTAGAGTTCTTTCTGTAATTTTTAAGTTAACATAGCTCCATAGCACGCCATTTTTTTCCTGCTGCCATGCAGGTTCTTCTAATTTTCTTCCAACACTGTAAGAAAGATGTCAAATACTTTGAAAAGTAACCATTTTATTGTTTTTTTCTCCTAACTTCTGAAGAAGAAAATCGCTTTTCCAAATTACTGACTTCAAAGTACAGTTTGACTTGTACAATGAATATAACTGTACTATGAAAGAAATTTTCATCTGAAAGATTTTCACTTACAGAATTGTGATTTAGACAGGCTTCCAGCCAAACAATTATTTTAGGTTTATACATATTGTATATCCATATTCTCCAAAGAGATGTCATTAAAGCCTGGTAATTGTTAGTCTTTTGAAAAGAACATGCAGTTATGAATAAATGCTTTAGCATTAATTTTTGAGGGAAAAGCTTAGGGACTTATTTGTGTGGATTTCATTAATGGCATTTGAACAATGAAAACTCCCTGTGCTTTACATTGTAAACAACTTTCTGTGTGATTGGAGTTTAATTTGTGGTATTGCTCCCTACTCTGAGCTAGATAATGCAAAACTTGGAGGAAGATTGTTCCCTGTGGTATGTGGTGCACACTTTGCAAAGCCAGGGACGTGTTGCAATGTCACAGGTGAAGAAGATATTAGACTGGGAGCTGGGGATCAACCAGAGAATAAAGAAAAGCCCTGCTCTTTGTTGTCAGAACAGATGGTGCTTCCACAAATGTTGGCCATAATAGGGAAGGTCCTACTTAGACTGCATGGCCTTGGCTGGTAGCCCTTGGTTGTTTTCCCTGGTTGGTGTATCAGGCATCCAAGGTTTCGTTCAGGAACAGCTGTTATGCACAGATTGCAGCAAATTTGATGTCTGTCTCTCAGTTCCAGGAGAAATCCTGTAAGTGTTGTTGAGGAGTTAGGCTGCTCCAGAAGTGCCATAAGCAAAACATGCCCCATGGTCCAGGGCACATCACTGTGAGTTAAGGGTTCTTATTAGTTGATTGTCAATTCACCTTTGGCCATTTCTGTCATTTTAGGTAGAGGTGCTGTTCTATTAAATTTTTCTCAGGAGTTTGGATGTAGGTAATTTAAGATTTAATGTTTGTTCTTTATTTTAATCTCTACAGATTAATTCTTATTAAAAGGGCAAAAATAGAAGTAGAAACGCCTCCTTCACATAATTGTGCCAGTGCAGAGCATTCCAAATCATCACTGATCTTTCTTATTTTTCTGTTCAGTTCTTGCTTTTAATTTCATTCTGAAGTGTACCTGAGAAGAGTTTTGAACATGAAACGAGTGTGACAGGACTGTAGCAACATGAGACACATCAACGTGTTTAAGAACATTTAATGTGAGACCAACTAATTTTTACATAAAGCAGATTTATGTGGGAATCTTAGCTTACAGTACAGACTGGATATTGTATTACTTTAAGGTCTTCTTCAGTTGAAGCTGTAGTGTTGCACGTGCATAAAAAGAGTTTCGTTGATTATATGCTTCATTAAATCGAATTAAATGGAATCTATTCTAGAACATATATGTAAGGGAAATTTTGGGAAAAAAAGTTAGCATATTACATCTCCTTGTACTTGCCAATACATTTTAATTTGCAGCTGATTTTTATTTTTCATACTACATTTCACAGTTAGTCATCAACTGGCCTTACCAAGTTGCCTCACTTGAAATGTGAAACACAAACAATATTCCTTCCCCACAAGGTCGCACCATCCCACACTAACTCACCTATGTTAGCACAAACATGTACAATCATTTCAAAAGATCTCTAATCATGGTGTTTCTGCAGGCTGTAGGACTTGGGAGTTCAGTGTTTTCCAACTACCTGATCACATCAGCAAAGAATTCTCAAAGAATTGAAGAAAGAAAGTCCAAGCAGTAAGAAATATCCTATCTGTCAATAATTTCTAAGAATAAATGACATTTATCCTGTAGCCTAAGCCTAAAAAAATAGGAAAGTGAAAACCAGAAGAACTTATTGAAAATGGGAAATGGTTGGAGTGTACTGTCACCTGCTCAATCTCTTAGTCATTGCTAATATTTTCTGCCAGGAAGCATGTATATTGCTTATGACCTGTTTTTCAGAACTCGTTCTGTGGTTGGCTGCCTCCCTAGTTGAGAGGAATTTTGATCAACTTCCACATAAAGAAAGTCTTCTAATTCTGGACTTGACTTGGGAGGTTTTCTAGTTCATCTCTTCCTAGTGATTCTGTGCCAAGACGGTTGTATGAAGTTTAATTTGTAGGGTAGCACTTTCCTAAATGTGATTTAATCTGAATCTGGTTTGGTGAACATGGCTTATCATATTTTACTAAGAAAATTTAAGAATTGTGTTACCTAAGCAAAATTAGATAGGTAGGAACCGACTTGGTGGATGTACTTCTTAATTTCATGTTGATTTTATTGACATTTTCAAGACTTGCCATATAAACAATGCAGAAGTCTAAAGAAAATTAGAAGTGCAATAATTTGGCATGTTTTCTCAGTGACCTTTTTTTGCCTACTGAGCAGGTTCAATGCATAAACTAGTGAAAAATGTGTATTTTCTCTCAGTAAAGAGAAGGTAACCAATTAAAGTCATATACAGAACAAAGATTTCATAATGTGAAGTTTCTGACTTATAAATCAACAAAATAAAAAATGCAGGTTAAGTTTTATTTATAAAGACTATTCCAGAATATGCTAAGCATATTAATTAATAATTAGGCTTCCTACCTAGCTGAATTTATTTGGAGATTTGAAAATTTTATTCCACTTTTCCTTTGTGAATAAAAACAGAGTACTGGTATATAATCTATTTCTGGTGCACTGGGTTATTAGCAAGTGTACCAAATTTTATCTTCCAGGTAGGAAATATCATTTGGTTAGGAGCTACTTAAGAGATAACTCAGTCCCTGTTGTGTCTGCTGCAGTTCCTGTATGAGGGATTTTCCAGAGAGAAGGATAAATCCATTCCACTTCTGAAAGACTATTTATTACTGCCAGGAAAAAAGGAAGGAAGGAAAAAAGGGAGAAGCAGAGGAAAACCTAAACTAAGACACTGAAGATCCTTTAGTACTCAAAGGATGGGTGACTTACTCAGGTCAAGTTTAAAACAATGTTTTTGGTCATTGAAGTGTTGTTTCTCTTTCATTCATGGCACAGAATACTATTATCCTTAATAGTTTCATAATTTAATTGTGTTGAAAAAGCAAAACATCATTTTAGAATCACCACATTTTGTTAAATTTGCAGGTGCTACAAAATTAACATAGATTGAAATGTAGCTGATTATTTCACTGAATGTGCTTTTCTTGCTTACTTTTAAGTTAATATATTGAGTCATTCATGGATTTCATGTCTCCCTAGACTGGTATTTTTCAAACCTTGCCATTTACTTAGGTAATTGTTGTGTTTTCATTTGCTGGTCCATGCAGCTATATGAAGACAGGCAGATGACACTGCTGACCCAGAACCAGCTCTACTGCCTGTCTTCAACATTTTGCTTTCCAATTAGTCTGTCCTAACCATCCTTGTATTTATTAAATTGCTGTGCACAGCTGAAGTCAAGGACAAAATGGCCCAATGTCTGATTACAGGTTTGATTATTAACTAGGATGTACTAGGATTCTCAGGAAATTCATGAGCTCTCATCTGTCCAGCATCCCTGATTACATTTGCAGGGATAGCCAGGCTGCTTTTCGGTGTTCCATGACATCTATAGATCACAAAGAAAAGAATGAGAAAGAAGAGAACTTAAAAAACATTTAAAATTAACTCCTATAGTCCTTAGAAATTTTCCTTGGCCTCTGACATTGTTTTGCACAAATCCAAACATAAAGCCCTTGGTGAAATGAAATAAATAGCAAAATGTGCTTACCTATAAATGATACATCACATTGTCATCTTAAAAACTCCTCCAACATTTTTTTCTGAATTTTAAAAATTAAGACTTCTCAGCATAATGTAAACTGACAATCAAAACATTTTATAAAATACACAGGCATTTGTATGTAGTTATCTTCTTGTCTTTGGAATAAATATGGTTGGAGGAAAATGAAGATCCAAAGTCTGTTATCTCTAGGTGGTTTTGGGGAAGCTGGTACTGAAAACTTGTAAGCCAAAGAAAAAATTCTTGTAAGTACATAAACTAGTTTGTTCTTAGTACGTGTGAGAAAGCTCTGTGCCCTCTTTTTTCCAGAGACAGGTAGATATCCCAGAGAACTTATCCTAAAGTTTACCTTGTAAATTTTGAAACTTGCCATTATTTTAGTTGGATATTTATCTTCCTCTGCCTGTTTAGATTGCTATTAGTCTGCTTCAAATGAGGTTAAACTCTCGTCCATGGAAAGGGGATGGGTCTGTAGTTACCTGTCAGCCTGCTGCAACCAGTTCTGCAGGTTCATGAACACTTGCTAGATACACTGTGAATTCAAAATTTCATATATCTTGTTTTTAGTGCATATCCAGACTGGTTCAGACTGCTTCCTTGGGAGGCACTTGGGAGCACTAAGCCAACAACCAACTAAAATGTGGCCTCTTTTTTTAGGGCACAAGTGAAGATAGACGTTTTAGTACCTCACTTTCATATAACACCTTAGAGTTAGAGATTGGAATGCTTTCCAAAAAGATAAAGACAGCAGTTTCAAATCAGTCTGAGGAAATGGAAATGGTATCTTCTCCCTCTCAGCAGAACTCACATGGCTCCTGAGATACACCAAGGAAAGCCATGTCTGCATTGGTGAGGTATTTGTAGGTACCATGTGCATGTTTTAGGTCTGGTGATACAGTATGGATTTTGTTCTACTGTTGGAAGATCCTGACTAAATGTTGGGTGGCAGATCTAACAAAAGCTGCATTTTCAACTAAAAAGCAGGAAAAAATGCTTACCTAATTTCTAAATCACAGAGTCGTTAAGGTTGGAAAAGACTTTTTGGGTCATCAAGTCCAGCCTATGGCTGGTTTCCACCTTGTCAAAAGAGCAGACTGCCGAGTCCCATGCCCAGCTGTTTCTTGAACACTCCAGGGATGGTGACTCCACCAACACTCTGGGAAGCCCATTCCCATACCTGACAATCCTTCCCACAATGAAATTCTTTGTGATGTCCAACATGAACTTCTCATGATAAAGGGAGGCCATTTCCTCTTGTCCTGTCACTTGTTACCTGGGTCAAGGCACTGATCCCACCTACCTACACCCTCCTTTCAGGTAGCTGTAGAGAGCAATAAAGCCCCCTCCCAGAGCCTTCTTTTCTTCAGGCTAAATTATTTATAAAATAAGAACATACTGAAGAAATGCAAATTGAGAATTTTTATTTATGTATAAAAAACAAGTTTTTTGTTTTACATGGGTCAATACAACTGCTAAAAATAATCACTATCTGAATACGGTTCTGATATACATAGAGACACAAGACACAAGTTTAAAGTTTTTGGGGATTTTTTTTATGGGTTTGGTTTAGTTGGGTCTTTTTAAGATTAAAAATATCTCATATGCTTAAGGTAAAATACATTCTCTCTCTGCCTTTTGATCTACATGCATACAAGAATGTGCATTTTTAGACAAGCTTCCTGTCTTTTGCTGATGCAGTTTAAAAGCCAGAGTAAATTTATGCTTAGAATAGCAGCATGTAGAAAATGTTTTGAATAGATATGTCTAAATATAAAATTGAATTTTACAGGAAACTGTTAAGATTTTTCACTGACACAATTGTACATGATTTTCGCTTCTTTTATCTATTTTATCCCTTTTGTTCATGTGAAAGATAGAAACTGAACTTGACAGAAAGTTAATAAAAGACAAAAGATTCTTTAGAAAAGCAAGGTCCTTTGTTTAATATGCTTTGCTTCTTGCAAAATCATCCTGGAAATGAAACTCATACACAGGCAAACACTCACTTCAAATTTGGGTTTTTATGTTTGGTGAGATTAATCATCAAGTTTACCTGTTGTCCTTCAGTTTCTAGGAAAGTTATACTGAAGACTTGCTTTTCTCAGGAGGGAGAGCTTTTTGGTTTTGGGGTTTTTTTTAAATTTTTTTGGTAAGGTTTAGGATGAGCAGATCTTAGCTTCCTTACTTTTATGCATTTTTTGGGACTGCCAGTGAAGAATGGAAGCAGTCACTATCAGGCAATACAGGTTGCTAACACAAAAGTGGATTTGATTTTGTACAAAGGAGGGTCATTACAGCTGGCACTACTTTATCAGAATTCAGAAAATAGGATTGTCAGCTTAACCAGGATCAGTGGCCAGCAGCTGTTTACCTGGGATGCACTTAACAGCATTTAAATTGTATTTTACTAAGAGCTATGGAGCCTCGTGTTCAATTATAAGGCCAGTCATATGCTGACTTGATGGGGTTTTCTAAAGTAATCCATTAATACCCTGACTAGGACGAAAGCTATGAAGATAAAATTAAAGCTGTATGGTGTTTTATGAATTTTTTGTGTATTTATCACAAAATTAAATGCTTACAAAACACAATGCCAAGAGTTGTATCTCAGTGAAATTATGGTTTACTTAATATTAATTGTCATAAGAATTTGATATGCTGGATGTCTTTGATATAGTAGAAATCTATAATGAAAATAAAACAGTCTTGTCCTTTGCCTCTGGAACTTCTAAGAGTGAAGCTCTTTCACTGTCTGAGAAATGAGACAAATGCTGAAATGTGAGTGCAACCAAGAGTTTTAGATTTCCTCTCAGCCTACTCTCACCCTACTCAAGCCAGCACTGGGACCCAACAGAGGACATTGATACATTGATAGAAAACTCCTGTTGAAAAGGCATCTTACTTCCTCTGCCAAGTAAATCATACAAGCTGATATATATTGAAAAGGTGCTGTTATTCCAGCATTCAAGCAGCAAAACTATAATTTCTGCAGTGCATAAGGACTTTGCAAGCTGTTAAGGGCTTGTTGGTGTTTGGGTAAAAAAGATGGGAGTTACATAGATTTGACTGTAAATCTGACAAGGCACTGGATCTAAAGGAAATACCAGGTTGCATTTTATCTATTTCTAAAATCTATACATGTCAGTCCAAAGAAACCTCTTTTGGCTAAATGGCTTATGCTTTAATCCTGAAATACCAGTAGAATCATAGCAGACTTTTTCAGACATCATCCTCTATTGGATGCAGTGTTGCAAACCCTTTTGTCTTGGTTGTTTCTGATCAGATTATCACACAATTTGCAGTTTTCAGCAACTGAACAACTTGGAAGCTTTTTTTCTGGTTTTGTATGTGTTTATTTATTTTTTTTAAATTTTTATTCTGAAGTCTTTGGAGTAGCCGTGCATATCCTACCTTTCAAACTGTATTTTAGAAAGATGCAGTTCCCTCTAAATTAAACTAGTGGATTTTAGTGTAAGAAAGGTTGACAGTTGTGGGTTAGAATCTTTATTTCACCTGGTCCAGGGAAATGAAGATTGATTTTCTTGGTGTTTATGTTTATTAGCTGGGAGCTACTTATTCAATTAGAGAAGCAGTTAGTCCTGAAAATCAGGTTATTTATATTGATGTTTAGAGGCCCTTGTCTCTACAGAAGGGAAGAGTGTTAGATGCTTTTTCTGTGTTCTTCCTTTCCCCATCTCCACTACCTAGGGATATTTACAAGGTGACTACAGGTTTTTGTAGCTGTGTTAGGCAGAAGAGAGAGAAGGACAGCGAGTTTAACAAGTCTGAAGAGGAGTGGTCCCATACAGAAAAGACAAAAGACATCCTTTAAGGGGAAGCTGGGATGACACCCACACATTCACATTGTTACTAAAATCCATAGCTTCTGTAAAACCCTGCAAGAGCCAATGCAGTCTTGCAAAAATAAATTCTGCCTAATTATCCAAGAAGACAACTTATCTAAGAAGTCTCTGAAATAAAATGAAAGCCCAAAGCCTCTTAAGGGGAAAGAGGAATTCAGGCAAAATTACTGGCAAACTGCTTATTGATCAGAGCGTTTTACTGATACTAAAGCACTACTCCTTGCCTTGTCAGAAATTTCTTTGAGGTATTGGACCCGATATTTTTCTTCTTTGTGCCTCATTTTACAAAGTAAAATTCAAGATTATCTTCCCCCATTTCACCTTTCCTTATTCTTGTTCTAGTTATATGTCATTCATGTGCAGCTGCCTGTGTGAAATGTTCTAAATGGAGAGACTTGTATGCAATTAATGGGATGAAAATAGAAATAAAATGCCACTTGAAAATGTTAATGACTTGGTGTTCTAAACCTGTGATTCTCTTTTGTAACATTTTATGAGAAAAGAATAATGAGAACAGAAAAAGTCAATAGGGCCCAGAGTAGTTTAATATAGTGCACGTTTCAGAGAGTATTACCTATTTAAATATTATAGTTACATTTAGATTTATTAAGCAGGCCTATTTAAAAACATCTTGATAATGTGAATACTTGAAGAAATTTAATTTTGTGTCTCTTGTTCCCTGGTTACTGCTTTGAGCCCAGACAGCCAGATGCACACTGGCACCAGGAGGGCTCTCAGACAGTTCAAACATGGCCATGTTGCAGCCAAGAGTGAAATAGGTGGACAAATGGAGTTAAATGAGGAGGAATATGCCTTTTTTTTTTCTATTGGTGATTGTGTTCACTTTCATTTTTAAGTGAAAAAAGCTTACATCATCATTTGAATAAAAACAGGGGTAGTTGTTTTTCCTTTGTGTCTGCTTCCCTGAAGAGAAATATTTTCATTGAAATGTAGAATGATTTGGGTTTGAAAAGACCCTTCAGACCATCAAGTCCATCTGTTGACATAACACTACCAACTCCACCAGAAAACCAAATTCCTAACTGCCGTGTAAATTCATTACAAATCACTTTAAAGTATTTTACACACACTAAAATACTCATTTAGACTAAAGATTGGGAACATAGTCAAGGCCTTAAAGGGATGTACATGGAAGTGGGTGGTGCTCCATTGGTTTAACATAGCTAAGTTGCTTCATCTGTTGCTTTAGCATATAATTTTATAGTAATTTGTCAGTCTAGAGTCTCATGTATTAAACAGATAGAGAAATTATTAAATGATGGATTGATAACATTTAAACAGTAGTTTTGAGGGAATCACCTGTGTATTATGTGCAATGGAGTGAAATGAGAGCTATATTTTTATGACACTATTCTTTTAAATGCTATTAAAAAAACTCATTTTGTCCACCAAAGAAATAATCATTTTTCTCCTAGTTGGCCCTGACTAGGTCACACTTGGAGTACCATTTAAAAATGAAAAATTGAATCTTAAGTGGCAGAGAGTTCAGAAAGTGAAGCCTGTAAACGAGGAACAGTATACAGCCATCATGAGAGAAAACAAGAGGGAGAAAGAAAATTAATAGCATAGAGAAAGGGAAAGATTTCTAAATTGGATAAGATCCAGCTGTTGCTTCACAGTAGGAGCAGAGAAGACAGGCAGTTAATTGAAAATAAGAGAGAAAATATTAACACAGAAATGTATGAAAATGTTAAGTCTCTAGAATGAACCAAGCATATCCTACAGTTTCTTTTGCTCTTTTGTGGCAACAACAACTAAAGACTGATAGAGACAACTTTTTTGTTCATGTTTTCTTAATGGCTTTATTATGATTGCTCAAGTAATGCTGCATCAAAAGCCTAGACGTCTATTTTGTGACATTCTCTCAAATATATTTTGTTGCATCCCAGATGGCTTCCTGAAGTAAGAATAAGAATTTGTGTGGTTCTTAAGACAGTTCTTCCGTTGGCTATCAGCTGTCACTGTCACTTGAAGGATAGTTAAAAGGCTCATGTTGAATGCTGCAGTGTCTCAACTGCAGGTGCCAAAGTGGCTGTTGCTGCCAGGGAGGATTGACAATCTCTGGAAACATTCACTTTGCAATCACTCATTTGCACCTTATTGATTTTTGAAATAGTGGTAAGTATGCAAAAATGTTGACATCACCTAGTGTCAGAGATAATGTATTGGTTAGTTAATACCATGCTTTTCACATTTCCTGAAATAGAGATACACTTGGGGAGTGGCATCCTTTTCCTTGGAAATAAACTACTTTAATTTTGGCAACCTGTTAATCTACTTAAGTGTGTGTTGAAAATCATGTGAATTGGTACATTTAGTGTCCACTGTGTCCCTGAATGATGTTTTCATTCATGTTATAATGCAGATTAACTCACTTAGTTGACTTTTAAGACTGAATGTAAAGGCTGATGAACATCATTAAATAGAAGAAATATTTAATCTTCCCCTCATGGCTGTGATTTTGCAAGCTGAGGATAAGTGACTTTAGAAGACTACACCTTAAGCAAATAGCTTCAAGAGACACCTCTGAGAGTTGTAAGAGTTGAATATTCACTCTGTTCTCTAGATTAGGGTGTGCAAATTCTAAATCACTACAGGAGACGTGGTTTTGAGTGCTCTTCTGAAAAACTTTTGTTCCAGAAAGCTGCCATTATTAAAATATTCTAGCATTTTCTGTGAGATCAGTATTGAGTTTTAAATATATCTTTGGTTAGAATAGCTACAATGTACAAAGTGTTGGAAATTTGGGCAGCAAGTCCTCTTATTGCACTTTGGGATATAAAAAGTTCTGGAAAGTATGTAATGAAACAAGTGATTTAATGGCAAGTGATCCAGATGGGAGAAAAATTTCACAAATCAAAAACAAATTTAGAAATATTGACTATTTTCTGTATTTAAAGATAAATATTATATGTTTTTTCCATATCTCCCAAGCATTTTTATAGATCTGCATGACCAGAATGCTGATGAAATCTAAATATAAGTAATGCATAGTTATCTCTGCACTTCTACAGCAATACTTTGTCCCATAATGCTTTTCTACATGAAGTTCTTTCAAGATCAAGATATTACAGAGAGGAGACATTTAGAGAAAGAAATAGATTTGTTGCAAATATGAAGTTTAAGTGAAATTTTGCATAAAGTGGAAAATTTGTTTCTATTTTTATCGAAAAACCAATACAGTGGATTGATTCATCAGAGTGCAAGAAAAATGGAGATGTTCCTATTGTTGGGGCTAGATTGCCTTTATTGTGTCCCTTCCAAATCAAACTTCATGATTCTATGATTCTATGATTGCTAGTCCAGAGGAGAGTAAAAGATTTCTATTATTAGTTATGAGTGTCTAGTTTATGTGTTACAAACATTAAGGATGCAATTATGACTATTTATGCCTATATAAATAAGCTTTTACATTTTTTTGTTTCTACTTCAGATAGGAAAGCTGTAAATGAAAAAAAAAACCCTAGTGTAAGAGGAAATCAAAGGTATATAAGTAGATATAAAATCACCTATACTCTTATTTGCATGAGGTTTGCAAAGAAGGGAGGGGGAAAAATTAAAGGAGGAAAAGAAATTATTAATATATTGCTTTCCTTATTGGAATTTCATGTGCTCTGCTTGATCTCATGGATAGATATTTGAAGTCTATAAACATCTAATAAGTTCCTCTTAACTTACTACTCTTAAAATTGTTACTCTAGAAGTTTCTTACCTTAAATTGCTGCATTCAATCTAAATACTGGGAGAATATTTATAAACTGCATACTATGCAATAAAAGCAGGATGTATTTTGAGCTAAGATTATACATAGGAAATACTGTCAGAAGATCCAGGATTTTTTCATAAAGGCAAAACAGGATGCACATGTAAATTAACAGATTTGGATAAGGAGTCTGATGGAAGGCTTTGGTAAGGAGGACAACAGTTCATACAGTAATAAAATAAAATAAAAATTAACAGTAGCCTGTAGCAAACATCTGTTAAGGAAATGTTTGGTAGAAATTCATCTCTTAGCCTGTCAGGGGTGCAGTGTCTGTGGGCAGTAGATTAACTTTAAAGGATCTTGGAAACATAATGTTCCAGGCAGGAGTCTGGTGCTTTCTCTGGATTTGTGTGAGACCAATTCCTCCTCCAGTGGCCATGAAACTGTCAGGAACATTACTGAAAGCAGAAGGGACTAATTTGGGGAGTGTGTGTCTGTCTTTCCACGCCTGCAGCACAAAATTGCTGTGAGGAGCTTTGCTGGAGGGGGTTGTATAGGGGTGTGCATATCTGTTTAACTGCTAGATAAGCTAGAAAACTGTAAACAGGTGCTAACAGCAACGTAAACTCTTCTTGAGTTCTTATTTTCCTTGTTTGATTGTTCTTCAATTTTCTGCTTGTTTTTTTTCTATTACAAGGTTGAGGATGGAGCAGTAGTACACCAGAAAAATCTAATACACTTCTGTGAAAATTTCTTCTCTATGCACCTATTCCACCTCTATGATTTATTGCTTTTTGAAGTACTATGTTTTTGAAACAGTACTTCTTTCATAATGTATAACCTGCAGAAAAAAGTAGAGACATAGACTGATAGGTTGTGTTTGGGTGAACTAGTGATGTATGAAAGTACTATTTACTAAAAGTTACCTTGGGAAAGGTAGTTCTGTGATGTTGTGGTGCAAAGATAAAATAGGTTTATCAATTTGAGACCATTAATCTGGAGTCCAAGGCTATCAAGAATTCCTTAACCCAAGATGCATTTCTCCTTTTAACTATTAGTGGTTATGTTTTTATTAATGGACATTTGAGATTACTAAAGAGTTGGATAATTAATTGGAAAAAGCATCTTAGAAATTAATTTAATTTGACTCATCATAACTAATATTATTAACAAGAAAAAAAAATCTGGCAAACTTCTTTGGTATGGAAACCCGAGTTCTGGACTATACCTTGTATTCTTCTTGTGCGTAGAAGAACTAAAGATTAAAATGTGAGTGTTGGAAGTAAGCTTCCTGAAAATAGTATATTTTCCATGGGAAATATTCCTGTACCCTATGTTGTTTTACATTGCTCTCCCTGTTCATGCAAGATGCAAATTGTGTTTTAGAGCTTTTAAATATAAACAGTTGTATTTTTTATTTTTTAAAATGCAAATTCCTTAAGAATAAGGATTTAGAAGTGTCTTAATTGCTTGGTAACTTAAATTAAAGTTTATTTTATAGAGTCTTAGTACAGAAAAGTTGTTAGTCTTGTGCAGAGTGGAAGTATATGAATGCTTGATATGTATGTCACTATTTGTCACATTTTTGAGTCTGTATTTGCAAATTAGAAAAAAAATCAAGGTTTCAAACATTAAGGGGTGTTAAAGTAGGAGACCTTTCCTTCAGAAATAAAGCAGTTGGCTATTCATATGCACCAAAAGCAATTAACAAACAGATTACTATAAATAATAATTTAAGTTTTTAATTTATCTTCTTTTTCTTTGTTTATTTTTTCAATTTTATTTCAATTAAGTGGGTTGGTTTGTCTTCCAATTAATTTCAGTTTGGTTCACAATGTCTTAATGGTTACTGCAAAGAATTAAAATTACTTTTCCTTGATGATATAGATAAACGTAAGGAATTAATGTGTTTAGAATTGGACGTGATTTTTTGGTCTGGTTGCTAAACAGTGCATTTTTTTTTGCTATTCAAAACATGTTTATATATCTTCCTTATATACCAGACAGAACAAGATGATCAGATCATTGCTGTTCAGATTGAATTTTTTCTTTCATATTGTCATAAAAAATATCTGCTTGGTTTCATGATAATTATTATCATCATCATTGTCATCATCATTCTATCCTCAGTTTTCCTTTGTAATTCATTATGGACATAATGAGCTGATTAATTTTTGTTAACATTAGTACACAAATCTATCATTCCATAAAAGAATTACTACACAAAATTTCCTCTACTTTAGTGGCCATAATAATTTTCAGAGCAGGTTTTCTGCTGTTTCTATTTTTAAGTAAGAGGAGGATGTGATTGCTTTGTGGTTTTGGCACCAATGAATTCACCATAGAATTCACAAATACTGAACACTATATTTTAAAAAGAAATGCAAAAGAGTTTATAAATGACTGTTGTTATTGACTGCTGCAACCTTAAAATAGTTAAATTTTCTTTCCTTATTGTGTTGGTCAAAACACAATCGATTGAATAGGTTTCCAGCAAATGAGATGAACTTGATGACTAAACAATGTATCAGAATTCCTGTAATACTAAATAGTGCATTACCTTCAAATAACTTAATTTCTGAATAGACAATGTTTTCCTATTTTATTACAAAGTAAAATGATGTCAAATGCTTACTCAAAAATATATTACTTCTTTTTTTCTTAATACTTCTTGTTGTTCTTAATTACTGAATTAATCCCTGTCAAAATAGATTATGATGCTGTTTTTAATGTAGTAGCTGTCTGTCAAATCATTATTTTTGCCTCTGAAGGACTATGTGGAGTTCTGATGACAAAAACAAGCATTTAAATGCCTTCCAAAGCTGTGACTCAGTATTAAAGGTCCACAGCTTGAAACAGTGTTTTTGATTAATAATTTATTAGAGCCCACAATGCACAGTGAAAAAAAAGAAAAAGAAAAAAACCAAAGACCCAAACTAACAAGCCAAAACTACAAAACAAGCAAACACAAAAACCTACAGAACAACAATATAGAAAAGCACATAAGAAAGCCAGAACTATTAAGACACTTTTGAATTTCTTATCAGCTAATTATCTTTACAAGTCTAAATCCAAGGAAATTGTGCCATGAAAACTCAGGTCTCACCTGCTTGTTCTAGTGAAAAATGTTTCTACCTAAAGCATATTTTATTGGTTTTGATGCAGGAGTTTGAACAGATTTAAGCATATATAGTGGGATTAATTTGCTTGGATTTCAACATCTATATCAGTACTCATCAATAAAGGGAAATACTTTGAGAGACCCCACTGATTTATGTTCCTAAAAAACATGTTTTTCCTAGAATGTAAGGGATTTGTCCCAATGAGTTTAGTCATTACAAGGTCAAGGCATTAAATTCTGACTCTTAGTGATGAGTGTTACACAGTGCTCATAGTGTTACACAGCTCTCATAGTGTTACATTTAAAAACCATAGAAAATTTACATTATGTGCCTAGAATTTTGTACCAGTGACTTCTACCATCAGCCTTTTCTCTGATCTCTGCAAGGAATTTCTGTCTGAAATCCGGCATCTCTGAGTTTCTGCAGCCCTTACCTGCACATGTTGATTTGACAATATTGTGCTATAAAGTGCTGCTTTCCAGATGGTGGTTTTGAAGTTAGTTTTTCATAACATTATTTCAGAATGTAGCAATTTAAATATGCCTCTCCTTGTTCAACATAAGAATTTGATTTTCACTTAATGATGCTGTACTTCTTTCTGAAAAGATGCACAATGATGGGTTGTGTTTGAACTGAACAGTGACCATCTGTACTTAGTGTGACATTTCTAGCAGCCCTCCTGTGGAATGAAGAATTTTAACATCAGGAGACAGTAGCTGTTTAACAGAGTAATTGCCCCTTTCAACAGTAATACTGTTTGTCATAGCCTGTGGCCATTGGTTTTTAGTTGTGGTGAGTAAGATGAGGGAAGTCTTGCTGGGATAATGGAGGGATGAATATTTGTTCCCATTAGAAATGTTTAAATTAAAGATGCAACCCATTCAAATTATTGACCACTGCCTATTATTTCCATTTGGAAGGTAATTATGTCAACTGAAGGGTAGGTTTTTTTGGTTTTGTTTTGGTTTTTTTTTTATATATAATTTGGTACACTTTAGTCTGAGATTTTTACAGGATGTGAATTTCTATTTCTTCTGTCTCAGAACCCTTCTTGCCAGTCCTTGCTTAGTAGCAAATCTATTTCTACAGTCCTGCAGTCTCAAATATTCTCAAGATTTGTTTTGTTGGATTCTGAAGTGTCCTTTTTCAATCACAGGTTCTCGGAGTTCTGTGAAACCTGGTGAGGTAGACAAAAGAGACTTGTCACTTCTTCTTGGCCAATAATTTGTCAAAGAAATCAATTGTTGATACCTGTCACTGTCCTTCATAAGTGTCATCTCTGTATGACTGTTCCTCTAGCAAGGAATGTGACAATCTGAAAACTCCAAGCCCAAGCTCCCCTCCTTTTATGTGATGTATTTTTTTATACATGTACATATATGGGATATTTGAAATATGCAGATGGAAAATTAGGTAACTTTTGCCATTTTTTTTTTCAAATTTGATTTCTGCGTGATTCATTGGTCTTAAAATTTAGTGGGATTTATATTTGCTTAGTTTTTTCTGACTGCGCTAAGCAAGCTTTTATGAACTTGATTTTAAATATTTGAACTTGAAATGTTCAAGTTTCCATTTAAAGGTAAAAGGTTCATTTGCCCTGCTCTACTAAAACTGTGGCAGGCTGTGTAAATGACAACTGCTTAATAATTGTTCCCTTTTACTTTCACATCAAAGCAAGAAATATTTTTTGTATGTTTTGAGGAGAGCTTGATGATTAAAAATATTATTTTTAGAAAAATCATTTTATATCTTTTCAGTGACTTAAGTTCTTCTTGAACTCACCATGGAATTTTTAGTAATAAGAAGAGAGATAAATATTTCACATTTTAGATCTGAGTGCCATGGGGTCAATGACATGGCAGTTTTGCAAAACACTAATTTATATGCACAATACTAAAATAGTTTATTAGAGCCTATTCTGGAATAACTATTTTTAATTTGCCATAATTCCATTACCAACATGGTGTTTCTAATGTCATACACCATATAACCTGAGTGGAACAGAGAGGCCTTCCTGCTTCCAGGAATTTAATTTCACATCTAATCCAAAAACATTCATCCATCATTGTGACATTAAATCCAGATCACCTGTTTTTGAGAGCTGAAGCTGTGCTGTCCCCTGTCCTTGTAATCTTTTAGAGTGCCTGTTATTTGCATCCTACTTATGAAAGTTGGATAAAGGCTGAGGGAGGGAAGGAACAGGACGCAGCATAGGAAATGTGAATGAGCAGCTCAGCAGCTGACAGCTTAGGAAAAATATAGTTCATCTTTATCTCCTTTCTCCTCTCCTGATAGAGATACCAAGTCAATGATATCAGTACCAGGGCTTATAGTGGCATAGCTATTTATACTTATGTATGTGCACAGAAGTATATATATATTTTTGTACAGTGGCTGTATTCTCTACTCCCAGAATTAACTTCTTTTAAGATGTGACTTTCAAGAGAAAAAAAAAAATATATAAAAAGATGAGGTCTGCTAGAAACAGATTATTTTTGGACTCCAGCAAAAGAACAAATTGAGGAGGTTAAATTCTCTGTACATGTTGGCCTCTCAAACCAGAGAAAAGCTATTTATTTTTGGGAGTTGCTGCAGGACTGACTTCCTGCGGTATTGAGTGTAGTTATAAATCTCATTTGGCTGCTGTGTCAAGCCTTTATAACCTACCACAGAAGCTGCTATCATGAAGTTGGTGCTGATGGCCATGTGCCTTGATGTCACCCGGTCAAAGTGGTCAGACTCAAGGGGTCACAAGGAGCAAGGCAAACCAGAACCACTCTGATCCATCTTCCCATCATTCCTCTCCTGTTCACCTTGTGTTTCTTTCCCCTACCCAAAAGGAGACAATCTCATCTATTAATGACATCGTTGGCATTATTGGGCCAGGTGTTCTTGATTATTCTGTGGAATATTATATAATATTCTGTGGGTTTAATGTGGTTCCATCAGACATGTCTCCTGTTGTTCAGGGAGATTATTCTGTTGGTATCAGACACTCTTCCCAAATTCCCTGCAGGATTATTTCATGTTACAAAGTGTCTTTTTTGCTTTCTCAACATTCTTTGTTCTTACCATACAGATTTTACATCTTGTACAGGTTTTTCTGTATACAGTTTGGAGAATGCCTCAATCTATGTAGATTAAGATATCAGTATTAATTAAGAAGACCACAAAGATTTCTGCTGGTGGAGGATCTATTCAGGAAAAAAAAATAAAATTATTAACTTGACTTTATTTTAAGTGGGAAAATTTGAACAGTAATAATCATACAGCTTAATTTATTAAAATGTTTACTTTGTTGAAACAAGAAAAAGGTTATTTCACCAAATAAAACCATAATTCTGGGTCATTTACCTAAGAAAATAGGGGGCAACAATTGCAGTTGTAGAATTAACCATTGGCTCCAGTATGATTTCTTCTTTAGATTAACAGGGATAATTCAAGACAGAGAGAAGCTGCAGAGAGAAGCTGAATAGTGTAGTGTTACATCTAACTTGAAGTTATTGGTGCTTTTTCACCTCAGAATATTAATATTTTGCTGCTTCTTCTGGTTTTGTAACATGTCTGTGTTGATGCTCTCTAAATGGTGGATTTTAAAAGGAATCAGCTGTGATTTTTTCTGCTTTAGCTAAATTAATGCTTGGAATGCTTCTTTCTACATGGTATTCTCTTTAGTATTTACTCCATGTATTCTTTAATGAAAATTTTATCTTTTCATCATCCAACATAATTCTAATGATTTGATAGTCCAGATGAATTCTCAGCTGCATCCATATTAATGGTGTGTTTAAGGACAGATGCACTATAAGAAAAAAAAGGATCTGCAAAAGTTCATACTGCCTGAAAACTGGATAACAACTGCATGAAAAAGTGCCAAATATTTTGAGTGAGATGTTCTTGTACACTTTAAGATGATAGTGCAGCAAAGTCCCATAATAAATTAAAATATAATGTGTTTTCTTTTTAGAATACTCAATTCTGTTAATTTTAAACCCATTTCTTCTGTCTAGGCTATATTTATAATAGATAAATTCTTGTCATGTAGAATGAGGATAAAAAA
>JAWWMS010000001.1:12887143-12923164 GCA_035048045.1 Chlorospingus semifuscus
ATCCATCCATCCATCCATCCATCCATCCATCCATCCATCCATCCATCCATCCATCCATCCATCCATCCATCCCTGCTGTGGTGCTTTGAGCTGTGCAGAGGATGTGGAGAGCACCAAGGGCATCCAAAAAGCATCTCAAGCATCTCCTGCAGAGTAAGAGCCTCAGTGCTGCACAGGCTGATTCATTTGGGGTTTTGCCAGCACAGAATCCCAGCATGGTCAGGCTGGAAGGTCCAAATTTCCCAGCACAGGGCCAGGATTGTGTCCAGGCAGCTCTGGGATCTCTCCAGTGAAGGGAGGCTCCACACTCCACATCCCCTCTGGACAATCTGCACTGGGAAGAATTCTTCCTCATTTTCAGGTGGAGCTTCCTGGGCATCAGTTCCTGCCCTTTCCTCCTGTCCCACTGCTGGGCCCTGCACACAGGGACAGCCAGGGATGAGGGGCCCTCTCAGCAACTCCTCTCCAGGCTGAGCAGCCCCAGCTCCCTCAGGGATGCTCCAGTCCCTTCATCCTCGTTGTCCCCCTGCTCTGGCCCCACTCCAGGAGCTCCTCTTGCCCTGAGGAGCCCAGAACTGGACACAGCTGTCCAGATGTGCCTCACAGGGCTGAGCAGAGCAATGAGGACTCTGCCTCTCCCTGCTGACCCTGGCACTGCCTCCTGCACAGCCTCTGGTGCCAAAGAAACCTGCAGGGGGACAGGGGAGAGCAGGAGCTCAGCCCTGGAGCAGCTCCAGGCCCAGGAGTGGCCTCGGGGTGTTTTTATGGGGAATCCAGAGCTCTCCTCCCATGGTTCTCACCCTCAGGAGGAGGAACCAGCTCAGTCTCAGGGCTCTGGAACAGGACAGGCTCAGAGGGGAACGGGGCCTCTCTGCTGGAAACACGCCCAGCACGAGAGCAGAGAGCAGCTTTCTCCACTTTCCCAGCCCATGGGGGAGGAGGAAGGAAAGGATTTTGTTCTCCACAGGAAAAGGGATCCATGGATGTCCCTGCACAGCACAGGGGTGTGGCTCCATCTCGATCTCACGCTCTAGGACATGGAGAGCCATCCTTGTCTCTGAAAGTGGAGATTTGGGTCCCTGGTGTCCCCTCCACCCTTCCCAACACCTTTTACTGTGGGCTGAGGGTTTTATGAAGCCCTTCAGAGTCACACACCACAGCCCAAACAGCACCTCTGTTGCTTTGCCTCATAACATTAAAGAAATCTGTAAATGCTTTAAAAAAAAAAGCAATTTCCCTCCTTTTCAAACACTGGTGGAGGCTGTAACAGAGTGAAACATCCACAAGAAGCAGCAGTGAATGACTCCATCCCTCCAGACACTCTCACAGGAAATTAAAGACCTGTTATTAGCAGCAAACACAGCAGAGTGATGCCTGCAGGTCCATCCACCCATGGATCATCCCTTGCCACACACAAACCAGAAGGAGAACCAACATTAGCCAAATATCACTGGTTCAGCTGGAACACCTGGTCCTCTTGGTCCAGAACTGGGAGGATTTTCCACATTCCCAGTTTGCCAAGGCACAAAATGAGAGGAGACCATGGCACTTACTGGTTTGGGGCAGTGGATGTATCTTGCCAGGCTGATGATGAGGTCGTGGGTGATGGGATCCACCAGGTTTCGGAAGCTGGCGTAACGATAGAGGACATCATCCAGAGAGGTGGACTCCATCCCTAAATCCTGCAGGAAACAGGGCAAAGCAGCAAGGTTAGGTGGGATAGAAAAGCCAGAGGTTCTTAAAGTCAGCCCTCACTGGAGGAAGAAATGATCCCCAGCAGCTCCCACTGAAAATGCTGCTGGAGGGTTTTTGTTTTTCCTGCAGTTTCGGTGACAAAGAGAAGGATGGGACACTTTGTGTCACCTTGGGGGAAGCTGCACTCCCGGCCTTCACCTGCTCTGCAAAGAGGCTTTAGGGCTGCAGGATCAGCCTCATAAACCCACTGAGTCAGTGACACCCTTGCAACAGGATAAAATGCAAGATGACCCCGGAGAACATCACACAGCAGCTGGAGGATAAATGCAGCACTGGAGTGTCACAGACACATTCTATGAAAAATCCTTTCCTTAGGATTTTTTCTCCTGAGAAGCCGAGAGCCCTCAGAAACGAAATGTAACCAATGATTATCTGCTGCTGTGGAATGCAACAGGTGCATCTGTGATTGGTCTTATGTGGTTATTTTTAATTAATGGCCAATCACAGTCTGGCTGTCTCAGACTCTCTGGTCAGTCTCAAGATTTTATCATCATTCCATTCTTTTTCTATTCCTTGCTAGCCTTCTGATGAAATCCTTTCTTCTATTCTTTTAGTATAGTTTTAATATATTTTCTTTTAATATAATATATATAATAAAATAATAAATCAGCCTTCTGAAACATGGAGTCAAGATTCTCATCTCTTCCCTCGTCCCTGTGAACAGCTCCACAGTCTCCAGTTTTGTTTCCTGGTCAGGATGCTCTCCTCATCCCCAGTGAGGAGGCAGCATCACTGATCATGGGTGTGGGAAGGAGGCAGCTCAGGACCAGTCCAGAGCTCTGCCTGCCCCTTCCCCAGCTCCCCACAGCCCCACAAGTGATGCTCTGAAGAGCCTTTGTTGTCTTCACTTCTGCCTGCCTCCCTGCTTCCACCCTGAGCAGAGAACAAAACATTCAGAGTTAGGGTTCACTGTGAGTTTTTATTGAATTCCAGCCACCAGCCAGCCCTGGAGTGGGCACAGGGACCAGGTGGCACAAAATCCATGCTGGTGGCCCTGCCTGTGTGTGGCTGGCACAGCTACAAACAATAACTCACCTTATACAGGCTGAAGTACAGGGCTGATATATCAGTACAATCAACAGGTTTATAACTGCATATCTTTTTCTAAATACACTGTTTTACTGATGTCTTTAATTGAAGAAAAGATTAAACATTCATTTATTTTCATTCAGCAACTGGTTTTTTGATTTACTCTAATTTGTATATTAAAATGCACATCAGTGCACATTCTCATGGTGTTAACATCAGAATTAGTATTAAAATGAAAGCAACTTAGTCTAGAAAAAGAACTAAAAAGAGAATTACAATTTAAATATATGCTCCTATATATGCCTTGTTTAAAACCAGTGCAGCTCTTACAGGTAGTGCCCAAGTAAAATCACTTCAGTTGTGTTGGAAAGGCTTTAAAATGATCATTTATCATGCAGTAACTAGTATTTCTCCTAAACACACTAATATTTATTACTAGTTATAAAAGTTGTATCACACTAATGTTCCAAAATATGCAAGAGACCTGAAGCTAACCAAAAGATTTCCAGATGCCCAGAGATTGGTCCCAGTAATGCCAAGGTCCCCAATTCCATCCCCATATGGATCATTCACTCAAGAGCTGGACTCAGGGATCCTTGTGAATCCCTTCCAACTCAGAACATTCTGTGATTCTGTGAATTCCAAATTAACAGAACTTCACTCTATGACTTCTAGTCATTGATAGCACAAAAGAAAGAGAACAGAGGATCAGGGGCCCAGTGAAGGTTTGTTTCACTGCCTGGTCATGCAGGACACTCGTGTGTTCCACACGCTCGGTCCTACACCAGTGTGCCAAGCCAAGGATCCCACTCTGTCCAACGAGGCAGAACAGAAGCTGCTGCTCTTTGCTTTGTCTGGGTGTCCCTCCAGACATGGCCACAGACTCAGGCCAGCACTGACACCCCTGTAAAGCCAAGAAGCAGGGAACAGAGGATGGGGACTTTCTCCACTGCACAGACTGCTGGAGCCGCTTTTGCCCACAGCCAAGGGGGCAGGGAACTCCCTCAGCACCTGCTGGGTGCATCTGCAGCCCTGTGCACAGCCCAGGAGCAAAAGGATTTCTCAGAGGGAGCCGCCCTCATCTTTCACTGCTGAAAAACAGGAAGGGCAGAAAACCCAGTGTCACCCATTCCTGGCTCCCAGCAGGACACAGGCTCCTTCTGCACCTTTTGCAGCACTCTGCTCAGGCTGGGAGTTTCAGTGCTGACTGTGCTTTGGAAAGGGGAGACCCTTCAGAGGGCAGAACTGCTCCAAAGACAGCCATGGCACTTGCAGATCCACCATCCATTCCATATCCTATCCTGACCAAAAATTGGAAGAAATGAGACCTGTGCTATCCTTGACAAAGTACTAAGAGCTTACAAACCAAGTAAAAATAGACACCAAGCCTGAATTCCTGAAAGCCTCTCTCCAAAGCACTTTGGCTAATGTGGAGTGTAGTCACAGAGGCTCTTTTAAGCCTTCTAACAATTCCCTGCCAAACTGCCAGCAGTGGCTTTGTGTTCTATTTCACCAAGTCCTGTAAGGGCAGTTTTAGAAATCCAAGTCCAGGAAGGCTCTCGTGTGAGCTTCCCATGGGCTACAAGAAATAAAAGCTGGCACAAAAGTCCAGAGGCAGCATCAAGGTACAGACCCTATAACAATGAGATCCAAGCACCTTGATTGCCTACAGACTGTTTTAAAGTTGTCAGGAAGAAGTACAGATTTCTCTGTACCTGGTGAGAACTTCTGAAGACATACCACAACCCAAAGAACACCAAGAGAATTAAAAATCCATCCCAGGAAGAATGGATGTATATTCTCCTTTGTGCTAATTCCCTGTATGTCAAAAGACTCACCCTGTCTGCCCACAGCTTCATGCAGAGAGGAACCAGCAGAGAGGAACCAGCATTTTCCAAGTATTACACTCTGTCTTGAGACTCCTCAAACTGGAGTCCCAAAAACATGCAAGAAATCCAGTTTCTACCACCTGAACAACAAAAGATACACCAGCAGAGAATATCCCACCTCATAAAGAGGAAAAGCTTTATGACAGGAGACCCTGCTTTGAGCTAAAGATACCCAGCAGAGAATATCCCACCTCATAAAGAGGAAAACCATCAGAACAGGAGAGCCTGAGAGCAGGAATGCATCCCCTGAACTCCTCAGCACACACAAAAACCCAGCACTGAAGAGCCTTCAGTGAAGATGTGAAGCATGTTCTGGGTCAGAAGATGACACAGAATGCTTCATCCCACAATCTTCACCACAGGATGCACACCACTGCTCTGCAGGATGTCTTCCTGTCAACTCTCTGCTGTATTCCCAGTGTCTGGGCTGATGTCATTTGTTTCCTGGTGATTCTAATGCCATTTATTTCCCATCAATTCTAGAAGTCTCTGCAGTTCCATTCTGATGAGATTTGTCATAGTGGCTTTTATAACTTACAGCCTGAACTTAGAGATTTCAACAGCTCTTTCTGTAGCATCTGGTGGAGTCCTACACTGAGAACACCTGTATGGACAACAGTCTGTGCACAGGCCAAAAGGCAACAGTGAGACCTCCCTGAAAGCCTGAATTTGTCAAGGAATTCTTCCTGTTTCTTTCTCAAAGGGGCCATTGTTACCCATGAACACATTAATGCTGTTGCTCCTTTACAGGAAACCACAGAAGCCACAGGCGCCACTGAAGACATTTAACAAGGATTTGCATCATAACTTTGATTTCAGGGCAATCAAGACCTTTGCAAACCCTTGTAGTTTGTACCATCACCAACATTTTGCTAAATCACTATCTAAAGGCTTTAGCAATTGAGACCAAAGAACTGGCAGATTTTCTAAACTGCTTAAAAGAGATGATAATTTCTGCATCAAACAATCAATCTTTGAAACAGATTATCTGTGCTGTAAATGAACTAAACTGAGATACCAGACCTTACTCTTTCATGTGACAGAGAGAGAGAACAGCATCACTGGAGAACAGCCAGAAGGCTGGGTACAGGGCTTCAGTGAACTGGGCTTTGAATTTGTAGATCAGGTTATTCTTCTCCCCCACGGCCATGAAAATCAGGAAGCCCCCATCGCAGTGGAGCAGCACCCCGATCTTGGTGGCCTTTGTGTTGGGCAGGCACTTCTCCACGTCGTTGTGCCAGGAGGAGAGTCTGGAGTTGAGCCACTCGATGCACCAGGAGCGGCAGTTCCTGCCCAGGCGGCTCTGGGGGCCCTGGCGCTCCATGCTGCCGTAGCACACGCCCAGCCCGCAGAAGCTGCTCGGCTGCAGCTCCACCTCCCAGTAGTGGATGCCCCGCTTGAAGCACTGGAAGCCCAGCACCTGGCGGTAGTCGGTGAAGCGCTGCGGGTGCTGCCTGTGGCCGGGGAAGGTGTCTGAGATGGACATCCTGGTGTAGTTGTCAGCCAGAACCACGGTGTTGTGGGCCGTGTTGTAATCCAGGGTGATGTTGGCAGCGTCTGCAATGACAAGAGTCACTCGGAGGGGCTGAAGAACAAAGCACTTCTGTTTATCCTGTCCCACCTCTGCACTGTGTATCTGCCAGCTCTGCTCTCCTCCCAGTGCAGCCAGCTCTTAGGCCACAGTACAAGCTGCTGGGTTCAACTGCAGCTCTATGTCACACAACGTATGGAGGCAAATGGAGGGAGAGTTTTCTTCCTTCCTGCAGCCTCACAGGATCCCTTCATCACCCAAACACCCCAACAGAAGGCAATGGCTGATCTGGCAGCAAAAGGTATGCCATGTTGTATAGCATCTTAACAAGCCATCACGGGCTCACATTAAAGCCTGCATTTCATTTTAAAACAATCCAGTGCCTTACAGTGTGTTTCTAGGCTTTCCTAATGCTGTCTTTTTTGGGGAAACCAAAATCCTTACTTAAAAAACTTCATTTATCTTCATAAAGATTCACAGATGCTGAAGATTAATTTGATTCATCCAGCAAAAGAACCTCCTGCCCCCCTTTTTCTCCAGAAATTTCCTTCATTTGTAACAACCTATTAAGCTAACAAAACCCCTCAGATGTATTTTTGTCAGGTCACTACAGAGGACACGTAGCACCAGTACAACAAGAGCAAGGTCCATCTTTAAGGAGTGCAATGCTGGGTGTCTTACACTGCAGGAGCTCCTCTCTGGGTTTCTTCAGGAAGCTGTCAATCAGCTCTTTGGTAGCAGCAGCAGCACCTGGGGCACTTGGTGTGGCGGGTGGTGCTGTGTCAACAGAAGAACAGAGAGTTTGGCCAGCTGGGAAGAGACCTCACATGTTTAACACCTCATCAGACACACTCAGGCTGGAGCGGATCTGGTTTAGCCTCCTGCTCCATGCAGGGTTATGTTCAATATCAGCTCAGGCTATTCACTGTCATGTCAAGTTTTGAAAATCCCACTCTCTGCACAGCTTTTCTCAGTGTTTCATTGCTCCCACAGTGGCCAGCAAGAGCTGAACTTTTGTTCAATACACAAACACTAAAGACCATCTTATCATTTTAAGAGCAGTCAATGAAAATTAGAATACACATGATGGAAGTTTGGACTCACCAACTTTAGCAGCTTTCTTTTTCTCTTCTGAAGGGGGGAAAAGAAAAAAGTAAACTGTGAGTTCTACTGGGAGGCAAAAACCACTGGTAAGACTGTGTCAGCTGTAATACCATCACCATGGCTCTCCTGAAACTGCAGCAGCACAGAGCTGACAGCCCAGCAGGATGAAGCCATGCACAAATACCCTCACACTGGGAAGCTGCACATCAAGCACAACCTTCCATTTGCTTCCCTATTTCACAGGGTCATAAGCCTGGAAGGAGCTTGGTCTCCCCTCAGGAGCAGTGTGTCCAGGCACGTGGAATGCTCCTGTTCCTGTGAGGAACACTGACTATTCCTTTCCTCTTTACAGCAGAGCTCTCAGTGCAGCAACAGGAGCTGCAGCTCCATTGCAGTCCTGCTTCCCCAGCACACCCCTGACTGCCCCACAGCCAGCACTTGCACCAGGTGCCAAGAGCTCCCTGGAAGTAACAGAAGCTGTTTCTTACACTTACATTTACTTCAAAAAGAAACCATGGAAGATCATCCAAACAGGCTACAAGTGCCCATTAATTCTGGTATCTGGACAAAACAGAACTGAAAGGCCCCAGTATAACCTGCCACAAAGACCATCAGATGCCCCAGCCCTAGACTGGAGGCAGCAAAATGTTTGAGTAAGGCTCCTTTAATCCCCACTTACTGGTGGTATCTGTCTCCCCCTGTGAAGGGACTTGAGCCTGGGGAACAGTTTTGTCTTTGCGGGTCTGGTCTGTGAGGAAGAAAAAAAACCAGAACATGAACAGATCCTAAGCAGAACTCAATACATACAAATCTGTCAAAACCAAAAGGTGTTTGGCACAAATTTAAAAAAAAACCTGCACCAGCAAGAGGGTGGGGAGGCTCTGCTTTGCTTTAGAGCCCACACTGACACCACTCCAGGCTGATGCAGCCGTGTCCCTGTGCAGTTCACCTGTCCAGCTCACAAGGCATGCATCCCCAAACACCCAAAGCACCCTCCCTTCCCTGAGCCAAGGTGCAGCTCATCACTGCATCACCACCACAGCAAACAGCCCTTGGGGAACTGCCCCAACTCTTATTTAACAGCAAGGCCATAGTCAGAACAGGATGGTGTTCTGTTGTACTTACGTGGTCCGGGAGGCTTTTTTGCAACAGTGGCTTTGTTTGGATGAGCTGCTGGAAGGACCTGAATTTTCACAGGTTTGGCTGCAATGGGATAATTTACATTATGGTTTGTATGGTCAGGAACAGATATGCATTAGTGAGGACATTTTTCCGTCTTATCCATCTTTCCTGCCTTTTGGCAGGTGGAGTCCTGCCACTCTAAAGCCTTTCCAATCTCCTCAAATCCACATCCTAACCACAACCAGCCCTGCTACATAGATACACCATAAATTACTCCAAGGAAGAAAGGCTGAGCTGTGCCAGAAGGGTGTAATATCATGATACTCATCAGCTTATCCAAGTATAGATAACAGTGAAGAAACACTGGCACGTTTTGTCTCCCAATTTAGCCCAGACTGTAATGTTTTTGTGTGGAAATGGGGCACTGCAGAGATTAGAAGACACAATTTAAATTAACCAACTGTATTTGTTACACTTTTTAAAAAATTGTATTTGGATTGGAGAGGAAAAATCCCTCATTTCAGCTCAAAGCAAAAGTAGAAGATGCCAATTTCCCCAGTGACACAGTACCTTCTTCTTTTTTCTCCCGACTCTGAATTATTGAAAGTTTCACTATGTCTTTGAGGGTAATGGCAGACTGGTAAGTGGAATGCACAACATTTTGGTCCATTTCAACTACAGGAACAAAAGCCTCTTTTGCTGATGTTCGTTGCAGTGCTGTTGCTCTCTGAAACGACAAATGAGAGACCACCTTGTGCAGCACACAGAGAAAAATACAACAACTCACTTTAGATGGGATGCAGTTTGTGCATTCGTCTCAAATTCAAGGGAACAAAGGCCACAGTCAGACACAGCTCATGGCAAAATTCCAGCAGCAGCTCAGACACCTTAATTCCCACTGGTAACCAGTGACCAGCCAGCTCCCAGCACAGAGCAGCCACCCCTCACAGAGCTGACTCCTGCCCAGTGACCCCTCTGCCTGTGGCAGAGGCTGTGGCTGAACTGGGACAGTCACCAGACACCCTTCAGCATTCTTTCACTGATATTTGTGTACTTTTCAGGACATCCTTTGATAGCAGGTTCTTGCACACCACTGCATTTCCATTTGACTGGAAGTCTCTGGAAAGCAGGACTCCAGCAGGTTTTTGTCATTCTGCATTCTAGAATGAGGAACTGGATTCACACTTAAATGACACATTACCTTCAAAAAGAGAATATCATCACTTTCAGTCAGTGCCATCTCAATCTGATCTTTGAGAGACTGAATTTCGTTCTTCTTATTTCCCAGAACACCGTAAATATAATCAAACTTATTCCAAACTCTCTTTTCTTCCTCTGTAATTGCTTTCATGATCTCATTTTCTCTTTCTTCAATTACAGCTTTAACTTCTGAAAACTCCTTTCTGATCAATTCCTTCTTTCTTGAAGCTGTCTCCTGGGGCAGACAAGAGCAGATAGGCACTGATTTCAAAAGAGCAGTTTATAAACAAAATACTCTTAAGTGCTACTGAATGAAAGCCTCTGAGAAACGTGGGCTTCTCTTCCTTGAAACAAGCAAGAGAAGAGCTGTCGATTTCTATGTGGTTTGGACAGAAAATTCCTTCACCCACAAGGAATGGAGCCAATTCTCAGTGTCACCCTCACAGGAAGGTGTAAAACCTTGCACAGCGCTGGGCTCACTCACATCTCCCACAGAGCCAAAACTCCTCTTTTCTGTTCCCTCCCAGTGACACCTTCTCCTGCCAATGCAGCCTCAGCACCACAGCCCTTGTCACAAGGGTACAATCCCCAGCACCATGCAGTGCCCAGCGGGTGCCAGGCAACCTGAGAGCACTCTGAGCAGCTCCCCACTTACGGCAGACTGGTTCTGCTTTGTTTTCACCGTGCTCATTGCCCGGGCAGTTCTTTCACTCTGGTTATGCAGCTCCGCAAGTTTTTTCTTCAGCAGCGACTGCAACAGGAGAGACCAGAAAGCATTTCAGAGAGGCAGTTGTCATGTCTGCTCTCAGTTTTAAATACTCTTTGAAGCATTTATTACTCTCAGCTTAAAACCTACCTTCCCTTGAACCTTAGGGGGTGTAAAAGTACCATCCTGCACACGTGTGGCTTGTGGCACCCACACCCTCCCCACCTCTCCCAAGAGCAGGATGCCATTGCTGGCACTCCCTTCACAAAGGACCCGCTGCTTTCATCAGCACAGCAGTTCCCATGCTAAGAATAAATGTTACATTAGCTCTCAGGTTGGACTTCCAGCGCTAAGCTGATGCTACCGTTCACCCCACTCCTTTTGAGAACGTTCTCCCTCAGATGAGATTTACCTGTTCCTTTAGTTCAAGATTCTGCTAAGCTCAATCATGGGCAAGTTCTGCAGCCAAGCTGCATACACACCCACTGAACAGATGGGAGTTTGACCACCTAAACCTGTTCAGCATACTTTACTCATCCACACTGATTTTCAGCTGTGCTGGAAAATATAAAGGCCAGGTTTCCTTCCCTTCTACTCCGTGAGCCTCCTTCTGTCTTTCATCCACACCCTTGAGATCTAGAATACTTTTATAATTCTTCTTAAGAACATCTGCAGCGGGCTGTCGGCCCCTCAGGCAGTGCCAAGCCCCGGCAGGGAGCAGAGCAGCCGAGGAGGCTCAGAGCTCTGGGTGACGCCACGGAATATGGGAGGCCTCAGTGCTGAACCCAGCCCTGTCAATCCCGCTCCCTGACAGCGCCTTCCCCGACCCCCGCTCTTGAGCAACATCTCGGAGAGACGAGGAAAACGCGAGGAATGGCTCTGCGGACGTGCCTGAGCACTGCTGGAGGGCAGATAACAGTTCAGCAATGCCAGACACGAGATTCACAATCGACGGCTTGTTCCGGCCTCCTCCCCGCACTCCAGGGCGGCTCCCCCGGCACCGAGGGAGCCAAGGGGCGCTCCGGGGCGCCCTTGGGAAGGGGCTCCAGCCCCGGGGGCCACCCCCGCCCAGCCCGGCTGCTCACCTGGGCAGAGGCTTTTGCCTGCTCCAAGGGGCTGGTGGGGCACAGCTTGTGCCCGAGCAGGCAGAGGGAGCAGATGCAGACGCCGTGCTTGCCGCAGAAGAACTCGAAGAGCCGGTTGTGCTGGGGGCACTTGCGCAGCTGCAGGTCGCGCACGGTGGGGCAGAGCTGGTGGTCGCGGAAGGCGGGGCTGTCGCGGTGCGGCCGCAGGTGCTCGGCGCAGAAGGACGCGGTGCACGTCAGGCAGGTCTGCACGGCCGGCGCCTCCCGGCAGCTGTCGCAGAACACGGGGGGCTCCCCCGCCCAGCACCCCCCCTCCCCATCCCCATCCTCATTCTCCTCCTCTTCCTCGCCCTTGGCCCCGGAGCGGCCCTGGAGCTGCTCCACCACCCGGCACAGCACCGTGTTCTTCTGCAGCTGCGGGCGGCCCGCGAAGGTGGCCCGGCACTGCGGGCAGCTGAAGCCCCCCGAGAGCCCGGCCCAGGTGAGCTCCAGGCAGGAGGCGCAGAAGTTGTGCCCGCAGGGCACCGTCACGGGGCTGCTGAAGATGCAGAGGCAGATGGAGCAGGTGAGCTCCTCCTCCAGCCCCGACAGGCCCGGCTCCGACTCCAGCGCCGCCATCGCCCCGTCCGCAGCTGCCCCAAGAACTCGAAACTAACCTGGGCTCGGAGAAACGAAACTATGGCTGGGGCTTTCCGGAAAATTACGTGTCCGATCCCCGCCCCGACGGGAGGGGCGGCAGCCGGGGGACGAACCCTGAGGCGCCCGCCCCTGTGGGAGCCGGGCAGCCCCGGGATGGGGGGGGCTCTGCCCTGCGGAACGGGACCCCGGGGCGGGGACGGGATCCCGGGGCAGGGACGGGACCCCGGGGCAGGGACGGGACCCCGGGGCGGGTACGGGACCCTGGGGCGGGTACGGGACCCCGGGGCAGGGACAGGACCCACGGGGCTGCGGGCGGGCCGGGCCGGGCCGGGGGCTCCGAGCCGGGGTCGGGGCAGCGTCACCGGCGGTGCCCGCAGGCCTCGGGGTCAGTGCCGGGGGTTTGGGGTGCGGTGCCGCCCGCGCTGCCCGCCCCGCTCCGGCCGGGCCCGGCTCAGGGAACTCGGCACAGCCCAGGGTGTCCGCCCGGGGCTCAGGCAGGGTGTGAACCCCAAATCCCCCCGAGCACCGCCCCAGCTGCTCCGAGCTGAGGGTAACCGGGATGCCGGAGATCCTACGGACTCATAGGTTTGGGTTGGAAAGGACTTAAAAAATAATCTGCTTGCAACAGCTGATGTCAGTGCAATGTTTTTAAAGCACACAGGCTACTGCTTTGTGATTGTGGAAACCATTTCAACAGAAGATGCTTCCTCAAATTTCTTTTTCTCAGTCCAACTGTTCAATAATCACTGTTTCTAGCAGGAACATTGATGCTGAATAGCAACATGGCAAGTGCTCCTGTCTTAACTAACTTGACTGCAAATCGTTCCACTGATCTCTTTCTCTTCTGCCCTGTCTGCTGGGGTCCCAGGGACTTCCTTGGCGCCCTCTGTATTTCTCCACCCATGCTGGCAGCAGGGATTAAAGGAGCAGTCTGGCACCAAGTCTGTGACCCCGCAATAATTTAAACAGAACCTGATGGGCTGCTGCAGAAGGAGCCGTGTGCTCTCAACTCATCCAGTGGGCAAAGAACACCTTTGTGGGGAGAACTGCTGAGGTTCCCTTTAAAGTCATTTAAAAGTATTAGCAGGCAATCTTGTTGGTGTTAGTCCTTGGGGACTTCCAAGAATGTTCAGGAGTTACACAGAATCACAGAAGGAACTTGGTTGAAAAAGACCTTTAAGATCATCCAGTCCAAGCTATGACCTAAACTAACACCTCCTCATCAACTAAACCATGGCACTGACTGCCACATCCAGTCTGGTTTTTAAACCACAGGGATGGTGATTCCACCACCTCCCTGGGCAGATGATTCCAGTGCTCAACCACTCTTTCAGTGAAGAATTTCTTTCTAACATCGAACCAAAACTTGCCTTGGTGCAGCCTAGGATTGTGTCCTCTCATTCTGTCAGTGCTGCCAGGGAGCCCAACCCCACCTGGCCACAGCCACCTTTCAGGAGTTGTAGAGAGTGATGAGGTCTCCCCTGAGTCTCCTTTTCTCCAGGCTGAGCACCCCCAGCTCCCTCAGTGGTTCCTCACAGGGTTTGTGTTCCCAGCCCCTCTCCAGCCTCGTTGCCTCCTCTGGACGCGCTCAAGCCTCTCCAGGTCCTTCCCAAACTGAGGGGCCAGAACTGGACACAGCAGTGGACAAAGCCTCCCTAATATAAAGGGCCACCCCTCCACCTCTTCTCCCGTTCCTGTCTCTCCTGAAGAGCTTGTAGGCATGCAGTGCAGTGCTCCAGCTCTGTGAGTCATCCTACCGTGTTTCTGTGATGGAGACAAGTTGTCTCCAAATGCCACGTGTGTCTCGTGACTGAATGACTCTCTGTCACACAAGTATGATCAATAATCTTACATTCTCATTTATTTTGCTGATTCTTTGTATACATGTCATACTGTGTAATCTGGTGGCCATGAAGAAAGCGTGAAGTGTTGCCATTATCATTTACCATGTTTGTTTTCTTGTTGTCTTCCTAGAAAAGTATTTTAAGATGTTTTGTTTCTTTGTTTTCCATTATTTCTAATTCATATGCATGCAGACACGCTAGACGTGTACTATGGTGCCTATTGTTTTAGGAGAACCAAGCCCAGAGATGTATACCTAGATATAAAAACTAAGGAAAAGGGGTTTTAGGAAGCTCTTGTTTTTTGGCCTTGGTCCAAGCTCATGGAAGTCTGCCCAGTGTAGTCTTCTAGGAATCTTACTATCAAGACTTTTCATTGCTCAGAGGAGCAAAGTTGCCAACTGCAGATTTCAACTAGAGCTTTAAATCTATCTTTTAGTTTTTAAGACTGTTTTAAAGTCAGAGAAATTTTATGTGTTCTCCAGGAATCACTGAGAAACAGTCTTTAAAATGCCAACACTAGAGAAGCATAATAATGACAGTTTCACATACATTTAGGGCTTGGGTTTGTTTTTCTAGTGAAGACACTGTCTTGGATTAATTACCTATCATGGTGGTTCGGTCAACCACCACTAGAAATTAGAAGAAAAATTGAGATGATGTCTTCAGCACCTGTGGCAACAGGACCCTTGTTAACTTTATATCAGGCCTTTAAAAATACAATCTGTCATGTGTGCTCTGTTATAACCTGTGAAGAGGCAGTATGTTTGCATAAAGTTTTGTAAACCATAGCCAGGATTCTAAAAGTCACAATTTTAGAGACAGAAGTATTTTAGATAAAGAATACTAAGTAGTAATTAAATCCATGCATACCTGAGTATAATTCTGAAATATATAATGGCCTCCTAATTTCATCTATTTGAAGTAGCAGATGACCAAATAGTTGAAACAATATTGTGAACAAAAATCCACAGTTTAAAGGAACATGGAGCCTTTTGTTTAAAAACAAACAAGCAAACAAAAATTCCAGCCCATTTTTGTTGATTGGTGGACCAAGAGAGTAGCCATCACAGAAATGAGGGAGTGGCAATACCTCAGATTTTGTATCCCCCTAACAATCAGAGATCTTTTGAAGATGTTCTGACTGTATCAGAGTGTGGGCATTCTTCCATATCTTGATCAATTCCTTTGGTTTCCATTTGAAGCTGTTCTACATTATAGTAATTTAAAATACCAAGAATAAGCTCTATTTTCAGCAAAGTTTCCAGTAAAGTGTTCTTTTTCTCCTCCTGTTTTTCATGTTCTTACTGCTTATCACATTTTACTGCTGTTCACTCTTGTTTGCTTTGTCAGGGAAAATTAAAAATCATGTTCATGCGTAACTGGTAATTGTACATGAAACAGCCTCCACACTGAGACTCAGCACTTCCAACCCCTCAAAAATCAGACCGAGAAAAATAAATGATCAGCCTACTGGTTTGAGGCTTTAAAAGCATGAATTAATGTGGATTTCTTATCAGAAAAGGATGTTTATGGTTGTGAATGCCACTATCACACGTTATAAAAGTCAGTAAAAAAAACAAACCCAAAGCCACACAACCTATGACTCAAGGAGGCTATAATTATAAAAATTAAAAATAGATGAGTTTGGTATTAGTTGCCATTTAAAATGAAAAGTGAAGGACATGGGAGATTTCAGTAGAATGAAAATCAGTATGGGAACAGATGTGGTATTAACAAGATAGAGAAGCTTGGAATAGAAATTATTCTGATATATGTACAAATATGATTTACCATAAGAGGCTAAGAAATTGAAATACCTTTTCAGAAAATATTCACATAGCAGATCTGCTGTATAACTCCAATGATCCAATTCTACATTTTTCCTCGAAAAAGGAAGCAAAATAATTAAAATATATAGTGTAGAAACCATAAAACTTATAATGTCTAGAAAATATCTACAACAATTAAAAAGCTTTGTAACAACAATACATGTGGTTTTAAATAATTCATTAACTCATTGAAGGAAACAAATGGAAGCAAAATTGTGATCTAATTGTGATCTCAGATCTTTCTGTCTGAGTGCAAGATCAAAATAAATCTTAGAGTTCTCAGAGTTCAAGTATAAGGAGCTGGTAATTTTAGGGTAAAGAACCCGAGGACTGGTTTGTGTGGCTTGTATGGATTTCAGATGAAATCACATTCTATTGCTTTATGGCACTGTGTTTCAAAAGTTCTCAACTTTGAAACATGAATGATTTTCAGACTTTTGCAATTATTTATTCACACCTGTAGAAAATTGTTAACCAGTGGTAAGCAAGGACTTTGCCATGTAGGTGTTTTCATTGCAGAAGAAAATTGCTTCCATTTTTTAATTACCAAACTAGCAGACACCACAGAGTTGAAGTGAGGAGTGGACATATTTGTATCCTTTCCAAACCTTCATGTAGTGATCAAAAATCTGGTACTTTATGCAATTAAAAGAATTTCAACCTAAAAACAAAAAATAATCCTTTTTGGGTCACATCTCTGACTGAAATTTTGGGTTGTCTTTGTGAACACGATGAAATGTTTACTTTCTAATTTGTTTATGATGTTCTACCATGAAGAATTTATCTTACTATCATGTCATCATGTCATTGTATTATTGGAATAAAGCCTGATCATGAGGTATCATTATAGAGATAATTGAAAGCATACTGGAGCCTATTTCAAGAAAATAAAATCTAGGTGTAGTCACTGCCTTGCTTAATTAGGTCCTTAGCTCATATTTTTCTTTCCCCTTTCTTCTTTCTTCTCTGTATAAATAATTTTCTCTTTCAAACTGGCATAGACTGAAACCTCTTACTTGCTGGCCTTTATCAGATAAAAAAGGAGAAATGTTAAGGATTGCTGCTCTTGGAATCTACATCTGAAATTCAGATGAATATTGAGCAATTAAGGAATTGCATTAAGCAGCTTTCTAAAAGTCCTGTTAACCTTCATTTTGCTGATTACAGGCTTTTTGCTTGCTCTCACATTGCGGGAATCTAGCAATAAAGCTCCAATTGATTGTAGTGATGCAAGGATAGTGCCTAAGTTGGGAAACAGTAAATGTAACTGGAAACTTGCATGCTTTTAAATGATTTTTTTTTTTTAAATCTCTGCTCTGAGCTTTTTCTGAGGACTTTTTTGATATTAGTACTTTTGTCTTCTGTTTGTATAAATGTAAACATGTCACATCCCTTTGAGTATTTTTATTACATCTATATTTCATATTTATAGTGCTCGTGTGGTTTAACCCCAGAAGCAGCTTCAACCCACAGAGCTGCTCCTCCTACCCAGCAGACTGAGGGAGGGAATTGGAAGGACAAAAAGGAAAAAGCTCATGAATTTTGATGAAAAAGGGTTTAGTAAGTGAAGCACAACAAAGTAAGGCATTCATTCCCTGCTCCCCACCAACAGGCAGGTGTGTGGCCACTTCCAGGGAAGCAGAGCCCCATCACACATTGTGGTTGCTTGGGAAGAGAGATGCCAACAATCCTCTTTCCTCTTCCTGGCCTTGAGCTGGTCATGCTGAGCATGGCATGGTGGGCTGGGGAATGTTTCTGTGATCATCTGAGGTCCACTGTCCCTACTGTGTACCTCCCAATCCTCTGTCACCTCCAGCCAGCCTGATGGGGACAGAGGGAAAACCCTGGGGCTGTGTAGGCATTTCTCAGTAACCAAAGCCAAAGCACTCATGAATTATCCACAAGCGCAGAGGACAGCATTGCCTGAGCTTCTATAAAGTAAAAGCAAATATTTAAAATTTTGGTAATTCTACGTTTTAAAGTCCATTACAGAAGTTATGCATGTCAATTTTATGGTTTCCTTGTGTTCCCAGTTTTTAAGACATGTATAATGTTTGCTACTTTTAAATCTGGGGGTATCAAGAATGAGGTATTTTGAGAAAGAGGTTTTTGGGTTGCAATTATTAGTTGAGCTTTTTCATCCTGAGTCTCTTCTGACCTTACCTGGGTAGTCCTCATTTAGGTGCTTCCTTCTTGCTCACTCTGTTGATTTGTTAACTACTTTCACCAGTGCTTTGATTTGAGACAAACTTTTCATGTTTAATTTTTTTTTTTTCTAACTGCTTTGGTCTATTGTTACTCTTGACCTTGCAAGCTTTTTGATAATTTCTATTTGGGGGCAGCTTCAGCTTTTAAACACAATCTCTATTTCCCCATTTGTGCTGTGCTGTTTAATTTAGTCTCTCTCAAGTCTGTCTTGTGATGGGGAGAGAGGAGTATGGATTTATCTTGGAAGAGTTTGACTTAACAGTCCCCATAATCCTGCAAAAGTATAAATTTCTTACCTATCTTTTTAGTTTCTTTCCATCACATTTGGTTATTTTTCATTACTTTTGTTGTATTTGAGGCAATATAGAGTCTACTGTGTATTGCAGCATTTCATGCAGTTTTTATACTTTGGTGACACCAGATATGAGAGGATGAGACATTCCTTTTGTTTCAGTGGGAGGGAGAAATCATTCATTTGGAAGAGGAGAGGAGAGCAAGAAAGCAGTGAAAAAAGTGATATTTAGAACAAAATTCACCCAGAAGGACACTTGTTGCATTTTTGAAAAATAAGAGAGCCTTTATGGGCTCCTTGTCTAATGAAGATTTTTAATAACTCATGTAGACCAAATTATTCAAGTGGATTGGTTGTTCCTTCCTCATTTTAAAGGCAATATGCTAACTTCTTTTAAAAACACAGTCCAAAGGAAAGTTGTCAAAAAAATACAAAATTCTCTCAATGCTTTCTGCCACTTTCTGTAAAATGTCTCACTGAGAAGGAGCTACTGCTTAAGAATCTGCAGGTTCTCTATAAAGAAGCATCTAAATCTTTTTCCTCTATTCCACATAATCCTAAAATTCTGTATTTAAAATCAAAATATTATTTCTTGAGATTTATACAAAACTCTGAAGTTAATATGGAAAAAAGTAGATTTTTTTTTTTTGCGCTTTGGTTGTAAGAAGAGCTTTCTCTGCCATGAAGACTAAATCCTATAGATGTTTGTAGTTATTTAAAATAGCTCTGGTTTGAGAACCTGAAGCTATAGGAAGTTGTCCTATTTGAACTTTCAGTGAAGACCCAGTGCCCTTACTCAACCAAAATTCCTGTTGACTGCGATGTTTCTTTTCCTGAGCGGTTTCACTATAGGATCTAGAGGACAAGACAGCCTTCTGATTAAAAGAAGCAAAAAATGAATAATAATCACTTGTGATTGCTTAAATACTAACTGTGATTTTAATGAGTTGCTCCCAAAGAGAAAAAGACTAGTGAGTACTCTACACTTTTTATGGAAATATTCCATTTTCTAATGCCCTTTTACTATACTGTATTCTGAAAAACTAATTTTGGGGGATGAGCAAAGGAAAGATTTCAATAAATGTGATGGACTAGTTAAATATAGAAATCCAATATTTGATCCACTATCATTTTAATAGTGAATCACCAGCTTAAATGCCATTTTTTGAATTTCAACTGTAGAAGAATCTTTAAAATAGATATTTCTCATCTATGTTTAAATATTTTGATGTGATAATAATATAATTCTTTAACTTCCATTGAAAATATCTTCAAAGTGAGTTGATGAAAATTGTTTGAGTGCTCTAAAATGCTTTTTAAATTGTGACAACATCGTGTACTGTAACCATCTTTAATCTTTATAGAAGTTAAATGACACATCATCATTCTCTTTACTGTGGGTTCCAGTATTATGCAGATAATGACATATTAACTTCACCATATTCATTCCAAGAATGATTTGCATGTATAAACCTACCCTCTGGTGTTTAATCATATGTGCTTAATGTGTGAACAGCAAAACAGAGATGTGCTTCTCTTTATGTACATGTTTAATTAGGAAACACTTCCAGAACAGGTGTAAAAAAGCACAGCTTCTTGGTAGGCATAGAAATTCACCAGAATGCAGGTGTGACATAAATAATCCTGTTCTTGTACTAAAAGCAAGTTTGTTTTCCCATCACACCGATAATTTGATCCTGAGAAGCTGTTAAGCTTAATAGCATTTTGGAGTGCTTTGTTCAAAGTTATGCAAGACACTTGCTGTTCCTTTTTTCTTTTTTAATATCAGTTGATGCATGACACAATTTACCATCTTTTCTTTGCTGTGAATATAGAGGATATAAAATGGGTGGATATGTAGAACTGGTGCTGTTTGGGCTGTAGCAGACAAAGCACAGTAAGGCACAGCAACATAATCTTTTTTGCCTCCAATTTAGCCTTTCATGTAATCTGCAAGCTAATTGAGCACAAGTGGATTGAACTTCTCAATTTTTCTCTATATGCAAGAAATTATTTATAATGAATAGATTAATTATGAGCCAGGCAGCCAGGAAACCAAAGGATGTTCAGTTACTTCTGGTAATGAGGCTGGTTTGGAAGTTTACTGGTTGTTGTTGAAGCCCATTTTTTCATTTAAACAGAGGGTTAAAATAATGTAATTACACTTCTTAGTTTTCTATTATCATCCATTACAATTTCACTTAAAAAAATGCGAAAAGGAAGAAAATAAAGAAAAATAAGCCTATGAAATATAATTTGCTGTCTGAAACAAATGCAGAGATCTGCTTATTATGTTATAAAACATGATCTATTGAATGTATTGCATTTCTGAAAATTTACCCATGAACAGAGATATATTCTGTGGTCTGAAAACTAATAAAAATGAACAAAACTTATGTTATAATGGATATTTTACTCAGAGTACAGAAAGGGCTGTTTTGAAATTGTCCTTCTTGTGCTTAATCTACTTGATTTGAACTTCATCAAAAAAGTGGTTCTGTAACTAGAAAATACAGAATCAGCATGCAAGACGTAAAAAAATAATAATAAAAAAAGAACAGGGGAATGAAATACACCAACTATATAGCAGGAATAAATATTATTACCAACTTAATATGCCATTTCCATGCTAGAGAAAGATTAAAATCTTAGACATGTTCAGGATTAATATCTGAAAATTCTTTATATATATATATATGAAACGTACATCATTCGTCCCTGGCTTTTTCTCCCAGATCGCTTTCCCACATGGGGCAGGGGGCTGTAGACATTTTATATTATGCTTGACATATGTTCTTTGTCTCTCACTTGAGAGAAAATTACTAGAATAATGATTTCCAAACCCTGGGGCACTCTGCTTTGAATCCTTAAACATCACTAGATATCTACTTATTTGATTCACTCAACTTCTCCTATTTTTTTCTTAGTCTAGCACTACCAATAGTGCTGGACTAAGAAAAAAATGGGAGAACTTGATCTATAAATAGTTTGATCTATGAATAGTTTCCTATATTGTGGATTAGAGGGGGACATTGTTGTGAGTAGAGTTGGGGTGACAGCTCTTGACCTACATGGGGAATCTATGAAGCAGTGATCAGAGAGCCAGAAATTAGTGAAAACAGGTGAAGCCACCTCATGTTTCTGGTGATTGGCAGAAATCACACACTGTGTGTTTAACAGGCTCAGTGTGTGTTTCAGTCCATAACCTTGTTCCAGAGAAAATCAGGTTAGCTGTAATAATTGTCTGCTAATTGTATATTGTGTGTGTTCAGTGGTACATCTTCAGTTTCTGAGGGAGCAGTGCTCGTGTTCTGTGTGTATGAGAACTCATTTAACAGTTTATGGGTTTCACAGTTGGTAAGGTTATGAAAACATATCTGACATAGCCCTGAGAGATGCCACATTGGTCTTTTATTCTGACTCCCTTTCTTTCACTTTTGTTTGTCTAAGGCATGAAGCTGAGAGGGAAAAGTTGCTTCAAGCTGAAAGTATGATCATGGGTGATCACGTAATGCATGTTCAAAACAGGGAAGTGAGAGAATGAATTAATGGTAAACAAAATACTGTGGAAGGAAATTCACTTGAAAAGATAACAGCCAGTGACAGATAGAACACTTGGAATAATGCTCGGAATTATATTCAGATATGATCAAGAAATAAAAGCAAAATTTTAAAAAGCAATTATTCCAGAATAATTGAGTTGAGAAAATTTAAGTACTAAAGAATAATGAGCAGTTAATTGTTCTGTAGTCCCTATTGCCATATTTTAAAATCAGCACATGCTGTCTTTGGGCTGAAGTTCACCAATGGACCGAACGCTAGAAAATATTCCTGTTTTACCACGGCTCTTCAGTTCTGTAATAGATAGTTCTGATTTCTGTAGCTCAGGAGCAACTTCTTCAATGTGGCACATGTTGCTGTTACTGGGAAGTTTTTTATTTGTGCCTATATTGCCTACAGAATATTTATCTTGTAATTAAAGGTCATAATAATCTCAGTATGTGCTGTTTGTACAAAATCTTCTAAGAGATATAGCTGTGGAACTGTGGTTATTATTCCTGTGTGTAATGCACTGTTTCCTGTATGTTCCCTAATTCATATGAGTGGAAAAAAACAGAATTGTTGAACAGACAGAACAAATATTTATTCCAGCATGAGTACAGAAAATTCAGAAAAAAAAGGCTACACCTTCACTAATTAAACTGTTAAAAGACTGTGAAGGCTTCTCAGTTTACTTAGCAGTTTCATTTTTTTGTTCTTCCAAAATAGTAGCACATTTTGTTCTTGTGAAGCTAAGATGCCATCAATAACAATCAGTTAGTGAGGAATGAGGGTCAGTCTCTGAAGTTACATAATATTATAACACACTCCTGTGACAGAAACCACTGTTCATTGGTGTGGTCAATCCTCTGAGGCTGTTCATAAACAGCACACCTAAGTCAAATTCCAGAATTATGGTTATGCCAGATTTCCAAATAGAACTAATGCATAGGATTAAAGTGAATGCAAAATTTGCCTGTGGATAGAGTGGCTAAATTTTCTTCATTGCTTCATTTGGGAAAAAAAGAAAAGAAAAAAGTTCCTAAAGGTATTAGAAATCATTATTCTGAGAGCAATATTTTATTTTTTACACAAAACAAAATGTTTTTACTAACATGGGAGACAGTTCTGGATGTTGTTGGATTCTGGGGAAACTGATGAAATTTTCAAGTAGAAGGCAAATATTCTAAATGTTTATGTATATGTAGGAACATATCAAATTGCATGTAGACACACATCTAAACACCTGTGTACTCTTAATACCTGTGTGCAAACCCTCTCTGTAGTGTAGCCAATGAATTGAAACAACTTTTTTGGCATCAATAAAGAACATCAAGTTTTAAAACTTTGTTTCATTTATGTCAGATTCAGTGAAGGCTTTGCACAGATTCTGTGATGTAATATATCTAAGAGACTGAAAAAACAGAGTTCTTGCAAAATCTGGCCTTTTTGTGGAATCAGTTCTTTGAAAATGGGACTTGTTCCCACCTGGTCTGAATTTCATCCATTGCTTGAAATATTTGTAGCTCCACAGCCCCTGTATTGCTCAACAGTTATGCATTAACACACGAAGCATTTGATTTCACAAGGAAAACCTGACCTTGAGAGAAGTAATAAATGTTCAAGTCTTAAATCTTATTTTATTTTTTATATTTAATTTTATCTTTTTAATATTTTTGATAAATTCCTAGTTTCTTTCTCTATAGCAGTGCTGAGTTGGTTTTGTTGTTAACAAGAGAAACGGGGGAGGCTGCTTTAGCATGTTCCTGCACAAAGGAAAAAAGAGTGGCACTGCAGGTGTCACCCATTATTCCTGGAGTTGTTGCTCCTTCACATTTCAAAGGCCTGACACTGCTGTGCTGAGAGCCCTGACAAGACCAGTAGTAGTCCTGAAAAGTAAAGTTTGATGAGCTCATGAGCAAGCAACAAACAATGCTTTCCAATTTCTCCAGTTTTTTACTCAGGTATGTCTCTTGGGAGTTTGCAGAAAGTTCAAATATCTTGAAGTACTGCAGCAAAAAAAAAGTAGAGAGGTACTTGTTCATGAATTTAATTTGTTTCTCAGTGGGTGATGTGGGACTAATATGCACAGTGTCAGGCTGATGAAATACTCTTCTGTACTTAATTAATCCAAAATCCTGAATACTCCTTCAGACAGTCTGTCAGTAAGGCACTTATTCATGACAAATTCTACTTATGGTATCAGCTTTTGAAGCTAAAAAATTAAATGGAGATATTTTGGGTTAGGAAGGGGGAAATATGTTTAAGTTCTATACATGTGGTACAGACCTAAATGTCAATGAAGGAAAGGGATTGTGGAAGTCTCTTTATCACACTTGAATGAGTCATTTACAATATAGAACTTCAAAACACATACAACATGTGGGAAGGGGATCCCAGTGATGAATAGTGAATATCATGGTAACATTTTTTTGCTGATTCAGTCAGTTGTCTTAAGAACAGGTCCATACTCTGTTTTAATATGGTTTGAGTTTATCATCAGAAAAATATAAATGCTGCATTGTTTTAATGTTGTTGATTATCAACTGCACAACTTCATAGGTCTGTGTCTTAGTGAATTCACCAAGTTAAAAGACTGGAAAGACTGTTAAAAATATCCTTCTTACTATTCAGTATTAATAAATTTATATCAGAATATGCATATACAAACTACTAATATAAAAACAGCTATTTTTGGTATGAGCAACAGTGTGGCCAGCAGGACCAGGGCAGTGATCATCCCCCTGTTCTTGGCACTGCTGAGGCCCCACCTTGAATCCTGTATCCTGTTCTGAGCCCCTCACTGTAAACAAATTATCTTTTGTACAGTGCCTGAGAAATATTGAAAGATGTTGTGAACTTCTTTTTTTTTTTTTAAGAGGAAAATGACATAATGTAGAGGAAAATTGGTATTTCTCACCACGTCCTAGGAATATAATGACCATCCATGGAAACAGACACACTTCCTTTGTGATTTGTTATTGTGCCAAAACCATTTTGGGACAGACTTTCTTTGAAAATGTTTAGCATACAAAGTTCATATAAGTATCTGTGTATGTCTATGTTTTATTTGAGTCTTCATTCCTTGCTTAGAAGCATAAAGTACCACTATACACTATCTGGAGGAAAACAATAAGAAACAGAATTATTTTATGTGGCTTTCTGGATTGCCCCTGAGCACATGGATTTAATGGCTCTGAAATACGTATTTCTAGGGGAGTTCTTGACATGGATGTATTTTGTAGGCAAAAAATATTCTCTGTCTGATTATTTTGTGAGCTGTTGCAATTCAGATCTATGAGGAGAAACTGGGGGACAGATAAGAGAAGCTGCTGTGGTAGAAATTTATTTACATTGTTCCAGAAATACTGGTCAAAACCAGAAAACATAATGAAAAGGCTACAAAATAGGAACATTAAAACATGGCCTGACTATTCAGTGGTGCTGAAAGGAAAGCTAAAGCTCAAATTAGGCTGAGAGTGAAAAGAAACAACATTGGCAGCAAGGGCTTTGGCTGTTAACAGGAGAAAGGTGGGGAGGAACCTGCACTTGAACAGCAATCTAAACATATTTCAGGAGTGGAGGAAGAGGTGGATGCTGACATCAGGAGAATAAATGGGTGGAATAAATTGATGTAAGGAAAAACTGGTTGGGATTAGGCCTGAGCAGAAGGAAAGATATTCAGATAAACTTCAAAGGAAACAAAATATAGCACTCCACACGTATCTGTACAGAATTTTTGGTGGCTAAATCAAATAGCTGATAATCATTTCTCATTTTCTTTTTCTCATGTCTCTAATGAGAGAGAGGAGAGAATTTCTCATCAAGACAGAATCCTGCCCGGTATTAGAAACTATCTTCAGATTTATTTTTTTTAATCTGAACTAAAATGTAATATTAATATTTACTGATCTATTAAAGTCAAAGGCAGGATTAATGGTATGTGTTTGCAATAATCTGGCAAATGAATCTTTGTTAATAATATAGAACCTGTTTATTGATTTTTCATTTAAAAGGGGAAAAAAAGCAAGCTGAATAAATTCCAGAAGCAGCCTTTGTCTCATTTCTGTAGGGAGATAGAGTTGATTCACTAGCTGAAAATGCAATAAATTTAAGAGCTGCTTGCATATAGTGAACATATTGAAAGCAGTTGATATAACTTGCCTGTTAAATCAGAGATACTTAATAAACAATCCTTTGAAGTATTCCTCGCTATAATTTTAGATTTTATAGACACAATTTATAGAGACAGTCATCAATCATTTTAACATTTATGATTGCAGAATATAAGTGTGTTTTCATGTTACTCTAGGAAATGAAATTAAAAATCTTTAATTAACAAGCAAAATCTAATATTGTCTATTATGTTTTCATCACGTATTCAAGAACACGATCTAAATTAAATCTGTGAAAACTCTGAACAGTGTTGCAGTGAGCAGCAGTAATATGAAATTAGAAAGATTAAGTTGTTTAATGTCTTTTCTTATCTTTAGCATTTAGATTTAGCTGTTCTTTGTTTCAGAGTTGTTTATTTGCACTTTCAGATTTATAAGCAAATGTCACCTAAAGCTGTACTCCGCTGAAGATAACCCAAAATATGCACAGGTGTGACTAATCCATGTGTTACCCTGCCCTTTCTTTTCCTAAAACTCTTGGAGCCATGCCTTGCTGTCATTATGAGTATTGCAAAACAAAGTTTGGGATTTCAAGCATGCTTGAACTTGGGCTCTGCTTTCAAATTTGTCACATAGGAAGAGCCCCTTTAGGGGTTTGGTGTTTGTACTGCAAAGTGCAGTGACAATTAGGGAGTCAGTTGGAGTGAGGATGATGCCAACAAGAATCCTCTGATTCCATTCAGCTTTCTGGAGGCATCCATGCTTCCTCAGAAAGGTCAGTGAAGATTTTAGCATGGTCATTCCCAAGGTAATAAAATAAAATGTCAGCAAATCCCAACCTTCTGATAGCACAATCTCCTTCTTCCTCTCTCCTGTGCACAAGCTAATCTTCTTTAAAAGAACAGCTCACTAAAAATAGGCTCTAAAAACTTTGCTTTTCTATCTGATACAATATTCCATTCTTTGCCTTTGTCCAGAAGAATAACTCTGTATACTTCTGAAATGCACACATCTAAACCAGAACTTCATACATATTTCAGAGACCTAGATTAAAAAAAAAAAAACTTAGTCGCATGTACATTCCTACCATGCATGCACATACCTATTGCCCATCAAAATATATGTTTATTTTGGTTCCTTATCCCTTACATTTGGAGCCTGAGCCTATTAGATTCAAGTATCTTCTGGGATTTCAGTTTTCCTGAGCTACTTGTGTGAGAGAAATGTGAAATTTCAGTTATTTTTAATATCAGGCTGTGGGACATGTTGTTAAAATAAATTACCTCTTCAGAGTTATTAGCAGCCAGTTTTCTGGAAGTGGATTTTGCAGCTGAAGAGATTAATTCCTTTCCAACTCTTTTCCCAGGGAGTTCAGCACTGAGACAGGGTTTTGTACTTTTCCTTGAAAGTTTTGTCATGATAGACGCTGTGACAGGTTTCAAATAATACAAGCACACATATCAAAAGAGCCAGGAGACCAACAGGAAAAAAAAAAAAAGAAAAGAAATGTCTCAGTAATATAGCCATATAATGGAAGCTTGATGAACTGGGTTCCTCCAACTGGTGTCTTCCAATAGCACAAAGAAAAAAAAAAGGAAAAGAAAAATAAAAGATTTTTTCTTTTCTGAGATAAATTTCTAACCTAGAATTCCTCAGTGCTCTACCCCATGGCTTGAGTGCTGGATTGATTTAATCACTTTATATCTTCCCCCTGAGAGAGTTCCTGAATAATGGTTTCATTAAAATAGAAATTGTGGGGATTTCTCTTGTCTTAACAGGGCCTGCTGTTCCTGTAATTCTGCCTCACCATGACAGACATCTTCTACCCTTCTAATTCACTTCATGGACCAAAAGAAATTTAATTTATCTTTTGGTTTGGTTAAAGAGCTATCACTGGCCCTAGTGAGATATCTCTGGTGTTGTAGTAAAAGGTTGCCTTCAAATGTTTGAAGTGTCAGCCACAGGACTTCTACCAGCAAAAGAGCTGCAATCCTGGGCAGGACAGAACCTGGTGTCTCTGGTAATCTGCCTACTACTGATTTGCTTACAGTTATAGTCTAGTTAATTGTGTCAGTGAGAATGCCCTTTTTGATGAAAGCTATTTCTAGAAGCAGCTTGAAAAAGTCAAACTTCCTGGTTATTTTCCTGTATACCGAGTTCTTTCTGGATAAAGGGCACTGTAGAAATTATTTACAGCTCTCCTAAGGTGATTTGAGAATTCTAGCTGAGCCAGGAAATTAATTTATCTGTCACCAGTTTCTGCACTTGATGCATACTGAGTTTATCCTTCCTCCTCTCAGTGTCATTTAGGGAATTGGTTTTTGAGTTGTTTCTCTCATACCTTCTTGAAATGTTGAAAAATGCTTCTGAGGCTGTTACTATGAAGGCTAAGAAGTTGCTGTAATCTCTGTACTGAGACTCTAATTGCATAATGTTGATTGTGAGATCTCCAAATTCATAGTGGAAGTGAGGACACTTCTCTGGAGTTCAGACTAGATGGGAGGTACCACTAAGAAATGCATGTGACAACTGTCAAGGCACCACCAAGTGTTCCACAATTTAATAAATCCCTTGTCATCCTCAATCAATTCAGGAATGAAACTGGAGTGTATTTTTTCTTCTTTTTTTTTCCTTTCCATGAAAGATTAAGAGATGCCCTTCAGTGTAAATAGATGTTTTCTCTATCCCTGGAATGCTACAGAGAGATGCTTTCTTCTTGCAGCTTGAATTCTTTAAGTTGTGCAATCATTTCATATCCCTCTTTTTGCATTTTGTACCCCATCTCTCTCAAAGACCATCTACTTCTGGAATTCTGCTGATGAGATGGACAGAGAAGATTTTTCAGTTCCTTTTTTCCTATTTTAATGAGCTGATTATAAGTACTTAACAGAGCAACTCCAGTGCTCAGTGATGCACACAGCAAATGCGCACACAAACTTATCTGATGAGGTTTATAAATGTGCAGATGTTAATCAATACAGGAACTTTTTATCATCTCTCCGTATACTTTTTGGGAAGGAAGACCCAGAACAAGCCATCTGACTATTCCTTCTTCACTGTTTTTGTAATTGTGATCTAAATTTACTGTAGGTAATCAAGATGCAGAAATACCAGAGAGTTTCTGAGATATCACTGAAGTTTATCACTTGGAAGTCAAAGTACTGAGGGTTTCCAGTTTGAAGGAGAGAGGATTACAGCCCCCCCTCAACTTTTAGATGAGCAACTTTAATATGAAGCTTTCTGTCAAGAACTATGTGCATTTTTTATTTAACATTCATTTAAAAAGGAGACACTCTGACAACTACCTTGAGCATCCCTTGGCAACATTCTTGATTTCCAGTTTTACCAAAGCATTCTGCAGTGAATGTTTTAGTATGGACAACAAAGTTATCTCCTAATTTGAAATTATCTACTGTGTAGGGCTTGCTTTTATGCAATAACTGGTACATTGAACTTCCCTAGCATTATATTTCTCTGGGTTTTCTATGTTTTGGGGGGTTTGTTTGTTTGGTTTGGTTTTGTTTTGTTTTGTCTTTTTGTAGAAAAAATATTTTGAGCGAATTGCTTTGCATGTACTCCTATGAAAGTCCAAAATGATAATCAGTTTTCAGAATCTGATTAGGCTTTTTCATTTCCTAATACTAGTATGGCTTGCAAATCTAAACAGTGTAAGCAGTTTCAGTTCTTTGAACCTCCAGTCTCCAAGCCTGATTTAGTCTGCGTAAATACAGATTAAATATCTGGGTTTGTGTTGTAAAGGAAAAATGAATTGGCTTAATGAGATGAGTCTTCTGGCTTATGCTACGTTTTGTAAAATACTAGTGCTCTAGTAAAATGTCATAATCAGGGAAGTACATATTGTATTTTCTCCCAGCATGTACTTTATGGTGAAAATAAGGGTATTTTCTTGATATGAAAAATATATGATGGAAATGGAATGGAAAATGAGCACTTTTCAGTTCAGTCACTTCACTTTCAGTTCAGCCTTTTTATGCAGATAACCAAGGTTGGTTAAACATCTGGTTTTTTCAGGACATTTACTTAGAATATTATTTCTGCTTAGTCCTTATCTAGATTTTACTAGTTGATGCTTAACATGTGACTAATGCAAATCTATGTAATTAAAAATGTGCACCTGGCACTAGTTCAAGTGGTGATACTGTGTGAAGTCAGGAAACTAGCTGTTTGATTTATTATGGATTTTTTCAGAAGATTAAATATGAAATAAAAATAAAATGCAGTCATTTTAGTAAACTATTTTTGTATAAAATTAGGATTCAAGGAAATTTATTTATTCTTGACTATATTTTACTACAATAATCTGGAAGTAATAACTTATTTGTTTGAAATCAAAGACCTCATCTTTCCCTCATGTGATACCTCCAATTAAACTAGCTTAGATGAATTTATATTTATGAGTTTTTTGTTTTCATTATGCTTAGTTCAAATAAATAATGTCAAGATGTGTTTATAATTAAACACCAAAGCAGTTATATTTTTATCCTGGATCAATTAATATTCATTTTTTTCATGGAGTTCTTTGTCTGGAATACATTCTTCAAGCTAATCTGATAATACTGAAGGCATTTTGCAGTTGAATGACCTCTGTAGGGTAGAGAAGAGTGTGGAAGATGCATTTTCTGCTCACAGGAGCAGCACACGGTGTGTGTTAGCCATGTTAACACTGACTAACTTGTGCAGAGCTCAAACTCCTTGTAGGGGTTGGTAGCCAGTCTCAGGAGGAGCAGCTTATGGGTGTTAAATGGTAATGCTGTGTTCTCTGACTTAGGCAAGGAATGTTTTTTCTATCTCTCTCATAAACTTTTTTTCTTCTTGATAAATGTTTTTCAGGGACAGTTTCACATATAAGTTCATTCATATATTTGACACAGAAACATCTTTAGGTCTTTGTACGTGTCTGTATTCCCTTCTCTCTTCTCCCTCCCTTTAGTTTCTTAACTCAGAATGTTGGCACAACCAACAATAAGCCATTTGTGAAAATATTTTCTATCATGACTTCCTTGAATGAGTTTTCTGTTAAGTCAGGAGAGAAGCTGAAGTTTAACTCCCAGCCATTGCTATAAGTAACATTATTCATGGAAAATACAATCTTTGAAAAGAGTCTGTATATGTGTGTATATATATATATATATATATATGTATATCTGTACATTTATACACATATACGGACAAATACTTAACATCAACAGTTAACACATAATGTATCCAAATTTCAAGAAAACCATTTAGCTCTCCTGTATTTCCTCTGGCAATGATCTGGAAAGAAAAAAAAGTCATGGTCTATCATAATGGATTAAGTCAGCTAAGTAAAACTAGTGATTATTTGTTGATCTGTTAGTTCAGTAGGCAAAATAATTATTCATTTTTAAAAAATATGCTTAAAATCTAAGAGAATCTTCTTTATACTTTAGAAAATGGTTTTATTTTATGTTATGCTATCTCAAGTTTTAATTCTCATGTATCATATTAGATAAGGACTCCTGGGTTTCTGGCTTTATATATAGAAAAAATCTGGTTTTTTCCTTAGACTGGATTGAATGAGGAGTTTTAATATTCCAAGTGTTGGTCTCTCTTGCTTAAGCTGCTGAACCTTACCCTTTTTGTAAACCATATGGCAGAGGAGATGTGAGGAACTCAGTACTGAGTTACATATAAAGGTACAACTTGTTATGTAGCAGAAATATTCCAGATTTTGCTGAACCCAGGAACATGTGCCAAAAGCTAAGGATTAGCCAAAGTAATTTTAGTAAAGAGGACTGTATTAATGATATCGTAAAGGAAGATAGCCAGGCAACATGTAACATGTGAGAGATGAAAATGCCAAACGTGAAAATGGGCACATATAAACTCTTATTTAATTCCTAATATATTCAGTGGTGAATTGAACTTTATTTTCTAATGCAACCTAGGATTTTGCATGTTTCATCAAAATATACAGAAACATTTCCAAATGTTGGATATTCAGCACTTCCAAAAATTGAAACCTTTCAAGTTATCTCAGAAAGATATATCAAATACCTAACTATTATCAATGTATAATTGATGTTCAAGTCAAATACACATACACATGCATACAACATATAGGAAATATATATTAAAGTAGACAGCGCAAATATATAGCAAGTATCTTGATATAGTGGTTGTAAGGAGATATTAGCCTATTCATGTTAAGTTCCTTTTACAACTAATTAAAAAAAAAAAAGGAAAGGGCACTTGGAAGTTGTGAATCAACTGGTACGTCTTAGATATCTGTTTTAGGATACAATGCGTTGTCTCCAAGAGTGTTTATTCCCTCTGCAGTCAATATTTCATGTGCAATACTGCCTAAAAAGAGTAATTTAGATATGGTAGATGGTACCCACAGTGTTTATAGAGCACTACAGCAATACTACTATGAATTAAATAATTGTGGTCTTCAGGTTTTGTTTTTGTTAACTAATAGCGATCCAACTATTTTATAAAATTCAAACTAAATTTGTTGGGATTTTTTTATAATTTATCTCTTTTATTATCTTAGGTAATAGAGATTATCAGAAAAGGAAAAAGTAATTATATTTTGTCTGCAAATATTCCAAGTTTTGGGGTTTTTTCTGTCTCTGATTCCGCTGCATTTTTGGGGAACTTTGCTGGCTCATACAACCCTCAGGTCCTACAGCTGGTTTCAGTGATTTTTTTACACAGCATGCAATGGGAATTTGTTCCCCTCCTCTTGTCAGAGGGACGTGCTCAGAAAGAGCTGTTGTACAAAAACACCCAGCATTGATCTCAGGGTTAGTCAGAGAGCAATAAAGTGTCTGCCCACTGGCCTCATAAAATAAAGTTCCATAAAACAAGTAAGTCAAAATACTAATTATATCAGTGGAAGAAATATGTTCAATTTGCTGTGGCATGGAAAGGTTGAACCCTTACAGAATCATACAACAAAGCTATTGCTATTTCTATTCCATAAAGGAATAATTCATTCCTCTATCTTCCCTAATCCTGCCTGATTTATTTCCTTCTCAAGAATTATATAAAAGGTGTGCTAGGATACTGATTTTAATGAAGACTTTTGTAAAATTCTTTTGTAGTATTTCTTCTCTTTAATAGATGAAAACATTGGAGTGAAAAATAAAACACTACATTTTTCCTGAAGTTGTAACACGATGCCATATCATATCTGACCCAAGTGGCCATATATATAGAGATGGATCCTGCCTACAAATTTCAGCCTGAAGCTGAGAATGGTTCTGAAGTGTATTAAAAATGCTCATGTAAAAGAGAGAACACCTGGCTTCTACTTCCTGTTCAGTATATGCTTAAATATTTATGCAGAGCAAATATCCTCTGGGGAGAAACTGAGAGCACTCCACCACAAATTGCCCTGTCGCTGTCAGGTAGAGATGTTGCCTTTAAAAATGAGAGGTTCATATTCAAATCCCTTGGGGTGCTGAGGCTCAAAATCTTGTTATGGGCAAAAGGGAGCGTAACATATAAATGACTCTAAGAATTTATTGTTAGTTCCATTGAATTTAAACTGCCTATTAGGTCTAATGAATAGAAGGAAGCCCTCAAAGTTATTATGTAAAAAAATCTTCCTGGTGTTAATCACTTTTTAATAGTTTTCTACCCAGCTCCTAAGGCTTACAAATCCTGTACTCAGGAAGGGGAGGTGAGAGTGTCTATGAAGTGACCAGCATCTCCAGGTCTTTGCCAGGAGGAATTCAATCCCTGCAGGGTGTGGGTTCATCTTACTATTGCAAAAGGAACATGGAGATGATGCTTTCTTCTTTCTCAGTCTTGAGTACATATTGAATATTTTCTGTTGTCTTATCCATACCTACCTCCATCTTGCACTAAGGACCCCAGACCTGGATGTAGTACTCCAGGAAGGGTCTCATGAGGGCAGAACAGAGAAAATAATAATAATAATAATAATAATAATAATAATAATAATAATAATAATAATAATAATAATAATAATAATAATAATAATGTATTGCTATAGCTATTATTTTGAGAGGTTTATTTGCCACCATTGAGTCTTTATATTTTAAGTGGCTGAAAAAATTGTTTAGATATAATTGAATTGCATGAAATTGCACACGTAGAAAATGAGGCTCATTCAACTAATTTTTTTCTGTTATTTTTCTTAAAAAGCATATAATTCCATGGCCAATTTCAGCCAGACCTGACACTAAAACCAGACTTATAAAATAGCCTGGGCTGGGATGGACCTAACAGTTACATCTCATTCCAACATTTTTCACTAGACCAAACTGATCAGAGCCCCATCCAACCTGGCCTTGAACACTTCCAGGTCATACAAAAAATCAGAGAGAGATAGTTGGATTTCTTGGAAATATGCAGCAGGATAGTCACCTTTTTTTAAAAAAAGGGGGTTTATTTAAGGGATGTGAGAAAAGCACAGGGATAATATGTTAGAAGCTTATGTTCTGGGGAGGTGGTGTGTAATATCTGTGAAAAATGAGCTATTGCCCTATGATTTGTCACTAACCCATCCTTTGGTTTTGATTTATTTTTCCCATCAATTAGTCCTTTACATTCATAATTTTGGATGGTATGAAAGTCCTTTAAAAATCTCATATCTAGTTTTATCCCAGATTTCCTTAGAGGGCTATTTATTTTAGATAAAAATTAATTCAGTAGAATCATAGGAAGAAGAGCTGGAACTGACTGTGATGGAATATATAAGTTAGATTAAGTTCTATTATGGCTTGAATCAAAGACAAATTTCTTTTCATGTGGAAGCAACTTGAAATGTATAACCTGAAAAAGTTTCATAATTGAATTAATTCAGCATTATCTATCACCACCACTGAAATCACTGGTCCTGCTTTGTGCTGCCCCTTTTACTGAAATAAGGTAGGGTAAAGTGTTTTAGGAAAGAGAAGGGACAATATTACTGAGAGGTATAGCTAGAGATATTTGCATGAGTCATTGCAGATAAAGCAATTATATTTATATTATTATTTATATTATAGAGCCATATGTAGTCTACAGGATGTTATCCATATATATCTAAATTTAAAAGTTTTATATTTGTGGTTATTGTTTCAGATTTTTTATTTGGTTTCTAATAAGATGTGTCTCTTAGAAATGAAACAGCCATGAATTGTTGGTTGTTTTGCAATTTAAAGAATAGAACTTCATAAGTAACACATTTCCCAGTGGGTTTTCTATTTAAAGTATTGTAGCTTACTGCATTTTCTAGTAACATGGAAAAATTTCTGAGAAACTAACAATATTGGATAGTCTGAGTACGAACACATGAGGTTTGTCCTTGGGGAACTATAATTCAAAAAAAGTCTAGAGCTGAAGATTTAAGTTTTTTTGTGTTTGTTTTTGTTTTATTTTACATCACAATATGTAAGAAATTAATATTTTTTTCATAATTCTATTCAGTGATCAGCACAGCATTATTCAATACAGATTGAGTTTGAAGACTTTTAGCGGAGAGACCTTTGGAGCCTTATTAGCAATACCATTCTTATTTCTTTTCTAATAATTCTGTAATTAATTGCAGGGAAATCTATTTTTTTTAGAGCAAATACAGGTTTTGTTTATTCCTTGTCTATTACTAAGTGACATAAAGTAGGGAAAAGAGTCACAGTTAGCTATGAGATATTATCTTTAAAATTGTAGTTATCAAGCATACCTGGGAATTTTACCTTCTAAAGTTCTGCCAAATGGTTCGTCAGTTGGGAGGCCCTAATGAATTATAATAATTTCACTGAGCCTTGTGCTGCAGATAGAGAAAAGACTGATTGTAGACTTCTATAAAATCAGGAGATAATGGAGGAAGGGAATAAGAAATCAGTATCCACATGGTGACAGTCAGAATAGGAGAATGAAGAAATGCACAGTGGAAGAATCTGGCGCCATCCAAAGAACCGAAATTCCTCTCTGGGAAAGTAAAATTAAATATTGTAACAGTCAGAATCTGTTGATGAAGCCAGAAATCTTGCAGACTTAGATGACAATGAAGATGCTGCAGCAATGTCCTGGGCTCCAAAGCAATGTGGCCAACATTTCCAGGGAGGGGATTCTGCCCCTCTGCCCCCTCTGCTGAGCCCCCACCTGCAGGGCTGCATCCAGCTCTGGGCTCCCAG